>JASVEL010006707.1:0-169373 GCA_032618575.1 Nicotiana noctiflora
TCCAGAACCGCGAGGTAAACTGCGTACCCCGATCAGAGATAATAGATACTGGCACTCCATGGAGACGAACAATCTCCCTAATGTAAACCTCCGCTAACCTCTCCGACGAGTAGGAGACAGATACTGGAATAAAGTGTGCTGACTTGGTCAGCCTATCAACAATGACCCAAATAGTATCAAATTTCCTCCGAGTCAAAGGAAGTCCAGTAATGAAGTCCATTATGATCCGCTCCCATTTCCACTCGGGAATTTCAATCCTCCGGAATACACCACCAGGTCTCCGGTGCTCATATTTCACCTGCTGACAATTTAGATACCGAGCGACATACGCAACGATATCTTTCTTCATTCTGCGCCACCAATAGTGTTTCCGTAAGTCCTGGTACATCTTCGCGGCACCTGGGTGAATAGAATACCGCGAACTGTGGGCCTCCGCTAAGATCAACTCTCGAATCCCTTCGACATTGGGCACACAAACTCGACCCTGCAATTTCAATACCCCATCATCATCTAGGTTTACCTGTGTGGCACCTCCCCGCTGTACTGTATCTCTCAACTCACGCAAATGAGGATCATCAAATTGCCTCTCACGGGTACGCTCTAATAAGGAAGAACGAGCGACCATGCAGGCTAACACTCTGCTAGGCTCAGAAATGTCTAATCTCACGAACCGGTTGGCTAAGGCCCTGGACATCTAGAGCTAATGGTCTCTGATTGACCGGAATATATGCAAGACTACCCATGCTGGCATACTTTCTACTCAATGCATCGGCCACCACATTGGCCTTACCCGGGTGATATAATATAGTAACATCATAGTCTTTTAGCAACTCTAACCATCTCCGCTGTCGTAGATTCAACTCCTTCCGTTTGAACAAGTACTGTAGGCTTTTGTGATCAGTGTACACCTCACATGTCACACCATATAGATAATGCCTCCAGATCTTTAAGGCATGAACCACCGCTGCTAACTCAAGATCATGAACTGGATAATTCTTCTCATGTATCTTTAATTGCCTCGAAGAATAAGCGATAACCTTACCATCCTGCATCAATACCGCTCCAAGCCCCGTACGAGATGCGTCACAATAAACTGTATAAGGCCCTGCACCTGTAGGTAGTATCAACACTGGTGCGGCGGTCAAGGCTGTCTTGAGCTTCTGAAAGCTCGCCTCACACTCCTCTGACCACTGAAACTGGACACCCTTCTGGGTCAACCTGGTCATCGGGGCTGCAATAGAAGAAAACCCCTCTACAAAACGACGGTAGTAACCTGCTAATCCCAAGAAACTCCGGATCTCAGTCACTGAAGCTGGTCGAGGCCAATTCTGGACTGCCTCAATCTTCTTTGGGTCTACCCGAATACCTTCCACCGATACAATGTGACCCAGAAATGCTACCGAACTCAGCTAGAACTCACATTTAGAAAATTTGGCATATAGCTAATTATCCTTCAGAGTCTGAAGAACTATTCTGAGGTGCTGCTCGTGCTCTTCCTGGCTGCGGAGTATACCAGGATGTCATCTATGAAGACTATCACGAACAGATCTAAGTAAGGCCTGAATACCCGATTCATCAACTCCATGAATGCTGCCGGGGCATTGGTCAACCCGAAGGACATGACCAAGAACTCATAATGCCCATATCTAGAGCGAAAGGCTGTCTTAGGAATGTCAGCCGCCCTGATCTTCAGCTGATGGTAGCCTGACCTCAAGTCTATCTTAGAAAATACCCTCGCTCCCCTGGAGCTGGTCAAACAAATCATCAATCCTCGGCAGTGGATATTTATTTTTGATAGTCACCTTGTTTAACCGCCGGTAATCAATACACATCCGCATCGAGCCATCCTTCTTCTTTACAAATAACACAGGTGCTCCCCAGGGGGAAACACTAGGCCTGATAAAGCCCTTCTCAAGAAGGTCCTGCAACTGATCTTTCAAATCTTTTAGTTCCGGCGGGGCCATACGATAGGGTGGAATAGAGATGGGCCTGAGTACCCGGTGCCAGATCAATACAGAAATCAATATCCCTGTCGGGTGGCATGCCCGGCAGGTCTGAAGGAAAAACTTCCGGAAACTCCCGTGCAATAGGGACCGACTCAATGGAAGGAACTTCTGCGCTGGAATCACGAACATAAGCCAGATAAGCTAGACACCCCTTCTCGACCATACGTCGAGCCTTAACATAAGAAATAACAGTGCGAACGGAGTGGCTTGAGGTACCTTTCCACTCTAGTCGGGGTGATTCTGGCAAGGCTAAGGTCACTGTCTTAGCATGGCAATCAAGAATAGCATGATATGGGGACAACCAGTCCATTCCCAATATGACATCAAAATCTACCATATCCAAAAGCAATAGATCAACACGGGTCTCAAGACCCCCAAATATAACTACGCACGAACGATGCACCCGATCGACTACAATAGAGTCGCCCACTGGCGTAGCCACATAAACTGGAATATCCAGAGCATAGGCGGGCACGACCAAATACGGTGCGAAGTAGGAAGACACATAGGAATATGTAGATCCCGGGTCAAATAATACTGAAGCACCTCTGCCACACACAAGAATAGTACCTGTAATCACAGCATCTGATGCCTCTGCCTCTGGCCTGGCTGGTAAAGCATAGGACGACCATCAACTGGCTGACCTCTACCTCTCGCTGGACGGTCTCCACCTCTACGGTCTCGACCTCCACCTCTATAATCTCTACCCCCGCCTCGGGCTGGCTGGGCAGGCTGAGGGTCAGCTGGGGCCTGAATCATAGGACGAGGACCTCGCTGCTGAGAGTTGCCCGCTGCTATAGGGCAATTCCTGATAAAATGACCCGGGTCGCCACAACCGTAGCAACTCCTAGGCTAATAGGGGCTGCTGGCCCCGACGACCCGAATGGCCTCCACGAACACTCGAAGAGGCCGAGCATTAATAGGAGACTGGTCTGAATAATGCCCCCGAGAACCACGATCACCTGATCCACCCTGTGAAGCCTGAAGGGCGGAATGAAAAGGCCCGGAGGACTGGCCTCTATCAAAGGATTCTCTGCTACCAGAGGAAGAACCACCAAACCTGCCTGAATGACGAGGCCTCTTATCTGAAGAATAACCGCCTCCCCTAGTAAGAGCCATCTCAACTCTGCGTGCTGCATTAGCTGCCTCCTGAAATGATATGTCACTCCCCACGCCCATAGCCATCCGGAGTCTAATCGGATGATTAAGCCCATCTATAAACTTGCGGACCCTCTCCCGCTCAGTGGGAAGTATCACCATTGCATGACGAGCCAAGTCGATAAATCTCGTCTCATACTGTGTAACTGTCATAGTGCCCTGATGGAGGCGCTCAAACTGCCTCCGAAGTACATCCCTCTGAGTAGCAGGGAGAAACTTCTCCATAAATAGTTCCGCAAACCGGTCCCATGATAAAGCTGGGGACCCTGCTGGTCGAGTCAAGCAATAATCTCTCCACCAAGTCTTGGCGGATCCTGCAAGCCTGAAGGTATAGAAGTCAACTCCGTTTGTCTCCACGATCCCCATAGTCTTGAGAATCTCATGGCAACTGAATAAAAAGTCCTGAGGATCCTCTGATGCGGCTCCACTGAATGTAGTGGTAAATAGCTTGGAGAACCGATCAAGCCTCCATAACGAATCGGAAGTCATGGCCGCTCCATCACCTGCATGAGCTGTGGTAGCTGACTGAGTGGCCACAGCTGGCTGAACCACTGGTGCCTGAGGCTGAGGAGCTACTGGCTCCGGAGTACGAGCAATAGGAGTCCGGGCCCCTCCTCCAGCCTGAGAAGTAGCTGGTGCAACTGATAATAAACCCGCTCTGGCAATGCTATCCATAAATCCCGCTATTCTGACCAAAGCATCCCGGAGATCCGGGGTAAATAAAGCCTCTCCTGGGACCTGAGCTGGGCCCACTGGAGCTGCTGGGACTGGAACCTCCTCGTCAATCTCAATATGAGGCTCCACCTCTGGGGTAGCTGCCTGGGGCTGAGCTCTACCCCTACCACGGCCTCTGATACGGCCTTGGCCCCCGCCCCTCACGGGAGCTGCCTGGGGCTCGGGCTGCTGGTCAGCGGACGAAGAAGCGCGTGTCCTTACCATCTGCGAAAGGACAGAATAGAAATTCAATCGGTATTTGAGGAACAAGTCGCACGACAAGAAAGAACAAATGAGAGACTCTTTCCTAACTCAATAGACTCTGGAGGACAAGTACAGACGTCTCCGTACCTACCTCTCAAACTCTACTAAGCTTGTTCGTGAGTGGTGAGACCTATGTAACCTAGAGCTCTGATACCAACTTGTCACGACCCGGATTTTTACCCAACATCGGGATCGTGATGGCGCCTACTCGTGGTAGCTAGGCAAGCCACTGTATTCATACTATCCTGTTTTTAACATAAGTTTAATTAAATAAATGCAGAATACTTTATCGAAATGGAAATAACAAATCACAAGGTGAAAATCATACTGAAATCCTCTACCCAAGACGTGGAGTCACCAACTCACGAACTACTATGGAATACTACACATAAAAGTCTGAAGGAAATATAACATAATTCTGTTTGTCTCGAAACAAAGAGACTACAGCTAATAACATAAATAAAGAAAGAGACGCCGGGCCTGCGGACGTCTGCAAGCTACCTCGGTCTCAAATATGATTAGCTCCCACGCAATCTACTTACTGCTGCTGCTGCTCCTGATCGTAACCTGGACCTGTGCAAAAAAGCACAGAAGTGTAGCATCAGCACAACCGACCCCATGTGCTGGTAAGTGCCTGGCCTATCCCGGCGAAGTAGTGACAAGCCTAGGACAGACACTCACATAAACCCGTGCAATTCAATATATATATATATATATGTGTACCACAAAATAACAAGAAATAATCAAGTATTAACACAATAAGGAATATCTTAAAGAATTCAACAATTAACCAGAGTTAATAATTTCACAAGGAAAAACAAAGTATAATGTAAACACAAGTAATATCACTTCAAGAAATAGCAAGCAGTTGCACGGCATCACCCTTCGTGCTTTTACTCTCATCCTCACACCCATAGTACGGCATGATCCTTCGTACATGGTTCAATAACCAGAGCACGGCATGATCCTTCGTGCATAATCAATAATAGGGCACGGCATGATCCTTCGTGCATAATCAATAATAGGGCACGGCATGATCCTTCGTGCATAATCAATAATAAACATGGCACGGCATGATCCTTCGTGCATAATCAATAATAAACATGGCACGACATTAACCTTCGTGCATAAATAAATAAACATGGCACGGCATCACCCTTCGTGCATTATCTCTCTTCCTCACCCAAATAACAATCACAGTTAAGGGCAAAGAAAGAAACAGTAATTCATAAACCGTCCCATCAAGGGCAATCAATAATTTTCTTCACAACAAGTCCCAACAAGGGAGAACAATAACAATTCATCTGTAATATATCTCAAAATAATCATTTTCCAACGACTCACGGTCATACTAGACGCCAATGTATGGATGCTCGTCACCACAACCCATACACCGCACTCGATCACATAACACATAACACATAATCCTATTCCCTCAAACTATGATAGAACAAACACTTACCTCGAATGCTTACGAACAATTCACTCTGTGGAAATGTCTTTTCTTTCAATTTGGCTCCAATCCAACCGTATCTATACACAATTGATTTAATATCATCAATTCTACTCAACAAACTAATTCTTAATACCAAATACAACTTTTACAACATTCTGTCATGAATAGTGAATTTCAACCCCGGGCCCACATGGTCGGAATTCGGGGTTAGGACCAAAATCCGGTTACCCATTCCCCCACGAGTTCATATATATAATTTGTTTCAAAATCGGACCTCAATTCGAGGTCCAATTCCCCAATTTATGAAAAACCCTATTTTCTAACAAAAACAAGAATTTTACCATGAAATCTTTGATTTCTTATGAAAAACATGTTTAATGATGTTAGGAATTGAAAGAATTAAGTAAAAAGTGACTTACAATCGTTTTGATGAAGAAGAAATCCTTGAAGAATCGCAAATGGGTGTTTTGGTTTTGAAAAATGTGAAGAAATGACTGAAATTCGTGTTTTTCAGGTCTCTGTGTTCGCATTTGCGAACCCCGACCAATTTCTGGAGTTTGAAAATTAAGCCAAGGGTGGGAAGTTCGCATTTGCGAACATTTGTTCGCATTTGCGAACGGTTCGCATTTGCGAACTAATGTTCGCATTTGCGAACACATGCTGTATAAGGCAGTGTTCGCATTTGCGAATAATGGTTCGCATTTGCGAACCAAGGCAGTGTTGGGGAATGTTCGCATTTGCGAACTTTTGTTCGCATTTGCGAACATAGGCTGGCACTGGGGACCTTCGCAAATGCGAACAATTGTTCGCATTTGCGAACAAGGCTGGGCCAAAGGGGGCTTCGCATTTGCGAGCCTGTCCCCCTTCGCATTTACGAGAAAACTTCGCAATTGCGAAGCCAACAGCTGGGTGAAAAACCAGCAGTTCAAAAATTCAGAGTTTCATCCAACGGCCTATCAAATCTTTACCCGAGCCCCCCGGGCTCCAAACCAAACATGTACATTACCTCAAAAACACATTATGAACTTGTTCGTGCGATCACATCGCCAATATCACCTCGTTTTCATCAAATCAAGCCTCAAATGCATGATTTTCATACCTTTAGTTTTCAAAACTTTCAAACTTGGGACTCAAGGTCCAAAACATCTCAAACGACATCCAAATGTCACCAAACTTTACAGAAATCACATATATAATATTTAAGACTTGTACCGGGCGTCGGAACCAAAATACGAGCCCGATACCAAGGTCAATTAATTTATTCCCTTTAATAATTACATCAAAAACAATTTCACATAAAAATTCATAACTTGGGCTCTAGGCCTCGGAATTCGACTCCGGACACATGTCCAAGTCCCATATTTTCCTACGGACCTCCCGGGACCATCCAATCTCGGGTCCGGATCCGTTTACCAAAAATGTTGACCGAAGTCAACCATATCAATATTAATATCATTTTTGTCCAAATTTCTCATAGAATTCATATTTTCTATCACAAAATCTTCCGGCTACATGCTCGGATCGTGCACGTAAATCGAGGCAACATAGAATGAGGTTTTCAAGGCCTCAGAAGCTCGAAATAATTAATTAAATAAGTGATGACCCTTTGGGTCGTCACAGGTATTGTATTAGCCATTGGGCGAATCAAGGATACTAGGTGGCCCTAACCCCTACAGAATGATTCGACTCCAAGGAAGCCTTCAAATGTGCATGTACCATGGAACCCATGGTCACATAACCGAAAAAATAACAGAAGTTAAAGGGGAGAGGTAGCACGTTTGTTCAACGAGGATCACCTTCGAGAGTTCTTGAGTGACCGAGCTAAAAATCACTTAAGAGACAAGAATACAAACAGGAATAACTACAACATGTTATTTATATGATTGTTGGTGGGGCCGATGTTCCTGAAGGCTTGATATTTAAAAGCACCAAAGTGTCAATCACAAGGGAGAAATAAACCCGCGACTACTTACTAGAGTATATCTTATCTTTCAAAGATGAAGATGCAAGAGGGATCAAATAGCCTTATAATGACGTACTGGTTATATCTATCCTTATGAATAAAATTCACGTTAAACATGTGTTGGTTAATCCAGGTAGCTCGAAAAACGTTATTCAATCGAGGGTCATAGAGCAACTCGGCCTCTAGGATCAAATCGTGCATGCAACTCGAGTGCTCAACGATTTCAACATGGAAAGTCAAACCACCAAAGGGGAAATAATGTTGCCAATAAATGTGGCCAGAACTATCCAGGAAACAAAGTTCTATGTAATAAGGTGACATGAGATACAACGTGCTGCTCGAAAGGCCTTGGATTCATAACATGAGGTCACCTTTGACGCTCCATCAAGTATTGAAACTCCCAATATCAGAAGGAATTAAAATAGTGTATGGCAAACAACCTACCAGCAAAGAAATGTTTGCGATTGATAAAGTAGTACCAGTATCCATGCTTTCATCACCGAAGGTATCAAAGTCAAAGGGAGAACAAAAAGTCAAATAGCAACCACAAGAACTAGCCTCGGACCTATCGGGGCAGTAGGAAATCTTCCAGGATGAAGATTATATGATACATAGAACCTTCATAACCCTCATTGATTTTGACGCAACGAAGTCAACTGTCGAGGAGCTGGAACAACTTGTACTAATCGAACACCTTCCAGATCGAAAGGTATACCTGAGCACGAGGTTAACTCCCGAGCTTAAGAAAAAACTCGTTCAATTCCTTTTAAATAACATGGATTTTGTTGCTTGGTCACATCTAGATGTGACAAGGATATTATCGGAGATCACATTGAGCCTGGACCCAAAATGTAGATCGTTAAACAAAAGAGAAGGCCCAGTTCGAGGTAAAACATACATTCATCAAGGACGAGATAACTAAACTTCTCAAAATAGGATCCATTCGGGAAGTAAAATATTCCTAATGGTTAGAAAACATAGTTGTAGTCCCAAAGAAGGGGAACAAACTTAGAATATGCGTAGATTATAAAGATTTAAACAAAGCATGTCCCAAAGACTCTTTCCTCTACCGAACATTGATCGCATGGTCGATGCCACAGCTGACCATAAGGCAGAGTATAAGGCCATGATTGCAGGTCTCGAGATGGCTAAAAGTTTAGGAGCAGAGGTCATCGAGGCCAAGTGTGATTCCCTACTTGCGGTTAACCAAGTCAACAATACCTTCGAGGTTCAAGAGGATCGAATGAAGAGGTACTTTTATAAACTACAGGTAACCCTACACCGGTTCAATGAATGGACCCTACAACATGTACCTTTAGAGCAGAACAGTGAGGCCGATGCTCTTGCAAATTTGGAGTCATCAGTCTAAGATGATGAAATAAGCTCGGGGACTATTGTACGACTTTCAAAATCAGTAGTCAAAGAAGTCCACTCTGAATAAACTCTACAAGCCTAACATGGGATTGGAGGAACATATACATCGAGTATCTAAAGATCAGGAAACATCCATCGGACCCTAAGGAATCTTGGACTCTGTGAATGAAATTTGCACGATTCATATTGGCTGAAGATGAAACATTGTATAGAAGGATGTTCGATGGGCCGTTGGCAATATGTTTAGTGTTACAACCCATATCCACATACGTTAGTTCATGCCATAAGTAAGATAACACAAATCCAAGAAGGAATTATCCTTGAGATGATAAGAAGTTAATCCGACTAATCTTAAGTGATACAAGGGTGCATAAGAACACGTATTAGAAGTTAAACGAATCAAGGATGCTGTAACTCGTACTTTTGGGTAAACCTATAGATGCTTAGTATACTTAGGAGGTCATAATTTAAGGTATTTGAATCATATAATATCCGTATCATAATTCTTGAAGTCAAACGAGTTATGAAACAAAAGTCGACAAAAGTTGTTGCAACTTAGGTTCATAGTTTTACCTAAACTTTAGGTCAAATGTTATTAAGTCTGTCTCCCAATATACTCGGAATTATGGGGTGATCTACCCACCAAATTGAAGATCTATGAGTCTAGTTTCCAACGCATTAAACGATTTATCAATACGACATTGGAATAGAGAGATATAGACATTTTCGTGAGACTGCACAAGCTGCTAGGTGCAAGTAGGTAGGTCAGCTACTTGGTTAAATGTCGGCCCAAAAGAGGGAATTTCGGGTCAGAAAAGGAGCCCATTAAAAGGCTTATCTTCTGCAATATATCCCTCTTTATATTTCACAAATAACCAGACCTAAAACCCTGCAAACTTCCTCCCAAAAATTATCCACAAACCCTAATTGATTTTCCCTCTCTTTCAAGTTCAAATTGGGGGTAAACACTAGTGTTTGAAGAACCAAGTTAAAGGCTGAGTTATCCAACAATTAAGGTGAGTTTACTGCTATATTTCAAACATTTATTCTTCTGTGAATTCATGGTAATTCGTTATATACATGTAAGAACTCACGGGACGGTGATCGGAAGCCGTGAGTTCAAGTTATTCACTTGTAGCGGACTGTTTTGTGGACTGTTTTGTGTTGCTGTTGGGCTGCGTTTTATATTAATGTTTTGTGGAGTTTTGGAGGAGGTAGGGTGTGGAGAAACACCATATATATGTTGGGTTGTGGTCTGCTAGTTCTTCATAATATTTTTGGGTCATTTGGTACGACTATAGTGGCCGTCATATGTATGATGTGATTAGGTTGTGTGTGGACTATTTTGGGAGGCTCAATATGTTTATTATTGATGTTGTTTAGGCTGTTTGGTGATTGTTTTGAATGGTGTGAAGTCATATATATAGGGGAGGTGCTGTCCGTTTCATCACAAAATAGGTTGTGATTGGTACATAATAGTTGCGACGCTTAAACGTTAACGATAGTGTCATTTCTCCTATTGTAGACTAAGGAGTCGTGACGTTTCCATAGCTTGAGGTTGTGGCAGTATATACAAGGTATGTGTGGCTATCCCTTGACTTCTTTTGCATGACTCCGATTGTACATAATATAATGAACGATCTTCCAAAGATACTCTATTCTTAGAAGCTAAGCAGTACTTACATCATTTTCCCCTCTTATGGAACGATTGATGTTGATGTTGCTTCTCTTATTCTTATGTTATCAATCTTGTTGGTACTTCCTGATTCCTATAAGGTTCATAGTGAAGAGTTAGTCCTAATAAGGTGTACATAGGATACCGACCTTACGTCACTCCGAAAGGTCTACAAGGTGTTTCCATGAGTCGAGCATGCATTATATATATGTATCTATTTTACTCTACCGAGCCGCGCTATAGTCGGACGGGTACGGCACCTATTGTGCAACCACTGATCAATTGGGTTTTACCGAGCTCTACATGGCCGGGTACCATTCTACCGAGCCTTATAATGGTCGGGTATATTTTTACCGAGCCTATTACGGCCGGGTACGATATGATGATGATGATGCCCACAGAGGCGTATGTTTTAAAGATTATGTATTTATACATATGTATCATGCATTTCATGTCAGTAGCCCTCAGAGGTACTCAGATGTTACAGGTTGTATATTCTCTATCCCTGCTTACATTACTGTTCATATTTATGGTTCTCTGCCTTACATACTCAGTACTTTATTCGTACTGACGTCCTTTTATTTGTGGACGCTGCATGTCGTGCTGCAGGTCCTGATAGACAGGCAGGTGTAGCTCCCCCATCACAGTAGGTTGTCCAGTTCAGCGGTGATTGGCGAGATCCCTTCTCCGGACTTGCCTTGGTCTTGGTACGCATTTTTGTTATAGACATTATGGGTATGTCGGGGCCCTGTTCCGGCTATGTTGCAGCACTTATGTTCCTTTAGAGGCTCATAGATAAGTGTCGACTCATTTATAGTTTGGTATGCCTTGTCGGCTGGTTTTTTGTTGATTAGTCTTTCATTTTAGCGTGGTAGCTTGTACCATATGTATATAGTTTCTTGATTGTCTGGTCATCCCATGTTATGTAGGTTCATGCAATCATATTTTATTGTTGGTTGCCCATGATCCATGTCTACCATTTATATTGGTCTCGTTAGCCCTAAAAGATAATAAAGAAGGTTAGATAAAATGTACGTTGGTGCTCGGCAAGTATGGTCGGGTGCTAGTCATGGTCCTCCGGTTTGGGTCGTGACAAACTTGGTATCAGGTCAAGTCTGTCCTAGGGATTGTCTATGAGCCGTGTCTAGTAGAGTCTTGATTATGGATGTGTAGCGCGCCACATTTATAATCAGGAGGCTACATGACATATAGGGTTGTTACCTTCTTCCCGAATCTAGATCGTGCATAGAATTGAGTCATAAGTGTTCGTCTCTAATATTCACCTTGTTTTCTTTCAGCAATGCCTTCAACTAGGAAACAAACAATTAGTAGACGGTTTGATACAGCTGCGGGAGAGGGTACCAGTCAGGTGCCCCAAGCCAGAGCAGGCCAAAGTGAGGCTCAGAGTGAGATGCCATCTCATACCTCATCTACTCCATCTCCTCCAGAGGATATTAGGTGGCACCCAGCACCTCCAGCTCCTCCGTCTGGCACTACAGACCAGGATATGCGGAGTGCTTTGCAGTTATTGACTAGCTTGGTAGCTGCTCAGGCTCAGAGGCAGAATATAGGTGCTGCTGATAAACCAGTTAGTACAAGAGTTCGTGATTTTATTAATTTAGACCCTCCAGTGTTTACCGGATCAGACCCCAAGGAGGATCCGCAGACTTTTATTGACCAGGTTCATCGTACACTATGGGTTATGCATGTTAGTGATACAGAGGCAGTAGAATTGGCTTCTTATCGGCTACGGGATTTAGCGGTTCTTTGGTATGATAGTTGGGAGAGATCCAGGGGTCCGAACGCTCCTCCAGCTGTGTGGAAGGATTTTTCTGAGGCCTTTCTTCGTCACTATTTGCCAGTTGAGATACGACGAGCTAGAGGTGATAAGTTCTTGAACCTTAGACAAGGTAATTTGAGTGTGCGAGAGTATAGTATGCGGTTTGATTCTTTAGCAAGGTATGCTCCCTATATGGTGGCCGAAATGAGTGATAGGGTGCATTTGTTCGTGAACGGGTTGGGACCCCATCTGATAAATGAGTGTATGACAGCCTCCTTGGTAGAAGGCATGGATATTTCCCGTATTCAAGCTTATGCTCAGACCTTAGAGGATCGTAAGCGCCAGCAGAGGGCAGATAGGGAGCAGGATAGGGGCCAGCATAAGAGGGCGAGATTTGCAAGGTATTCTGATGACTTCAGAGGCAGCGCCAGGCCCCAGTCTTCGAGGAGTTCGGCGCCATCTGTAGCTAGTGCTCCTCCACAGTTTCGGAGGCCTCGATATGATCGATCCTATTCTGGTCCAGGTCAGAGTTCGCAGGCATCTGGATCGCAACATCACAGGGATACTAGTCAGACGTAACCCCCAACACCATGTTGTGATTAGTGCGGCAAGGCCCACTTTGGACTGTGCCGTCGAGGTTCTGATACGTGTTATTCTTGCGGACAGCCTGGCCATATGATGAGCGATTGTCCTAACAGGGGAGGTGATGGTATGGCTCAGCCTACTAGATCTGTGTCTGGTTCTTCCTCATCAGTTCGACCTCCAGCACGGGGTTTTCAGCGGTCGACAGGTCGTGGTAGAGGTAGAGGTGCAGGACCGAGTTCGAGTGGTGCTAAAAAATCGAACATATGCTCTAGTAGGTCGACAGGATCTCGAGTCGTATTCAGATGTTGTTACAGGTATATTATCTGTGTTTTCTTATGATGTATATGTGTTGATTGATCCGAGATCTACATTATCATATGTTACACCCTTTGTGGCTAATAAGTTTGGCATTGAACCCGAATTGATAAGTAAACCCCTTGCGGTATCTACTCCAATAGGAGATTCTGTGATTGCTAGAAGGGTATATAGAGGTTGCACTGTGATGATTTGTAGTCGTCAAACCTCGGCAGATTTATTTGAGTTAGAAATGGTTGATTTTGATGTGATACTGGGAATGGACTGGTTGGCCTCATGCTATGCAAATGTTGATTGTCGTATGAAGATGGTTAAGTTTCAATTTCCTGGTGAACCCATTATTGAATGGAATGGGAACATTGCTACATTGAAAGGTAGGTTTACTTCCTATCTTAAGGCAAGGAAAATGATCTCAAAAGATTACATTTATCATTTTGTTCGCGTTAGGGATGCAGAGGCGAAGCTGCCTACTCTACAATCTATCCCCGTGGTCAATGAATTTCCAGATGTTTTCCCAAATGAACTCCCAGGCCTTCCTCCAGAAAGGGAGATTGAGTTTAGCATTAATGTGTTGCCTGACACTCAACCGATCTCTATCCCTCCATATAGAATGGCCCCGACAGAGCTGCGAGAGTTGAAGGCGCAGTTATAGGACTTGCTGGATAAGGGCTTCATTAGGCCTAGCACTTCACCTTGGGGTGCGCCAGTCCTATTCGTGCGGAAGAACGATGGGTCATTACGGATGTGTATCGACTATCGGCGGTTGAATAAGTTTACTATAAAGAACAAGTATCCACTTCCAAGAATTGACGACCTGTTTGACCAACTCCGGGGTGCCAAGTATTTCTCCAAGATTGACTTACGTTTAGGGTATCATCAGGTGAGGGTTAAGGAGAAGGATATTCCAAAGACGGCCTTTCGGACAAGATATGGACACTTTGAGTTCTTGGTGATGTCGTTCGGGTTAACAAATGCCCCAGCAGCTTTTATGGATCTCATGAATACTGTATTCAGGCCGTATCTTGATGTGTTCGTGATTGTATTCATTGATGACATTTTGGTGTATTCTCGTTCGGAGGAGGAACATGCGAGCTACTTGCGGATAGTATTACAGATGCTTCAGGATCGTAAGTTATATGCTAAGCTTGCCAAATGTGAATTCTGGCTGAACTCAGTAGCATTCCTTGGCCATGTGATATCTGACGAGGGTATTAGTGTCGACACTCAGAAGATTGATGCAGTAAAGAATTGGCCGAGACCTACAACACCATCGGAAGTTCGTAGCTTCCTGGGGCTAGCAGGATATTATAGGCGATTTGTAGAAGGGTTTTCCTCTATATCAGCACCATTGACTAAGTTAACACAGAAAGCTACCAAGTTCCAGTGGTCTAACACTTGTGAACGTAGTTTTCAGGAGCTGAAGGATCGATTGACATCCGCACCGGTGCTCACTCTCCCTGAAGGAACAGAAGGATATGTGGTATATTGTGATGCCTCAGGTATAGGTTTGGGGTACGTGTTGATGCAGCATGGGAAGGTGATTTCATATGCATCAAGACAATTGAAGAAGCATGAAAAGAATTATCCAACCCATGATTTGGAATTGGCTGCAGTAATATATGCTTTGAAGATATGGCGGCACTACTTATACGGCGTCCATGTTGACATATACACAGATCACAAGAGTCTACAATACATCTTCAAGCAGAAAGAGTTGAATTTGAGGCAGCGTAGGTGGCTTGAATTACTGAAAGACTACGACGTCGAGATATTGTATCATCCCGGTAAAGTCAATGTTGTGGCAGATGCTCTCAGCCGTAAGTCAATAGGAAGCTTAGTACATATTGATACAGGTAGATGGGGGTTGACTAAAGAGCTTCATCAGCTAGCCAATATGAGAATCAGATTGTTAGACTCTGATGACGGAAGTGTTACTGTACAGAATACATCAGAATCATCTTTGGTAGCCGAGGTAAAAGCACGGCAATATGAAGATCATATCTTACTACGATTGAGAGAGAACATTCAGCAGTGTAAAATTACGGCTTTTGAGATCGGAGGAGATGGGGCACTGAGATACCAGGGCCGATTATATGTGCCGAATGTAGCAGGGTTGCGAGAAAAGATTATGAATGAAATTCATCAATCCCGATATTCCATCCATCCTGGCTCAACAAATATGTATCATGATGTCAAGAAGCAGTATTGGTGGGATAACATGAAAAAGTCTATTGTAGAATTTGTAGCCCGGTGTCCCAATTGTCAACAAGTAAATATAGAACATCAGAAACCCGGTGGATTGCTTCAGAATATAGAAATTCCGACCTGGAAATGGGAGGTAATTAATATGGACTTCGTTATTGGATTACCTCGATCTTATCATAAGTTTGACTCTATCTGGGCGATAGTTGATCGACTTACAAAATGTGCTCATTTTCTGCCAGTTAAGACAACTTACTCGGCCGAAGATTATGCGAAGTTGTATATCAAGGAGATTGTTAGGCTTCATGGTGTGCCGGTATCTATTATATCAGATCGAGGAGCTCAATTTACGGCTAACTTTTGGAGGTCTTTTCAGAAAGGTTTAGGCACACAGGTGAATCTCAACACTGCATTTCATCCGCAGACTGACGGACAGGCTGAACGTACCATTCAGACATTGGAAGATATGCTACGAGCATGTGTTCTAGATTTTAAAGGAAATTGGGATGACCATCTTCCACTCATAGAATTTGCCTACAATAATAGCTACCATTCCAGTATTAAAATGGCCCCATATGAGGCACTATATGGGAGGAGATGTAGATCACCAGTTGGATGGTTCGAAGTCGGTGAAACAGAATTATATGGGCCAGATTTGATTCACCAAGCCATTGAGAAGGTGAAAGTGATACAAGAACGATTGAGGACGGCACAAAGCAGGCAAAAGTCTTATTCCGATGTCCGACGTCGTGATCTAGAATTTGAGGTTGGTGATTGGGTTTTCCTGAGGATTTCACCAATGAAGGGTGTTATTCGTTTTGGGAAGAAAGGTAAGTTGAGTCCAAGGTATATCGGTCCGTATTAAATTCTTCAACGAATTGGACAAGTTGCTTATGAGTTAGAATTGCCATCCGAATTAGAATTTGTCCACCCGGTATTCCATGTATCTATGTTGAGGAAATGTATTGGAGACCCTTCTCGAGTTGTCCCTATCAAAGATGTTCAAGTTACAAAGGATGTATCATATGAAGAAGTGCCAGTGGCCATATTAGATCGACAAGTCCGCAAGCTGAGAACAAAAGATGTAGCTTCCGTCAAAGTATTGTAGAGGAAGAAGAATATGAAAGAAATGACATGGGAAGCGGAAGAAGAGATGAAGTCTAAATACCCTTACCTATTCCGGAATGATGATAACAAGGATGTTGGTGGAACGCAAGATACATTATAAAGGTGAAATGGCTTTATGAGGTAAGCAATAACTTGAGAACTCTCTTCCTTAATACAAAGTGGTGATATGTAAATAATGTCCATGTCCATAATGCTTTGTGTAGCCTTGTGTGGTCATACTTTGAGCTTCACTCGCTTGCAAATTTTGCTAGTGACCATTTTATAGGGGAAAATTGACCAAAAATTTCCGCTAGAATCCACGATGATTTGGACTCCCCATAAACCCTTACATTCGAGGACGAATGTTCCTAAGGGGGGGAGGGTGTTACAACCCATATCCACACACGTTAGTTCATGCCATAAGTTAGATAACACAAATCCAAGAAGGAATTATCCTTGAGATGATAAGAAGTTAATCCGACTAATCTTAAGTGATACAAGGGTGTATAAGGGTGATTAACAAGTATTAGAAGTTAAACGAATCAAGGATGCTGTAACTCGTACTTTTGGGTAAACCTATAGATGCTTAGTATACTTAGGAGGTCATGATTTAAGGTATTTGAATCATATAATATCCGTATCATAATTCTTGAAGTCAAACGAGTTATGAAACAAAAGTCGACAAAAGTTGTTGCAACTTAGGTTCATAGTTTTACCTAAACTTTAGGTCAAATGTTATTAAGTCTTTCTCCCAATATTCGGAATTACGAGGTGATCTACCTACCAAATTGAAGATCTATGAGTCTAGTTTCCAACGCATTAAACGGTTTATCAATACGACATTGGAATAGAGAGATATAGACATTTTCGTGAGACTGCACAAGCTGCTAGGTGCAAGTAGGTGGGTCAGCTACTTGGTTAAATGTCGGCCCAAAAGAGGGAATTTCGGGTCAGAAAAGGAGCCCATTAAAAGGCTTATCTTTTGCAATATATCCCTCTTTATATTTCACAAATAACCAGACCTAAAACCCTGCAAACTTCCTCCCAAAAATTATCCACAAACCCTAATTGATTTTCCCTCTCTTTCAAGTTCAAATTGGGGGTAAACACTAGTGTTTGAAGAACCAAGTTAAAGGCTGAGTTATCCAACAATTAAGGTGAGTTTACTGCTATATTTCAAACATTTATTCTGCTGTGAATTCATGGTAATTCGTTATATACATGTAAGAACTCACGGGACGGTGATCGGAAGCCGTGAGTTCAAGTTATTCACTTGTAGCGGACTGTTTTGTGGACTGTTTTGTGTTGCTGTTGGGCTGCGTTTTATATTACTGTTTTGTGGAGTTTTGGAGGAGGCAGGGTGTGGTGAAACACCATATATATGTTGGGTTGTGGTCTGCTAGTTCTTCATAATATTTTTGGGTCATTTGGTACGACTATAGTGGCCGTCATATGTATGATGTGATTAGGTTGTGTGTGGACTGTTTTGGGAGGCTCAATATGTTTATTATTGATGTTGTTTAGGCTGTTTGGTGATTGTTTTGAATGGTGTGAAGTCATATATATAGGGGAGGTGCTGTCCGTTTCATCACAAAATAGGTTGTGATTGGTACATAATAGTTGCGACGCTTAAACGTTAACGATAGTGTCATTTCTCCTATTGTAGACTAAGGAGTCGTGACGTTTCCATAGCTTGAGGTTGTGGCAGTATATACAAGGTATGTGTGGCTATCCCTTGACTTCTTTTGCATGACTCCGATTGTACATAATATAATGAACGAGCTTCCAAAGATACTCTATTCTTAGAAGCTAAGCAGTACTTACATCATTTCCCCTCTTATGGAACGATTGATGTTGATGTTGCTTCTCTTATTCTTATGTTATCAATCTTGTTCGTACTTCCTGATTCCTATAAGGTTCATAGTGAAGAGTTAGTCCTAATAAGGTGTACATAGGATACCGACCTTACGTCACTCCGAAAGGTCTACAAGGTGTTTCCATGAGTCGAGCATGCATTATATATATGTATCTATTTTACTCTATCGAGCCGCGCTATAGTCGGACGGGTACGACACCTATTGTGCAACCACTGATCAGTTGGGTTTTACCGAGCTCCACGTGGCTGGGTACGATTCTACCGAGCCTTATAATGGCCGGGTATGTTTTTACCGAGCCTATTACGGCCGGGTACGATATGATGATGATAATGCACACAGAGGCGTATGTTTTAAAGATTATGTATTTATACATATGTATCGTGCATTTCATGTCTGTAGCCCTCAGAGGTACTCAGATGTTACAGGTT
The DNA here is from genome assembly GCA_032618575.1 of Nicotiana noctiflora. Taxonomy (NCBI): domain Eukaryota; kingdom Viridiplantae; phylum Streptophyta; class Magnoliopsida; order Solanales; family Solanaceae; genus Nicotiana; species Nicotiana noctiflora. Next base: position 18,905 of record JASVEL010006707.1, read on the forward strand.
ATATATTCTCTATCCCTGCTACATTACTGTTCGTATTTATGGTTCTCTGCCTTACATACTTAGTACTTTATTCGTACTGACGTCCTTTTATTTGTGGACGCTGCATGTCGTGCTGCAGGTCCTGATAGACAAGCAGGTGTAGCTCCCCCATCACAGTAGGTTGTCCAGTTCAGCGGTGATTGGCGAGATCCCTTCTCGGACTTGCCTTGGTCTTGGTATGCATTTTTGTTATAGACATTATGGGTATGTCGGGGCCCTGTTCCGGCTATGTTACAGCACTTATGTTCCTTTAGAGGCTCATAGATAAGTGTCGACTCATGTATAGTTTGGTATGCCTTGTCGGCTGGTTTTTTGTTGTATAGTCTTTCATTTTAGCGTGGTAGCTTGTACCATATGTATATAGTTTCTTGATTGTCCTGGTCATCCCATGTTATGTAGGTTCATGCAATCATATTTTATTGTTGGTTGCCCATGATCCATGTCTACCATTTATATTGGTCTCGTTAGCCCTAAAAGATAATAAAGAAGGTTAGATAAAATGTACGTTGGTGCTCGGCAAGTATGGTCGGGTGCTAGTCATGGTCCTCCAGTTTGGGTCGTGACATTTAGGTCTAGGAGACACTAATTAAGTCCTACAAAAAATTCACGAGGGTACTTTCGAGAACCGTTCCGGTGATGAATCACTGGTTCAGAAAGTCATCCGAGCGGGTTACTATTGGGTCAGTATGGAAAATGATACTAAGAAGTTCATTCAAAAATGCGACAAATGCCGAAGAAATGCATCGATGAACCACCAACCCGGTGAACAACTTGATTCAGTCCTATCCCCAAGGCCTTTCATGAAATATGGAGTGGATATCGTTGACCCTCTGCCATCAACACCAGGTAAAGCTAAATTTATTTTATTTAACATATCCCTTTACACTGGATTTTAAACCTCCTATTTATCCTGTTATCAATGAGTTATGTCGCTTTTAATGTTTCTATAGGACAAATTGGCCCATTATGTGGAGGGTTGTTGGTTGTCTAAGGCCCTTAACTAGCTTGGCTAATTTTCCTTTTACTTTTTTTCATTTGATCCACCTCCACTCCCCTAAGCTAATCTGACATAGGATCTTTACTGATGACAAAGATCGTAGATTGTATGTCAGATTTGTTGCTACTCCTACTGTAATATTAGTAAAGAGAATGTACCATTCCCTGAAAAGTGGAATTTTGCTCGTAAGTTTACTTTTGTAACGTTCTCTCTTTCTTTTTTCCTTTTTCATTTTGAAGGAGTTTGTCTTTTCCGCGACTATTTAACTTTCTCTTTTTTTTAGCAACCATGGGAACTTTTGGCGAGATATCCAGTTTTTGTGGTTGGGTGGAGAAATTATTGATTATTACCGATTGAAGGTAGATTTTGGAAAAACCTTTCACATAGGTTTGGTTGGAAGGTTAAATCTCATGGTAAATAATTTACCTATTTTTTTTGTTCAGCTTTCCCTTAGAATATTTGACTATCTTTTTATAAGGGTTTCTATTTAACGTAAAAATGGTAACAACAATTAAATTTATAAATAAATTCTAAAAATACGTGATCAATTCCGCAGCTTGTTTGGAAGGGTGGTTAGTGCTAAGCATGCAGTAAAGAAGTAAAGATCTAGCTAGACGGGTGATACCGAACCAGAAGGGGATGTTCTCGATCTTGGAACAAGGCAGTAGATACCTTGGAGCCAGGTTTTGAACCTATCACAGACTTATCGAAGATAGCCTTATGAAGGGTAGTCAGGAAAGGGATAACAGATAAATATGAATATACAAGACTTTATTCCATCAATATTGAGCTATGATGAAGAACAAATGAAGAACAATAAAATTCTAAGGCGACCTCAAGGTCAGAGAATACAGATAACTTACGAGAAAGAGAGAGAGAGAGATTATTGTTTCGTTGAGGAGTGGAGCAACATTATTCTATTACAAGGTGGGGTGAGTCACCTTTATACATGCGAGGGGAATCGATATAGTACAAGTGTATTAATTTTAAGAGTACAAGGATGAGACGGCTTGACGCAAGACCTCATAATAGGCTCTAGATTGGCCGGATCTGTCAAGTATAGCTATATGCCCGGGGGATTTCCTCCTTTGTCCTGGCTTCGATCCTTGCCTTCTTTGAGCGAGACCTCGATGAACCCTGGGGTTAGGAACTCGATCGTGACTTTCCTCCCTCGGGGTCCCAAGGAAAACTTCTGAAATGTCCTTGATAGCATAAAATCAAGTCTTCTAATTTTGCCGCGAATAGATATTCTCCACGTTTCTCATGATAAAGTGATGGGAAATGATTCTAACACTCGATTTCTCGGAATCCCTGTAGCGATATTATGCTGGAAATTCGAATCGCATCACAATCTTCTGCAGTAGATGGCGTGTCTCGTAAGTCTCTGTTTGATGTCTTGTCGTTTGTGCTCCTCGAGGTGGAACTATTATCGTGGGTTATTTTTTTAAGGAAGTAATAATTACCTCCATCGATCCTCCTTCTAGAGCATTGATGACCGTGCCATTTCATCTCTATAAATGAGGGAGTTTTGAGCATTCCATCCTTCACCCTAATACTTCTGCTGGTATGCTTTGCTTCTTTCCTTCATATCATATTCTTTTACCATTGATTATCATGACAAAGGCTTTCCATCTTAGGTTTGTCTGGAGAAGTTCCTTCGGGCTGCATCGAGGCTTTCTGCTGAGGCCTCCCTTCATGGAATACAATCATGCTATTCTGATATTGGCGTGGTCACCGAGATGTTTGCCGCTACCACTACCATTAGCCCGAGATGGCAATAGATGGAGAGTTCTTTTTACCTTCGCGTAGACAGCCATTCAGATTATGCACTGATGCTCACTCTTCTACCTAGGCATGGTGTGGAAATTCATTCCTAGGGCTCTTTTATTCCCAAGTAACTTAGTAGCACCACCGACCATTGAGGCAGGGGCCCGCCAAATTTTTGAGCTTTGGTTTTGGTGGGCCATGTCTCCTTTCTCTACCTCCTTCGCATCCCCTTCTTTTACTTCCCTGCATCTTCCCTGATGGAGACCTCTTAAGGGATCGAGCTGGGAACCAATGAGAGGTGGAGGTCGTACTAATCATCCTCAAGGATATGTGTTCAAGGGTGGGGTGCCCGAGTATGCTGATACTGGAGATGAACTTTCGAGGGCAGACCGGTCGCCCTGGCTTCATCACATGTACATCCTTCCGCTCCTCAGATTTAGGCGTAGACTTTTATAGGCCTTTGTACCTTATAAGTAACGACCCTCCGGGGGCTTTGCATTTGAATACCTCATAAATGAGAAATGAACTTTGGTAACCCTTGCTTTTAAGTTTGTTTTTGTCTTTTGTATACCTTCATGCCCTTCGAGGCTCTTTGAATGTACCTTTCTATCTAGCTGATTGTTGATATTAATTTTGGGTGTGATATTTGCTTTGATATTTCATCGATTGATGGGCACTTGTTCCGATCCTATTGTTGCCCCTTGGACCACCTTGGGTCAACCCGACAGATCCGTGCTATAAGACTCTCCCAAGCTATGCCATTTCCAAGGCATCTGAGGTATAGTATTTGATGTAGGCCATCTTTTGGTACCCTGAAGCCTTTATTGGTCTAGATAAAGATGATCCCATCAGGCCACATGAGACAGACTTTTTCTCCCCTCTTGTCGCTTTGTTTGTTCTTATATCCTTTCGGGTTTTTAAATGCCTTATTTCATTTACGGGCCATCGTAGTTCACCATAGTGGCTTTGTTCTTGTCTCCATCTAGATGGCCAGGATCTTCCCCGATATTTGTTTCGCACTTAGGCTTGGCGAGGGATCAAACGAATAAGCTCGGGTAGTTTGGGCCCGCTGGTTTGTTTGGAGATCATGCATCAAATTTCGGGGCTTTCGGGGATTCTACCCTTGATGAAGGCCATCTTCAGGTTCCTTGATGAGCCCTGCTGATATGGAAGTAGATAACTTTTTCAGGGAGTGAAATGTTGGCTTCCGGTTGTGGATTTTGCCTATGTATTCGGCACTTCTTCGGGACCTCATGAAGCTTTGGAGATCCAAGTTCCCAGGGTTTATTCCTCCGGAGAGGTAATCGCAGACCCAGGCTCATGCCTTGCATCTGATAGTGGTGCTTCGAAGCTCATCGTAACCCCTTTTTGTAGGGGCTGGGGGCCTCAAACGTAAAAGGCTATCTCGAGCCACAGAGATAATTCATGGCTTCACACCGAGCTTAGCTGTTTATTGGAGATTTCCCCGGGTTTGGCCTCAACCCGTTTATTCTTACTGAGGCTATTGGCTTCTTAGATCTTTACATCAAGCAGGAGACTTACCACTGCCTCTTGGATATAAGAAAGGTGGCTTCTGCCTATCAACGGGACTTCACTATGTTTTGGGTAGCTGCTCTCCTATTTCGGCATATGGATTCCTATTTTTTTAGAGTTAGTGATTTATTGCTTTGTTTTCTAAGTTTCGCCACAATTATGGCCACAACCTCGGAGTCGGTACGATAAAGGGCAGAAAGTGCTGCCCCCGGCACTGGAGAATCAAAGGATTACGTTCTAGAAACAACGCATTTTATAAGAGAGGAAAATATAGATATGATGAGGTAATACTACAGGTGGAGCAAGGTGGCGACACTGCGGGTGTTTTCCCCAGCGAAGGCACCGCGAACTCTACTAATAGGTTCCTGAGCATGTATTTGTACCCTTTTGCATTTGGCCCTCTTGATAAGGTCGTGCTTGACTTTTTCTTAAAGTATCGAGTTACTTAGAAGCAGATTCATCCATGGTTTTGGTGAACAGTGTCGATGATGGGATTCTTTGTAGAAAAGGCCGGACTTGAGTTTTTGCTAGATCTTCTCATCAGGTTGTATTGGCCTTTCCACAATCAACGAGTGCTAACCCTGAGGGGCCGCTTAACCACACCCCTTATTGTTGATGATGAAAAGGAGGGGATCAAGAGTAGGCACACTAGTTTGTCCAAGTTAGGGTGATCGATATCATACTTATGGAGTTCCTTCCGTTCCCCGAAGAGTGGAACTATGCACGTAGGCGCGATGCTTCGCCGTTCTTTCATATTTTAGCCATAGCAAAAGTTGGCTAGATAACAAGTATCATTCCCTTTGTTGCAGCAACTTCATGGATGCCAGGTCGAGTTCATGATTTGCCCAGCTAGGTTCGGGAGCTGGTAACACATTCGTCTTGCGATAAACACATGTGGCGAGCTATGTCTCGCATCAAGTGGAGAGCGGATCATCAAGGTACATGTGTACATTACGTTCCTTTTATTATGCTAATTTGTAATTGAAGCAGTATTTTCCCAGCTCATTTACGTTGGATGCATTGTTTTTGTAGATGTCGGGCAGTTCCTCAGCGCGAGGTAGCATTCTTTTGGAGAGGAGATGAAGTCGTTAGTCTCCGAACCGAGAGATGGTAGTAATAATAGGGTTTGGGACCCATCATGTGAAGGAGCTTCCAATGTCATTGGCCGGGCTCATATTTATGTAGACGGGGCATCACCCTAGTCGGTTATCCCCGAGATACCTATTTCTCAGCTAATGACATTGTCAGGAGTGTGTTCTGACTTGGAGATATCTTGTCATCTACATTTTGTAGTGAGTTCATGCATAATTATTTCATATCCTGTGTCCTACTTCCCTCATTGAATCTTTCTTGCGCAGGCCTGCGATAGGCTTCAGTTCGAGTTGCTTCATTAAAAGGCCAATCTTTAGACGGTTCAGAATGAGGGAGAATACCTTAGGCTTCTTTGCAAGGAGAAAGAAGTTGAGCTGCAGCATTGGAAGTATGTGGCGTATCGGAGCTCAAAGTATGAGAGCTATTTGGTGAAGTAGGTAACTTTATATGGTGCGTTCCTCGCAACTTTCTAATTTTGAGGACAACTTCTTATTGCCATATCAGTTGTAGAAAAAGATAGAGACCTTTGAGTACCTCAAGGGTGAGGTGAACTGTGTCAGGGCAGCCTGCGAGGAATTAAGGGTCCAAATTTGGAGTCAAGATTTTGAGGAGATGAGCATCTCAGCTAGGATCTCTGCCTTCGAGGTCCAGCTTAACTTGACCCATGATAATGCCAAAGTTCAGTTAAATATAATCGAAATACTTGAGTCTGGCCTTTCAAAGGTTAGGGCTGAGATAATCAAGGACCAGGCGGAAGTAGCCTGAGCCGAACTAGGGCGGATCATGAGGATGATGCATAAATGAGGTAGCTGGTGCCTAATTCGAGTTGAGGCAAGTCCTTGATCGTTTGAAGAGGTTCAAGGAATATGTTCGTTGGCGATCCCGGAGAGAATATTCGAGGAGGCCGAAGTGAGAGGCTTTATCCTCTATGAGGGATTGGCTCAAGCATGTGTGGAAGAGAGTGACACTCGGTCACTCCTTGTGGATGTTGTAGAGGGCGATCTTGACGGGTTGTATCTCTTTGGCACAAAATATAGATCATATTGTTATGTAACCCAGTTTTCGGCGTGTGCAGGGAGTGCCCGTAGGCGGAGAATATTTTCTTTCGTATGTAATATAAGTAGAATTTTAAAAGCGTTATTTCTTATGTACCTTTTTTCCGTTATTTCTCTTGATTGTATAGATTGGTGTATGGGATCGGTCCCTGAGCCGTACTATGGAATGAACTTCGATTGGCCTTCTGACTTGTTCCCGTCTTCATGGGCGACCAGTGATGACCCTATGTGCTCCTAGACCGAAGAAGTTTTATGGGCGCATAGCCTTGGGTTCTATCACGGCTGTTGATAGCGTCATCAAGACCATGCTTTTAGGCGTATGGTGATTGAATTGTCCTCAGACTCAGTCTTTGAGTCGAGATTGTCATGACCCGAATTTTCCCCCGACATCGGGATCGTGATGGCGCCTACTCGTGGTAGCTAGGCAAGCCACTACATTCAACATTATCATGTTCGTATCATTATTTTATACTCATATTTATCAACAAGAGAAATAATATTCAATTTAATAAATGCGGAAGACTTTCGAAATAGAGATAAATAATACCATGGTAAAACACTAACGAAATCATCTACCCAAGACACGGAGTCACCAACTCACGAACTACTAATGAATACTACATATAATGGTCTAAAAGAAATGATAAATATCTGTCTGTCTCGGAATAATGAGACCACATCAAATAATATAAGTAAACAGAAGAGACGCCAGGCCTGCGGATGCCTGCAAGCTACCTTAGTCTCGGAATGCGCAACTCCCACGAATACTCTACTGGTGCTGCTGCTCCTGCTCAAAACCTGGACCTGTGCAAAAACGCACAGAAGTGCAGTATCAGCATAATCCCGATCCCATGTGCTGGTAAGTGCCTGGCCTATCCCGGCGAAGTAGTGACAAGCCTAGGACCAGACACTCACGTAAACCTGTGCAGTTCTATATATATGTACACCACAAGATAATAAGAAATATCAAGTAACAAATTCAACAAGAAGTATCATAAAAGGGGAAACACAACAATTATCAACAACTATTAAATGAATAATGAAAATCAGAATATGACGAAAATAGTGAATATCAAAACAAGGAATAGAAAATAGTTGCATGGCATCACCCTTCGTGCTTTTACTCTCATCCTCACATCCATGGCACGGCATGATCCTTCGTGCATGGTTCAAATAACAACGGCACAGAATGTTCCTTCGTGCATAATCAATATCACAAGGCACGGCATGATCCTTCATGCATAATCAATAACAAGGCACGGCATTACCCTTCACGCATAATCAATAATATAAGGCACGACATGATCCTTCATGCATAATAAATAAAACAAGGCACGACATTACCTTTCGTGCGAAAATCAGTAAACAAGACACGACATCACCCTTCGTGCATTATCACTCTTCCTCACCCAAATAACAATCACAGTTAAGGGTAAAAGAATGAAAACAATAATCATAAACCGTCCCGGCAAGGGACACAACAATCATCACAACAAGGTCCCGGCATGGGAAAACAGTGATCAATTTCACAACCCGGCAAGGGTTCAAGATTTCATCTTTAAAACATCTCACAATAAATATCAACAACGACTCACGTCATGCTAGATGCCAGTGTATGGATGCTCGTCACCACAGCCCATACACCGCACTCGATCACATAGCAAATAGCACATAAATCCTATTCCCTCAAGCTAGGATAGATCAAACACTTACCTCTAGCCTTGAAGCCCAATTATCCTTCAACTACAGCTTTACCCCGAATTTCAGCCTTCAACTTGCTCGAATCTAGTCACAATTGATTCAATTACATTACTAAATACTGTATAACTTGGTTTGGATGCTTAAAAATAGTTTTCTCAAAGTTTATCCCAAAATTTACCAAAATGCCCCTGGCCCCACGTGGTCGGAACTCGGGGTTCGGACGAAAATCCGGTTACCCATTCCCTCACGAGTTCAAATATATGATTTGTTTCAAAATCAGACCTCAATTCGAGGTCCAATTCCCCAATTCATGAAAACCCTAGGTTCTACCCAAAAATAAGAATTTCTACCATGAAAACCTTTGATTTCTCTTGAAAAACATGTTTGATGACGTTAGGAATTGAAAGAATTAAGTAAAAAGTGACTTACAAGTGTTTTGGAGTGATTTTGCTCTTAGAGGATCGTGTGTGGTGTGTTAGGTTTTGAAAGAATGAGGAAAAGAGGTCAAAAATTCGTTTATGTATAAATTTGCACAGCTGCGGTTATCGTAAATGCGAACGTTTGTTCACAATTGCGAACATAGCAGGTTTTGGTCTGTGGCTCTCGCATTTGCGAGAAAAGGTTCGCATTTGCGAACTTGGCCCAAGGTCTGTCATCCTCGCATTTGCGAGACATTGTTCGCATTTGCGAACCTGGAGTGCTTCCTGAGTTCCTCGCATTTGCGAGATTTTCCTCGCATGTGCAATCCTGGGCATTATCCTGCCATCTTCACATTTGCGAAGATTGGTTCGCATTTGTGAACCAAGGCTAGTCTGGGTCCTTTCACAAATGCAAGAAAATCTTCGCAGCTGCGAAGATACCAGCTGGGTGAAAAACCAGCTGTGATATTTTTCAGAATTTGCTCCAACGACCTATCAAATCTTTATCCGAGCCCCCCGGGCTCCAAACCAAACATGTAGACAACTTCAAAAACATATTACAGACTTGCTCGTGCGATCACATCGCCAATATAACATCGTTTTCATCAAATCAAGCCTCAAGTTCATGATTATCTTTCTTTTAGTTTGATAACTTTCAAATTTGGAACTCAAGGTTCAAAACACATCAAACGACATCCAAATGTCACCAAACTTTGTATAAAGCACATATATAATATTTAAGACTTGTACCGGGCGTCGGAACCAAAATACGAGCCCAATACCAAGGTCGTTTAATCTATTTTCCTTTAATAGTTTCAGCAAAAACAATTTAATAGAAAAATTCATATCTTTGGCTCTAGGCCTCTGAATTCGACTCCGGACACATGCCCGAGTCCCATATTTTCCTACGGACCTTACGGGACCGTCCGATCTCGGGTCCGGGTCCGTTTACCAAAAATGATGACCGAAGTCAACTAAATCAATATTAATATCATTTTTCTTCAAACGTTTCATATAATTCACATATTCTATCACAAAATCTTTCCGGCTACATGCCCGGATCATGCACGTAAATCGAGGCAATATAAAATGAGTTTTTCAAGGCCTTAGAAGTGCGGAACAAGTTAGGAAAATAGGTGATGACCCTTTGGGTCGTCACATCCTCCACCTATAAAACAACCGTTCATCCTCGAACGGATAAGAGAAGGAAATACCTGAGTCGGGGAACAAATGTGGGTACCGGCTCCGCATATCCGACTCGGACTCCCAGGTCAATGCCTCAGGAGGCTTACCGCTCCACTGAACACGCACAGAAGAATAACTCTTCGACCTCAACTGTCGAACCTGCCGGTCTAGAATGGCCACCGGCTCCTCCTCGTAGGATAAGTCATTGTCCAATTGGACAGCACTGAAGTCTAACACATGTGTGGGATCGCCGTGGTACCTCCGAAGAATAGATACATGAAAAACTGGATGCACGGCTGATAAGCTAGGCGGCAGAGCTAGTCTGTAAGCCACCCCTCCCACTCGGTCCAGAATCTCAAATGGACCAATATACCTAAGGCTGAGTTCGCCTTTCTTCCCGAACCTCATCACGCCCTTCATAGGCGATACTCGGAGCAATACCCGCTCACCAACCATGAAATATACATCTCGAACCTTACAATCCGCATAAGTCTTCTGTCTGGACTGAGCTAAACGCAATCTCTCCTGGATAGTCTTGACCTTGTCTAAGGCCTCCTGAACTAAGTCTGTACCCAACAACCGAGCCTCTCCCGGCTCAAACCATCCGACCGGAGACCGACATTGCCTACCATACAACGCCTCGTACGGGGCTATCTGAATGCTAGACTGGTAGATGTTATTGTAGGCGAACTCCGCTAATGACAGAAACTGGTCCCACGAGCCTCCAAAATCAATGACACAGGCTCAGAGCATGTCCTCTAGGATCTGAATAGTCCTCTCGGACTGACCGTCCGTCTGAGGATGAAAAGCTGTACTCAACTGGACCTTGGTGTCTAACTCTGTTGGACCGCTCTCCAAAAACGCGAGGTAAACTGCGTACCCCGATCTGAGATAATAGACACCAGCATCCCATAAAGACGAACAATATCCCTAATGTAAATTTCTGCTAACCTCTCCGATGAGTAAGAGACAGATACTGGAATGAAGTGTGCTGACTTGGTCAGCCTATCAATAATGACCCAAATAACATCAAATTTCCTCCGAGTCAAAGGAAGTTCAGTAATGAAGTCCATAGTAATCCGCTCCCATTTCCACTCGGGGAATTTTGATTCTCTGGAATACACCACCAGGCCTCTGGTGCTCATATTTCACCTGCTAGCAATTTAGACACCGAGCGACATACGCAACAATGTCATTCTTCATCCTGCGCCACCAATAGTGCTGCCGTAAATCCTGATACATCTTTGCGGCGCCCGGGTGAAAAGAATACCGCAAACTGTAGGCCTCCGCTAAGATCAACTCTCGAATACCCTCGACATTGGGTCCACAAACTCGACCCTTACAATCTCAATACTCCGTCATCATCTAGAGTTACCTTTGTGGCACCTCCCCACCGTACAGTATCTCTCAAGTCACGCAAATGAGGATCATCAAATTGCCTCTCACGGATACGCTCTAATAGAGTTGAACGAGCGACCGTGCAGGCTAACACTCTGCTAGGATTAGAAATGTCTAGTCTCACAAACTGGTTGGCTAAGGCCTGGACATCTAGTGCAAGTGGTCTCTGACTGACCGGAATGAATGCGAGACTACCCATGCTAGCAGACTTTCTACTAAATGCATCGGCCACCACATTGGCCTTACCTAGGTGATATAGGATAGTAACATCATAGTCCTTCAGCAACTCTAACCATCTCCGCTGTCGTAAATTCAACTCATTTTACTTGAACAAGTGTTGTAGGCTTTTGTGATCCGTGTACACCTCACACGCCACACCACATAGATAATGCCTCCAGATTTTAAGGCATGAACCACTGCTGCCAGCTCAAGATCATGCACTGGATAATTCTTCTCATGTATTTTCAACTGTCTCGAAGCATACGCAATAACCTTACCATCCTGCATCAATACCGCTCCAAGCCCCGTACGGGATGCATCACAGTAAACTGTATAAGGCCCTGCACCCGTAGGTAGTATCAGCACTGGTGTTGTAGTCAATGCTGTCTTGAGCTTCTGAAAGCTCACCTCACACTCATCTGACCACTGGAACTGGGCACCCTTCTTGGTCAACCTGGTCATCGGGGATGCAATCGAAGAGAACCCCTCTACAAATTGACAGTAGTAACCTGCTAACCCCAAGAAACTCCGGATCTCAGTCATTGAAGCTGGTCGAGGCCAATTCTGGACTGCCTCAATCTTCTTTGGGTCCACCTGAATACCTCCCACTGATACAATATGACCCAAAACTGCCACCGAGCTCAACCAGAACTCACATTTCGAAAATTTTGCATATAGCTGATTATCCTTCAATGTCTGAAGAACCACTCTGAGGTGTTGCTCGTGCTCTTCCTGGCTGCATGAGTATACTAGGATGTCATCTATAAAGACTATCACGAACAGATCTAAGTAAGGCCTGAACACCCGATTCATCAACTCCATGAATGCTGCTGGAGTATTGGTCAACCCGAAAGACATGACCAAGAATTCCTAGTGCCCGTATCTAGTGCGAAAGGCTGTCTTAGGAATGTCAACCGCCCTGATCTTCAGCTAATGGTAGCCCAACCTCAAGTCTATTTTTGAGAACACCCTCGCTCCTTGGAGCTGGTCAAACAAATCATCAATCCTCGGCAGTGGATACTTGTTCTTTATCGTCACTTTGTCTAATTGTCGATAATCAATACACATCCACATCGAGCCATCCTTCTTCTTCACAAATAACACGGGTGCTCCCCAATGAGAAACACTGGGCCTGATAAAGCCTTTTTCTAGAAGGTCTTGCAACTAGTCTTTGAACTCATTTAACTCCGGCGGGGCCATATGATAGGGTGGAATAGAGATGGGCTGAGTGCCCGGTGCCAGATCAATACAAAAATCAATATCCCTGTCGGTTGGCATGCCCGGCAGGTTTGAAGGGAAAACCTCGGGAAACTCCCGTACAATAGAAACTGAATCAATTGAAGGAATTTCCACGCTGGAATCACAAACATAAGTCAAATAAGCTAGACACCCCTTCTCGACCATGCGTCGAGCCTTAACATAGGAAATAATAGTGCGAACGGAGTGGCTTGAGGTCCCTCTCCACTCTAGTCGGGGTGATTCTGGCAAGGCCAAGGTCACTGTCTTGGCATGACAGTCTAAGATAGCATGTGTGAGCACGTGATTTTTGCCCTCACGGCAATTACTCCCAAAAAACTAAAATAGTCTTCTGTTTTGATTTTTTGCGGATTTTGTTTTTCTTTTATTATCTGTATTTTTGTGCGTTCGTGTTTGTATGTCTAAATTATCTAAAAAATATAAAATACAAAAATATATTGCATTTGTATATAAAATTCATGTTCGCAATTAAGAGTAATTAAGCTTGTTTTGCAAGAAATAGAAAATCACAAAAAAATATGTATTTTTATTTTAATATTTGCGATTTTATTTTTTGACATTTAATTTTGTGTGATAAATATTACCATAAGTTAATTAGTATTTTAAGGTGGTTTTGGTTTATATAATATAAGGTGGTTTTGGTCTATATGAAAGAAAAATCGGGTTGGGCCTCTTATCCTTTTTGAATTCACTTGGTCAAATGTGTTACAAGTCCAACCCAAAACCCATCGGGTCAACCCGACCCGGTCCACCCAACAACCCAAACAATCCCTCTCTTCATCTCATTTTTCGTTATTCAAACCCTAACTAAAACATTAGCCCTTCCCATCTTCTTCTCCAGAACTCCCTCAGCCGCCAGCCACCTTTCCATGGCAACCACGACGGACGACAGCCAAAATGCTGGCGGCGTTAAGGCTCTCCGGCGGCTCAAATCCACTAACGCACCTCCCATCTTCTTCTCCAAACAACCACCTCCTACCCCTGTTTCAGCTAGTCACGCCTCCAAATGATAACCAGTCAATGACCACCCGTTGTTTCATCTTCTCACCCCAAACAACCACCAGTTCGTCGACCAGCAACCAAACGACCATCAGCCTCCTCATCGCCCACTCCACCTGAAGCAGCGTCCAGCCATAAACAACTACTAACAACCATCCACAAAACCAAACGACCATTTTACCATAAGCCATAGCCCGCCACCAGTCCACCAGTGTCGCTGGTTGCAAGCCATGTTCGTCGTCAGTCATCTTCGCCAGTGTGTTCGTCGTTTTTGCCAGTATGGTCGTCATCATTGTCCGTCGTCATCTTCAGTCTATTCACTGCTCGTTGTTTGTTTAAAACGATCGCTAGACCATATTTTGTTTACGTCAAAGGTAAAGTCTTCGTCTGAGATTTTGGTTCGATGTTGTTGATTTTGTATAAAGTCATTTAAAGTTTGCTTCACTCGTTGCTTGATTTTTGTGGTGATAGGCATGATGTTCATCCATTTGTGTGTATTTGATAATTGGAAAACTAGATAATTAAATTGCTAGATTTCCAGAGTTGATATTAATTAATGCTTGTGTTTTGGGTATACCTGTAATGGTTTGGTAGTTTTGGTTCAAATGGTTTCACTTTGTGTATTGTTTGTTTTGCTTTTCTTTGTTGTTCGTCATATGAATTCAGTTTACATTTCGATGCGGTTAATTGTGATTCATACTGTTTCAACTTGTTGATTCATCATACTATGGGATTCCTGCTCATTCATTTGTGTCTAAGTTAACCAGGATTGGTTCCGAATATGGTTATCGTATTCACTTTGATCTGATGTTGTATGATTCAATTTGAGTTCATGGAATTTATTGGTTCAATTTTATTAGGAGTTTGGTTATAGCTATAGTGATTTGGTGTTTAATTAGGAATTAATTTTTGTCAGTTGTTAGTATTGCTACAATTGAAGGTTTGGGGGAAGAATAGTAATTTAAGTAGTTTTAGGGGTAATATGGAAATTGAAAACTTAAAGAATTATTTATGTTAAAGTGTTTTATCCACTAAGAACTGATAATATTAAAATAGGGTATTGTTTAATACTTAGTGAGGAACAAGACATAGTGGTTTTGGAAGATGTTAAAAGAAGTAATTAAATATGTTACCCATGCTAGGAATTAATTAATAGAGTGGGACAAATGGTAATAGGAAATAAAACATATGGTAGTGGAGATGATGAGTGAAAAATGCTTAATTAAATGGGTCTTAATGCTCTTATGAGCTGTAAAAAAGAAAAGGGATCTGAATTGGCAGAAGGGGAGGGGAATTCGGATAGAATAAAGGGGGAGGGACTCACATAGAGATAGATATACGAGGGAGAAAGGAAAAACTTGGGGATGGTTACATCTAAGAGCAAAAAGATACTTTTGAAAAGATACACACACAAATAGAGAGTAAACAAAGATATCTCTAAGAGTGAATATTGAAAGGGAAGTCATTTGAGAGGCAATTGTGTTTCACTTTGAGACTGAAAGTTTCTTTCCTTAGAGTGTTTAAATCCAGAGAGTATTGTCATTTTACTGTTGTTTTCTTCTGTTGCAGTTTGCGATTGCATTTGGTATTTTTGGATTAAAATGGGTATTCTTGGGAATTTGGTGTTGTCTTGAAACTATTCTGTTGCTTGTTGTTATACTGCTGCTGCTGGTGCTACTGTGTTACTACTGCTGACTGCTTCCTTTTCCTTCTATTGTCATCATCTAGGTACACATTTCGAATCTATGATTTGATGTAATTTCAAAGCTGAAAGATGATATCATGTTTATCTGCTCCTGGAAGTTACATTAACTTTGCTTGTACTGAATTACAAGCTTAGATGTAAATCTGGAAATTTATGTAATGTATTTAGATTGTTTGTACAACTTTGTTATGATTTGTATAAACTTAAACTATGAATTGTAATTTTGAAATAGCTTGGGAATGGTATTTGATAGTTTAGAATATTGATTGAACTGTGATTGAATTGGAAATTTAATAATCGAATTGGAATAGCTTGAAGCTGTTAGAATCTGTTGTTGACTTTACAATGGATAGTTAGACTATAGAACTCCTTGAACAATTAGAAGTAATAATATTATCTTCATTTGATTTGTAGTTGAACAATAAAAGAATTTTTCTATTTTCATGCGAGCCTATAAATGGATATAGCTTGTATTCAGAAGACTGTTTTGCGTTAAAAAATGAAGTTTCAGCATCATTAATAATTAGGTCAATATTATAATCGGTAACATGTCATTAATAAATTACGTTAAGTCACGTTAATCCTCCATTAAATTGGATCTGAATTAAACTATGATAGGTTAGTATAAATTGATAATTGACATCTTTTTTTGTTGTTTTGAATAATTCCACTACTGTATTAGTGTAAATAACTGTACGATTGGTATTATATTGGTTAACTAGCTTTAAGTAATTCACGGCCTCGTTGCCTACAAGTTTGATGCACATTAAGTGAAGATTTCTCTTAATCTGATTGATGATGATGATATATTACACGCACAAACCACTGTCAAACGTCAAGGTAGTTCAATATAAGATTTAACCAAATCGTAATAATGCTTAAATAATAATTAGTAACTAGGTCTTACTCTCATTTATGATTAGAGATGAAACATGTAGAAAATATAGTTATGTTAGGATTAGCCTTTAATAAAAGTGAGATGAGCCTCGCTACACTAAATACACAATTGCGGGGCCCTCAAATAAATTGTTATGAAAACTTAGACTCGGAAGGATCGCTTAGTGAATTTCACGGTCTTTCCAAAAGTTAATCAACACGATAGACTCATTAGGCACGATTTATAAATAAATTACTTTCCTAAATACGGGTGCGCATTTATGTGAC
The DNA here is from genome assembly GCA_032618575.1 of Nicotiana noctiflora. Lineage (NCBI taxonomy): Eukaryota > Viridiplantae > Streptophyta > Magnoliopsida > Solanales > Solanaceae > Nicotiana > Nicotiana noctiflora. The sequence continues at coordinate 35,435 of JASVEL010006707.1, forward strand.
CCAAATCTTACTCTCGGCGAAACTGAAACGCATTAAAGTCACAAGCGTACCGGTTGCGGTGTGACTCGAAAAATGTATTTTCGTGACGTCGCAATTCTTCTTAAATTAAAATGCGGAATATAAGAGCGCATAAATTAAAATATACAAAGAAATCAGATAAAAACAAATATGACAGTTGGGCGACCGTGCTAGAACCACGGAACTCGGGAATGCCTAACACCTTCTCCCGGGTTAACAGAATTCCTTATTCGGATTTCTGGTACACAGACTGTTTAACAGAGTCAATCTTTTCCTCGATTCGGGATTCAAACCGGTGACTTGGGACACCATAATCTCCTAAGTGGCAACTCTGAATTAATTAAATCCCGTTTCGATTGTCCTTTAATTGGAAAAACTCCATCCACTATCTCGCGCCCATGCGGGCCTGCGGAAAAAAGGAGGTGTGATAGCTCTGGCGACTCTGCTGGGGATGGTGCTAACCCAGAACTTCGGTTCAGGGTTTAAGAATTCGAGCTCAGTTAAATTGTTGTTTTTGTCTATATCTGATTTTATTATATGTTTATATTAATGTGCAAAATGATATTTTTATCGCTTTGATATTTCTTGAACTGTATATATAAACTGTGCCGAAACCCTTCTCTTCTCACCTATGGGGATGTGCTTACTGGTTGAGACTCCCTATTCTGTTAGTGTCTTACCCAAAAATAAGAAAGAGGCTCGGAAAGTTTCTAAGCCGGCTGGCCTTTTGGTTCCCGGAAAGGAGCTCCTTCCTCAACTCGAGTTGTCCGCTCGGGTACACAGTCTAGAACACATACCCAGGTTTTGAACTTAGAATAACGTGACTTCATGCCGGATCCCTAGTAGGAACGCTTATTTGCATCATGTTGCATTTGACTTAGGGGACTCAACACAGGGGTTGGGTCCGTCTAGGACAGGTGACCCGGTAATCAAAGACCGAGCATATTATATGTTACATTTATTTGTCCTGTATTATTATGCTGATTGGTTAAATTCCTGAAAACAAAAAGAAAGAAATTTGGAACAGAAAAGTATTGAAATATTGACGAAACTCAGTCGAAAATTTGAAAAGAAAAGTTTGAAAAATAGGTAGAACAATTTTGTTGTAATAATTGGTCATAAAATAATCTGACCGAACTACGCAGGTTTGATTCTCGCCATTAGGTGGGATACGTAGGCAACCCTCATCGGGTCCAACCACCCCTTCAAAAAATTTAAAAAAAAAATGTCGAAGTTTTAGTTTTCAATAAAATCAAAGTGATGCCGTTTTTGAAAATGGCCGAATGTTCCGAAAGGACGTCGGAAGGCTGTTTGTGCAAAAATGGCCACTTTGAAATCTTTTCTTTTTCTTTTTTAATAGCCTTGAAATACCCCTTGTGGAAATGTTGAAAGGCCACCCCTTTTAAAAAATTAAAAAAAATGTGTGTTTAATTTTGTCAATAAAATCAAAGTGATGCCATTTTTGAAAATAGCCGAATGTTCCGAAAGGACGCCGAAAGGTTGTTTTGCAAAAATAGCCACTTTGAGTCATTTTAGATAATTTACGAGCATAGCCTTGAAATATTCCTGGTGGAAATGTTGCAAGGCCATAGCCGCAAAATCAAGTTCGGGTTCACACCCCTTTTGCAAAAATAACAAAAAAAATGTCAAATTTTTTATTTTGTTATAAATAAGTCGGGTGGTGCTATTCTTGTTTAAAATAAGTCGAATGTTCCCCAAATGGACGCCGGAAGGCTATTTTTGCAAGAATAGCCGCTTTGAGTCTTTGTAAACGATTTTTGGGCACATCCTTGAAATATTCCCTCGTGGAAATATTGAAAGGCCGTATCCACAAAATTAAGTTTGAGTCATCACTCAACTTTGCAAAAAAAAAATAATAAATAAATAAAAAAAATAAAAAAAATAAAACAACATATGGTTTTGCTGAAATGGCCACATTTGGCATTTAAACTTTCTCAGTCTTATGTTGGCCTGTGTCGGAGCTGAACGATGCCCCATGGTCCCTAAGATGAAAAATTTTGAATTTGTAGTCTCTTAAATAAAATTTTGCAAAAAATAGCCGCTTTGTCAAATAAGTCATTACATGGCCAATTTTGTAAAAATAGTCAATTGACATTAGAAACTTCTCAGTCTGATGATTGGCTTATGGCGATGCCGAACGATGCCCCATGAGCCATAGGATGAATTTTTTTTTTCAAGTTTATCTTTCTTAAATAAATTTTGCAAAAATAGCCATCTTGCCAAATAAGCCATTACATGGCTAATTTTGTAGAAATAGTCATAATTGGCGCTAAAAATATTCTTATTCTTGTAGAAATATCTGGCACAAGGTGTGAAAGTTTTTCATCAGAGTTTGTAGTTGGAGTCGGCTTTTATAATTTTTCTTCAAAAAAGAAAAAAAATCAAATAAACATCTCTTTATTTCTTGCATTAATTTGCAAGAACTATGCTCGGTCTGATTCATGCGGGGTCATGATACGTAGGCAATCCACATAGGATTCGACCATATCCATAGCCAAAAAGAAAAAAAAAAATGAAAAACTACAAAAAAAAAAGAGAAGAGAAAAATAGAAAAATAGAAAAATAACAAAAACAATTTAGAAAATAAAGGAAAGTTGGGAAAGCACATATATGAGAAGCTGGAATGACGCATGAAACCGAAGCAAATGCATGATAGAAAGGTTTAACCGCCTAGGTTCATTGCATCCCTAATGTGCGTTTACCTACCTGTCAAATGGCCTAACGCCAACATGATGACTTCGCTTTGTTGTGTCCATTTCCAGAAAGGTGGTTGGTTGTGGTTCTAAAATAACTCTTCCCTGTAACACAAAGTCAGAGGACAATGGCAGAGAATCTCAAGACTGAGTGGGTTGATACCGATACCCGACAACAGCTGGTTGAACGGAACCACGGGTTAGTAGAAGAAGTCAAGATATTGAGACAACATGTGGCTGATATGTATCGGGCGTGGATGGATGGGAAAGCACCACCCCCGCCACCACCTAGCTTCCTGGATTCTGTCCTTACCCGTCCACTGAACCCGATGCCGGATGATCCCTCACACTCTCCATATGTACCCACCTATCACAGCTTTTCCAGCCACTCGAGTAGCTCAATTACTCGTCCCCCAGCTATGTTTTCACAACGCTACTCCCGTCCCCAACACCACTACTCTCCCCGAGACACCCAAAATCGTACTTCACCTTCCAGGTACCCAGCTCCACAAAAAGCCTACCAACCCCCACGAACATACCGGAAACCCACTGGGTCAGGTTTCAGGCCAAATAAGGTGTTTAGGGAGGAGAGGTTGCTGAAGCGAGAAAAGGCTCTTACCGCTATCGGATAATCTTATGCAAGTCTGTTTGAAAGGTTAAAGCATGTCGGCCTGATTACACCGCTCCCCGGATACACTCCCGATCCACGTGCAAGAAGCTTCGATCCTACCGCACGATGTGCATACCATTCCAATGTCAGAGGGCACGATATTGAGAGTTGTCGTACCTTGAAAAAGGAAATAGAAAGAATGATTCAAAAAGGATGGTTGATTGTGATCAATGACGATGATAGGGAGCACACGAATCCTCTGGGGGTATATTGACTGAAGCTAAAAATGTTGAAGCAGATGGAAGCCTCAGCAATATTGATGCAGAACTTAGTGGCTAAAATGTTGTGCTTGGTAATTGGGAAGACACTCCATCTTTTGGTCAGCTAGATGGAGCTTTGGTGGTTCGTTTTTGTCGTCATTTTTGTTGTCCGAGTTATTTTCAGGGTTTTCTTGTGGTCAAACCCTTTTGTCCTAGCAGTTTGCTTTGGTCTTGCCCAGTTTTGTTTCAGGGCTGTACTCTAGTTTGTTTTGCTTGTTTTGTCATTGAACCATTTCGTCATTAGTTTAATGAAGCTTTCGGTTTTTTGTTACTTCCGGTCATTTTATTTGTTTAGTTCTTTTTACCCTTTAGATTTGTCTTGTGCTCAAACGCTGAATCTAGTGACACGACATGCGCACACATAATTGTGGCTTAATTCTAAAAGTTAATCATTAAGCAATTGGAAGATGATCGGGTCATCTAAAGGAAATAAAAACAATTTGAGACTATTTGGATCCCGAGTCATGTGAAACCGGGGCAAGTAAAAAGGAAACAGTCAAAGGCAAGCTGGCCAAAATTGACATGGGGTCGTTCATAATGAGAGTGTTGCCCAACAGTGCTTTAAAGATATGACGAATATTAATTGTGTTGTTTACACTTGGCATGTTTTGAAGATTGGAATGACGAAGGCATTTTGTTCTGCTATCCAAACACTTTATCCATCGTCAACCCTTTGAGGCTTATTTTAAATTCTTTCATACCCCTCCTTCGGAATTAGTTGCAAAGACTAGAAACACAAGTTTGAAAGGCAAAAGAAGAAAAGGATAAAGAAAAAGTAAAGAAAAAGAAAACAACAAAAAGAGATAAAGAAAAGAAAAAGAAAAATGTATGAAAAAAGAAATTTGAAAAAGAGGAATTGGGAACTACGTTTGACCTGATTCCTCAAGGAGGATACGTAGGCGCTTCACAGCTCGGTCATAGTGTAAATAAAAACCGAAAAATCCCCAAGCAAGAAACGGGGGCAGTAAAAAAAAAATTGTGTTTATGTAAGGAAAATATAGGATTCCGAAGGTTGTAATTTTGAACCCAGTTTGTTTTATTTTGAGCCTTTAATACCCTTTTTTTCTAGCCCTGTCCAAACCCACATTACGGTCCAAAGAAAGACCTTTTGACCAATTTTCAAAAGAGGCTGAGTTAGGCAAAGGAGAGAAGTTTCATCGGGACATGACACTCTGATTCCCGGCAGAAAGACTCCGATCTCCAGCAGAAAATAGGAGAGTCTTAGCAGTAACACCACCAATCCCCAGCGAAAAAGTAACACAAATGAGAGAGTCTTAGCGGTGAAAACCTTTACAGGCACCATAAGGCGATGAAAGCTGAGAGAAAAACCGAAATGAGAGAGGCTTGGTAGTGAAAACCCCTCGGGCACTACAAGTCGAACGGAGATTGGAAATCAGATGGGAAAGCCCCATGCGAAGATTACAAAAGGCGGTTTAACGATGGAGGATAGGCTATATGTGCATGTCATGTCCATTAGAGTTGGTATCCACGTTTGATAGGTTTACTTTATAATTTTTCTTTTTAGAGAGTCATCTTCCTTTTTGTCTTTTATTCTGTTTCCTTTTATCTTTCTTCTTTTTATCGAAAATTCCCCAATAGAGTCTGTTTGCAAGAAATGACTGCAAAGTTTTCCATCAGCTTTCCAATTGCGCAAAACGGGATTCTAATTGGTACACCCAAGTGGTATAAGTCAGGAGGGAACAAGCGCAATCCAATTCCCAGAAGGATGTTCCCCAACAAGAGGAAGATGACAAAGGGGTAGACCAGCATCATAAAAGATACCTCCATAAAAAGTAAAGGTTAATGACCTCAAGGCCAAGGCCAGTGAGACTCAAAGGTCGGAGAACACCACAGAAGAAGGGAGGATATCCCCAGCAGAAGAGGTATTTTCAGTGACAAGGGTGAACAAAGAAAATGGTTCACCAGTAAAACATGCAAGGTCTTCACGAAGGGTCACTATCATAGGAATTCGGGTGGTCAGTGGAAAACAACGTGGAAAGGTTCGCGAATAAAGAGTCGTGAAGGAAGGCGGGGAAGCAAGAAAGGAGAAAGCTATCCCCGGCATGAATATCATCAAATAATAATATCCCCAGCAAGTTCTGATAATGAAACGCAGAGCAGGGAAAGAGGAGGAGAACCATCCCCAGCAGGAGCACCACAACCAACCACCACATTTTAAAACTAACCAATTTTTCTTTGATTTGAAACAGGAAGAAGAGGGGTTGCTGGCAGAAAATCATGCCACGAAGAAGATTCTCAAACTGGGGCAGAAAATTTTCTCCCGTTGCGAAAATTTTCTCGAAACCAAATACCCGGTTGGGGAAAGAAGCCGGATAACGCGAGGAAATGATCTTTGAACCCGATTATCCCCAGCAGCTTTGAAAAAAAAAAGAAAAAAAGAAAACAACAAGTTGTGATAGAGGAAATTATACCCCCAGCAGACAAGACAAAATGAGGAAGCTTGCGTTCAGAAAGGCAAGAAGTCGGTATCATCCCCAGCAGTTCTCGGAAAAATGAAACACTGATTTCGAGATTTCTCCGGCAGCATTAGATCCTACAAGTTTTTCAAGGGAGCCAAGCGCGAGTCCCGAATGAGGTTTGGAAAGGGGAAAAAGGAAAAGGGATCCCCCGACAGTGTAATCCCCAGCTGATGACATTTCAATCCCCAACGATCCCGGGAGAGAATAAAGGTTTTGAAGGAAGTAGAAAAAGGAGGAAATAAAGAAGATTTTCCCCAGCAGCATTACCCCAGCAGGTAAGTAATTAGTTCCAAAGATATCCCCAGCAGTCAAGAGAAAAATAACACGACCCGGGAGGAAAGCAATTCCAAAACAAGGTAATTCAGAAGAAAGGATGGCCCAAGAAGCGATGCAGGAAGAAGAAAGTGGTGCAGGAAGCAAAGGAAGGCGACATGGATGGGATGGAGTTAGTGAGTTGATGCTGAAGTCAGGAGCCCGCCTGAAGAATGGAGTGGCGATTTATTTTCAAAAGATGTTGTTGAAGTTAGGAGCCCGCCTGAAGAATGGAGTGGCGATTTATTTTCAAAGGATGTTGTTGAAGTCAGGAGCCCGCCTGAAGAATGCAGTGGCGATTTATTTTCAAAAGATGTTGTTGAGGTCAGGAGCCCACCTGAAGAATGGAGTGGCAATTTATTTTCAAAGGATGTTGTTGAAGTCAGGAGCCCGCCTGGCGATTTATTTTCAAAAGATATTGTTGAGGTCAGGAGCCCGCCTGAAGAATGGAGTGGCAATTTATTTTCAAAAGATGTTGTTGAAGTCAGGAGCCCGCCTGAAGAATGGAGTGGCGATTTATTTTCAAAAGATGTTGTTGAGGTCAGGAGCCCGCCTGAAGAATGGAGTGGCAATTTATTTTCAAAGGATGTTGTTGAAGTCAGGAGCCCGCCTGAAGAATGGAGTGGCGATTTATTTTCAAAGGATGTTGTTGAAGTCAGGAGGCCGCCTGGAGAGAGGAATGGCGATTTATTTTCAAAAGTTTATGTTGAAGTCAGGGAGCTCGCCTGAAGAATGGAGTGGCGATTTATTTTCAAAGGATGTTGTTGAAGTCAGGGAGCCCGCCTGGAGAATGGAGTGGCGATTTAGTCTTGAGTTGATGTGGAAGTCAGGGAGCCCGCCTGAAGAATGGAGTGGCGATTTAGTTTTGAAGTTGTGGTTGAAGTCAGGGAGCCCGCCTGAAGAGAGGAATGGCGATTTATTTTCAAAAGGTGTTGAAGTCAGGAGCCCGCTTGAAGAGAGGAATGGCGATTTATTTTAAAAAGATGTTGTTGAAGTCAGGAGCCCGCCTGAAAAGAGGAATGGCGATTCATTTTTCAAAAGATGTTGTTGAAGTCAGGAGCCCGCCTGAAGAGAGGAATGGCGATTAATTTTTCAAAGTTGATGATTGAAGTCAGGAGCCCGCCTGAAGAGAGGACTGGCGATCCATTTTTCAAAAGATGTTGTTGAAGTCAGGAGCCCGCCTGAAGAGAGGAATGGCGATTTATTTTCAAAAGATGTTGTTGAAGTCGGAGCCCGCCTGAAGAGAGGAATGTCAATTTATTTTCAAAAGATGTTGTTGAAGTCAGGAGCCCGCCTGAAGAGAGGAATGGCGTTTATTTTCAAAAGATGTTGTTGAAGTCGGGAGCCCGCCCGAAGAGAGGAATGGCGATTTATTTTCAAAAGTTGATGATTGAAGTCAGGAGCCCGCCTGAAGAGAGGAATGGCGAGTTATTTTCAAAGATGTTGTTAAAGTTAGAAGCCCGCTGAAAAAGCAGAACGGCGTCTCAGTTTCTAAGATTTGATAAGGATAGTGAACAATCGGAAAGTGACAAAGTATAAAAGAAATCCCTAGCATGAATCCAAGTTCATAATCAGAAGAAAGGCAACAAGGATCAGAAAGATAGATTCAGACTTCGAATGAAAATAATTCGAAGATCACAAGGAAGAGACCAATGGCCAGAGGTCGGCAATCAAGATAGGCCGAAATAACAATTGTCAGAAGAAAAGAAGCATGTGAAAAAACATCAGAGCCAGCAGGATGGCAAGGAACATGACAAGATCAAGTTGAAAAGATAGATAAGACTTTGCAATACTGTAACTTAGTCTAGCTTCTTATTTTCTGCTTAGCACGGTGTAATTAGGAGATCAGTCAAGCAGTGGCAATAGCAGCAACAACAGTAACAGCAAGATCACAGCAGTCATGGTAGTCCCAGCTACCAAAACTTCCCGAACTACACTGACCTGATTCCCTTTTTAGCCGGGGATATGTAGGAGACCTTTTGAAGCAAAGGTTCGGTCAAACTTTTCCAAAAAATGCTTCATACGGAGTGCTTGAACGGGCAAAAAATCGCTCGTATCCGCTCACTTATCTTTGCACGAAAACTCTTCATGTCTCCGCACAAAGAGGGGCAGCTGTGAGCACGTGATTTTTGCCCTCACGGCAATTACTCCCAGAAAACTAAAATAGTCTTGTGTTTTGATTTTTTGCGGATTTTGTGTTATTTTTCTTTTATTATCTGTATTTTTGTGCGTTCGTGTTTGTATGTCTAAATTATCTAAAAAATATAAAATACAAAAATATATTGCATTTGTATATAAAATTCATGTTCGCAATTAAGAGTAATTAAGCTTGTTTTGCAAGAAATAGAAAATCACAAAAAAATATGTATTTTTATTTTAATATTTGCGATTTTATTTTTGACATTTAATTTTGTGTGATAAATATTACCATAAGTTAATTAGTATTTTAAGGTGGTTTTGGTTTATATAATATAAGGTGGTTTTGGTTTATATGAAAGAAAAATTGGGTTGGGCCTCTTATCCTTTTTGAATTCACTTGGTCAAATGTGTTACAAGTCCAACCCAAAACCCATCGGGTCAACCCGATCCGGTCCACCCAACAACCCAAACAATCCCTCTCTTCATCTCATTTTTCATTATTCAAACCCTATCTAAAACATTAGCCCTTCCCATCTTCTTCTCCAGAACTCCCTCAGCCGCCAGCCACCTTTCCATGGCAACCACGGCAGACGACAGCCAAAATGCTGGCGGCGTTAAGGCTCTCCGGCGGCTCAAATCCACTAACGCACCTCCCATCTTCTTCTCCAAACAACCACCTCCTACCCCTGTTTCAGCCAGTCACGCCTCCAAACGATAACCAGTCAATGACCACCCGTTATTTCATCTTCTCACCCCAAACAACCACCAGTTCGTCGACCAGCAACCAAACGACCATCAGCCTCCTCATCGCCCACTCCACCTGAAGCAGCGTCCAGCCATAAACAACTACCAACAACCGTCCACAAAACCAAACGACCAGTTTACCATAAGCCATAGCCCGCCACCAGTCCACCAGTGTCGTTGGTTGCAAGCCATGTTCGTCGTCAGTCATCTTCGCCAGTGTGTTCGTCGTTTTTGCCAGTATGGTCGTCATCATCGTCCGTCGTCATCTTCAGTCTATTCACTGCTCGTCCTTTGTTTAAAACGATCGCTAGACCATATTTTGTTTACGTCAAAGGTAAAGTCTTCGTCTGAGATTTTGGTTCGATGTTGTTGATTTCGTATAAAGTCATTTAAAGTTTGCTTCACTCGTTGCTTGATTTTTGTGGTGATAGGCATGATGTTCATCCATTTGTGTGTATTTGATAATTGGAAAACTAGATAATTAAATTGCTAGATTTCCAGAGTTGATATTAATTAATGCTTGTGTTTTGGGTGTAGTTTTGGTTCAAATGGTTTCACTTTGTGTATTGTTTGTTTTGCTTTTCTTTGTTGTTCGTCATATCAATTCAGTTTACATTTCGATGCGGTTAATTGTGATTCATACTGTTTCAACTTGTTGATTCATCATACTATGGGATTCCTGCTCATTCATTTGTGTCTAAGTTAACCAGGATTGGTTCCGAATATGGTTATCTTATTCACTTTGATCTGATGCTGTATGATTCAATTTGAGTTCATGGAATTTATTGGTTCAATTTTATTAGGAGTTTGGTTATAGCTATAGTGATTTTGTGTTTAATTAGGAATTAATTTTTGTCAGATTTTAGTATTGTTACAATTGAAGGTTTGGGGGAAGAATAGTAATTTCAGTAGTTTTAGGGGTAATATGGAAATTGAAAACTTAAAGAATTACTTATGTTAAAGTGTTTTATCCACTAAGCACTGATAATATTAAAATAGGGTATTGTTTAATACTTAGTGAGGAACAAGACATAGTGGTTTTGGAAGATGTTAAAAGATGTAATTAAATATGTTACCCATGCTAGGAATTAATTAATAGAGTGGGACAAATGGTAATGGGAAACAAAACATATGGTAGTGGAGATGATGGGTGAAAAATGCTTAATTAAATGGGTCTTAATGCTCTTATGAGCTGTAAAAAGAAAAGGGATCTGAATTGGCAGAAGGGGAGGGGAATTCAGACAGAATAAAGGGGAAGGGACTCACATAGAGATAGATATACGAGGGAGAAAGGAAAAACTTGGGTATGGTTACATCTAATAGCAAAAAGATACTTTTGAAAAGATACACACACAAATAGAGAGTAAACAAAGATATCTCTAAGAGTGAATATTGAAAGGGAAGTCATTTGAGAGGCAATTGTGTTTCACTTTGAGACTGAAAGTTTCTTTCCTTAGAGTGTTTAAATCCAGAGAGTATTGTCATTTTACTGTTGTTTTCTTCTGTTGCGGTTTGCGATTGCATTTGGTATTTTTGGATTAAAATGGGTATTCTTGGGAATTTGGTGCTGTCTTGAAACTATTCTGTTGCTTGTTGTTGTACTGCTGGTGCTGGTGCTACTGTGTTACTACTGCTGACTGCTTCCTTTTCCTTCTATTGTCATCATCCAGGTACACATTTCGAATCTATGATTTGATGTAATTTCAAAGCTGAAAGATGATATCATGTTTATCTACTCCTGGAAGTTACATTAACTTTGCTTGTACTGAATTACAAGCTTATATGTAAATCTGGAAATTTATGTAATGTATTTCGATTGTTTGTACAACTTTGTTATGATTTGTATAAACTTAAACTATGAATTGTAAATTTGAAATAGCTTGGGAATGGTATTTGATAGTTTAGAATATTGATTGAACTGTGATTGAATTGGAAATTTAATAATCGAATTGGAATAGCTTGAAGCTGTTAGAATCTGTTGTTGACTTTACAATGGATAGTTAGACTATAGAACTCCTTGAACAATTAGAAGTAATAATATTATCTTCATTTGATTTGTAGTTGAACAATAAAAGAATTTTTCTATTTTCATGCGAGCCTATAAATGGATATAGCTTGTATTCAGAAGACTGTTTTGCGTTAAAAAATGAAGTTTCAGCATCATTAATAATTAGGTCAATATTATAATTGGTAACATGTCATTAATAAATTACGTTAAGTCATGTTAATCCTCCATTAAATTGGATCTGAATTAAACTATGATAGGCTAGTATAAATTGATAATTGACATCTTTTTTTGTTGTTTTGAATAATTCCACTACTGTATTAGTGTAAATAACTGTACGATTGGTATTATATTGGTTAACTAGCTTTAAGTAATTCACGACCTCGTTGCCTACAAGTTTGATGCACATTAAGTGAAGATTTCTCTTAATCTGATTGATGATGATGATATATTACACGTACAAACCACTGTCAAACGTCAAGGTAGCTCAATATAAGATTTAACCAAATCGTAATAATGCTTAAATAATAATTAGTAACTAGGTCTTACTCTCATTTATGATTAGATATGAAACATGTAGAAAATATAGTTATGTTAGGATTAGCCTTTAATAAAAGTGAGATGAGCCTCGCTACACTAAATACACAATTGCGGGGCCCTCAAATAAATTGTTATGAAAACTTAGACTCGGAAGGATCGCTTAGTGAATTTCACGGTCTTTCCAAAAGTTAATCAACAAGATAGACTCATTAGGCACGATTTATAAATAAATTACTTTCCTAAATACGGGTGCGCATTTATGTGACCCAAATCTTACTCTCGACGAAACTGAAACGCATTAAAGTCACAAGCGTACCGGTTGCGGTGTGACTCGAAAAATGTGTTTTCGTGACGTCGCAATTCTTCTTAAATTGAAAAGCGGAATATAAGAGCGCATAAATTAAAATATATAAAGAAATCAGATAAAAACAAATATGACAGTTGGACGACCGTGCTAGAACCACGGAACTCGGAAATGCCTAACACCTTCTCCCGGGTTAACAGAATTCCTTATCTGGATTTTTGGTACACAGACTGTTTAACAGAGTCAATCTTTTCCTCGATTCGGGATTCAAACCGGTGACTTGGGACACCATAAATCTCCTAAGTGGGGACTCTGAATTAATTAAATCCCGTTTCGATTGTCCTTTAATTGGAAAAACTCCATCCACTATCTCGCGCCCACGCGGGCCTGCGGAAAAAGGAGGTGTGACAGCATGATATGGGGACAACCAGTCCATCCCCAATATGACATCGAAATCCACCATGTCTAATAGCAACAGATCAACACGGGTCTCAAGACCCCCAAAAATAACTACGCACGAATGATGCACCGGGTCGACTACAATGGAGGCACCTACTGGTGTAGACACATATACTGGAATATCCAAGGCATAGCTAGGCACGGCCAGATAGGTGCAAAGTAGGAAGACACATATGAATATGTAGACCCAGGGTCAAATAATACTGAAGCACCTCTGTCACAAATAAGAATGGTACCTGTAATCACACTATCTGATGCCTCTGCCTCTGGCCTAGCTGGTAAAGCATAAAATCGGGGATCATCACCTCCCCTCTGAGCTACATCTCTAGGACGGTCATCCACTGGCTGACCTCTACCTCTGGCTGGACGGTCTCCACCTCTACGGTCTCCACCTCCACCTCTACCCCCGCCTCTGGCTGGCTGGGCAGGCTGGGCAGGCTGTGGGTCAGTTGGGGCCTGAAATTATAGGACGAGGGCCCCGCTGCTGAGTGTTGCCCGTCACTCGAGGGCAAAACCTGACAAGATGATCTGGGTCACCACAATCGTAACAACATTTAGGCTGATGGGGCTGCTGGCCCTGACGACCTGAATGGACCCCACGAACACTCTGAAGAGGTTGAGCACTAATGGGAGACTAATCTGAATACTGCTCACGAAACCCACGATCACCCGGTCCACCCTATGAATCCTGGAGGGCTGAATGAAAAGGTCTAGAAGATTGGCCCCTATCAACAGATTCCCTACCTCCAGAAGAAGACCCACTAAATCTGCCGGAATGACGAGGCCTCTTGTCTGAAGGATAGCCACCTCCCCGAGCAAGAGCCATCTCAACTCTACGAGCTGCATTAGCTGTCTTCTGAAAAGATATGTCACTCCCAACTCCCATAGCCATCTAAAGTCTAATTGGTTGATTTAGGCCATCTATAAACCTGCGGACCCTCTCCCAATCTGTGGGGAGTATCTCGACCGCATGACGTGCCAAATCAACAAATCTCGTCTCATACTGCGTGACAGTCATAGTACCCTGCTGGAGGCGCTCAAACTGCCTCCGAAGTGCATATCGCTGAGTAATAGGGAGAAACTTCTCCAGAAATAACTCTGCAAACTAATCCCATGATAAAGCCGGGGACCTAGCTGGTCGAGTCAAACAGTAATCTCTCCACCAAGTCTTGGCGGATCCTGAAAGCCTGAATGTGTAGAAGTCAACTCCATTGGATTCCACTATTCCCATAGTCTTGAGAATCTCGTGGCAACTGAATAAGAAATCCCGAGGATCCTCTGATGTGGCACCACTGAAAGTAGTGGTAAATAGCTTGGAGAACCGATCGAGTCTCCATAGAGAATCAGAAGTCATGGCCGTTCCATCTCCGACCGGAGGTGTGGTACCTGACTGAGTGGCCACGGCTGGCTGAACCACTGGTGCCTGAGGCTGGGGAGCTACTGGCTCCGGAGTACGTGCAACAGGAGTCTGGACCCCTCCTCTAGCCTGAGAAGCGGCTGGTGCAACTGGTAATAAGCCTGCTCTGGCAACGCTCTCCATAAAACCCGCTATCCTGACCAGAGCCTTCCGATGATCCGGGGTAAATAAGGCTTCCGCTGGGACCTGAGTTGGGCCCACTGGAGCTACTGGGACTGGAACCCTCTCACCAATCTCAACATGAGGCTCCACCTTTAGAATAGCTGCCTGGGGATGAGCTCTGCCACTACCACGGCCTCCGATACGTCCTCGGCCCCTGCCCCTCATGGGAGCTGCCTGGGGCTCAGGCTGCTGATCAGCGGATGAAGAAGCGCGTGTCCTCACCTTTGCGAAAGGACAGAGTAGAAATTCAATCATTATTTAAGGAACAAATCGCACGACAAGAAGGAAAAAATGAGAGACTCTTTCCTAACTCAATAGACTCTAGAGGACAAGTACATGCGTCTCCGTACCTACCCCCCAAACTCTACTAAGCTTGTTCGTGAGTGGTGTGACCTATGTAACCTAGAGCTCTGATACCAACTTGTCACGACCTATATTTTCCCCCGACATCGGGATCGTGATGGCGCCTACTCGTGGTAGCTAGGCAAGCCACTTTATTCAACAGTATCCTGTTCGTATCATTATTTTATACTCATATTTATCAACAAGAGAAATAATATTCAATTTAATAAATGCGGAAGACTTTCGAAATATAGATAAATAATACCAAGGTAAAACACTAATGAAATACTCTACCCAAGACGTGGAGTCACCAACTCACGAACTACTAATTAATACTACACTTAATGGTCTGAAATAAATGATAAATATCTGTCTGTCTCAAAACAATGAGACCACATCAAATAGTATAAGTAAATAGAAGAGACGCCGGGCCTGCGGACGCCTGCAAGCTACCTCTGTCTCGGAATGCTCAACTCCCACGAATACTCTACTGCTGCTGCTCCTGCTCAAAACCTGGACCTGTGCAAAAACGCACAGAAGTGCAGTATCAGCACCGTCCGACCCCATGTGCTGGTAAGTACCTGGCCTATCCCGGCGAAGTAGTGATAATCCTAGGACCAGATACTCACGTAAACCTGTGCTGTTCTATATATATGTACACCACAAGATAACAAGAAATATCAAGTAACAAATTCAACAAGAAGTATCATAAAAGGGGAAACACAATAATTAGCAACAACTATTAAATCAATAATGAAAATCAGAATATGATGGAAACAGTTAATATCAAAACAAGGAATAGCAAATAGTTGCACGGCATCACCCTTCATGCTTTTACTCTCATCCTCACATCCATGGCACGACATGATCCTTCGTACATGGTTCAAATAACAACGGCACGGAATGTTCCTTCGTGCATAATCAATATCACAAGGTACGACATGATCCTTCGTGCATAATCAATAATATAAGGCACGACATGATCCTTCGTTCATAAAAAATAAAACAAGGCACGTCATTACCCTTCGTGCGAAAATCAGTAAACACAGCACGACATCACCCTTCGTGCATTATCACTCTTCCTCACCTGAATAACAATCACAGTTAAGGGCAAAAGAATGAAAACAATAATCATAAACCGTCCCGGCAAGGGACACAACAATCATCACAACAAGGTCCTCGCATGGGAAAAGAGTGATCAATTTCACAACCCGGCAAGGGTTCAAGATTTCATCTTTAAAACATCTCACAATAAATATCAACAATGACTCACGGTCATGCTAGATGCCAGTGTATGGATGCTCGTCACCACAAACCATACACCGTACTCGATCACATAGCAAATAGTACATAAATGTTATTTCTTCGAGCTAGGATAGATCAAACACTTACCTCTCGACTTGAAGCCCAATTTATCCTTCAACTACAGTTTTATCCCAAATTTCAGCCTTCAAGTTGCTCGAATCTAGTCACAATTGATTCAATTACATTACTAAATACTGTATAACTTGGTTTGGATGCTTAAAAAAAGTTTTCTCAAAGTTTATCCCAAAATTTCCCAAAACACCCCTGGCCCCACGTGGTCGGAACTCAGGGTTCGGACCAAAATCCGGTTACCCATTCCCTCACGAGTTCAAATATATGATTTGTTTCAAAATCGGACCTCAATTTGAGGTCCAATTCCCCAATTTATGAAAACCCTAGGTTCTACCCAAAAACAAGAATTTCTACCATGAAAACCTTTGATTTCTCTTGAAAAACATGTTTGATGATGTTAGGAATTGAAAGAATTAAGTAAAAAGTGACTTACAAGTGTTTTGGAGTGATTTTGCTCTTGGAGGATCGTGTGTGGTGTGTTAGGTTTTGAAAGAATGAGGAAAAGAGGTCAAAAATTCGTTTAAGTATAAATTTGCACAACTGCGGTAATCGCAAATGCGAAAGTTTGTTCGCAATTGTGAACATAGCAGGTTTTGGTCTGTGGCTCTTGCATTTGCGAGAAAGGGTTCACATTTGCGAACTTGGCCCAAGGTCTGTCATGCTCGCATTTGCGAGACATTGTTCGCATTTGCGAACTTGGAGTATTTCCTGAGTTCCTCGCATTTGCGATCCTAGGCATTATCCTGCCATATTCGCATTTGCGAAGATTGGTTTGCATTTGCGAACCAAGGCTAATCTGGGTCCTTTCGCAATTGCAAGAAAATCTTCGCATTTGCGAAGATACCAGCTGGGTGAAAAACTAGCTGTGATATTTTTTAGAATTTGCTTCAACGGCCTATCAAATCTTTACCCGAGCCCCTCGGTCTCCAAACCAAACATGTAGACAACTTCAAAAACATATTACAGACTTGCTCGTGCGATCACATCGCCAATATAACATTGTTTTCATCAAATCAAGCCTCAAGTTCATGATTATCTTTCTTTTAGTTTCATAACTTTCAAATTTGGAACTCAAGGTTCAAAACACATCAAACGACATCCAAATGTCACCAAACTTTGCATAAAGTACATATATAATATTTAAGACTTGTATCGGGCGTCAGAACCAAAATTCGAGCCCGATACGAAGGTCGTTTAATCCATTTTCCTTTAATAATTTCAGCAAAAACAATTTAACAAAAACATTCATATCTTAGGCTCTAGGCCTCCGAATTCAACTCCGAACACATGCCCGAGTCCCATATTTTCCTATGGACCTTACGGGATAGTTCGATCTCGAGTCCGGGTCCGTTTACCAAAAATGTTGACCGAAGTCAACTATATCAATATTAATATCATTTTCTTCAAATGTTTCATAGAATTCACATATTCTATCACAAAATCTTTTCGGCTACATGCCCGGATCATGCGTGTAAATCAAGGCAACATAAAATGAGGTTTTCAAGGCCTCGAAAGTGTGGAACAAGTGAGAAAAACAGGTGATGACCCTTTAGGTCATCACAGAGATCCAGCTCGAGCTTAATTTACCTTTGAGCCTTCTTGGGTTGGCGACAATAATTCCCATTCTATTCCTTTAGGCGTTTGGAAATCTTCTTGGTCTAGTCTCCGAGTCACATTGCAATTTGAGCTGTAATTGACCCTTTAATCTTGTCGGAGGTTCCAACTGGAGGTAATGACATCGACATCATGCCCTTGGGAGTATTATGATTTTTGGATCTAGTCTTTGAGTCGTGTTGCGACTCGAGCTGTAATTGACCTTTTCATTTTGTCTGAGTTTTTGGCCAGCGATGGTGGCACTTACGTCATTTGGTCATAGAGACCTTTCGGTATGAAGCCTGGAGGCTTGCTTTAGCCAGCGACTGATGGCACTTGTACTGTTTGGTCATAGAGACATTTTAATATGAGGCACAGAGGCTTGCTTAGTTTAACTATTTTGGATCCAAAATCCGAATAGGGTTACGATTTGAGATCACTTTAATCCTCAAGTTGTGAATTTTCAAGCTAATGGTCGTAGAGACCTTTTGGTGTGAGGTCTATAGGCTTTGCTTAGCGGGCGACAATGGCACTTACACTATTTGATGTGTGGCCCATAGGCTTTGTATAGGTTTTGTTTCCTCTTGTTAAGGTCTTATTGATTATTTTTGCCTGACCCGTCGTCGGTTCTAAAAGAACCTCGATTTCAAATCATAGTCGACGATATTTGGAGCACCTTGGAAGGTTCATAGCTGTAGGTCGAGTAGATCGATGTTTTTGCGATTTTGAAGCCGAAGTGGTCGAGACTTATTTTTTTTGCCTGTTAAGGGAAGCCTATTTTAACCGGTTCTTTCCGAAGTAGATTCGGAGGATTTTTTAGCAACACTCGAGCGCCCCCGAGTTGTGTTTTTTGGGATGTTGCAGCCGTTTCGACCGTAGTCGTATGTATTTGGTCGTGGCCATTTTTTATCCAGAGAAGCAGTTTTAGCCGTCCATACCAAGGGTATACCCATTAGGGATTCTTACAAATGTGATGTGTAGCATAAAAATACGGGATTTTTCATGCCTGTTGCGGTCTTCCAATTTGTCATGCCTATTGAGGTCTTATAATTTTCCATGCCTATTGAGGTCTTACAGTTTATGGAGAATGGATCTGGATTTACCGGGGCTGATTGTTAGGGTCTTAGAATCTTGCATTTTTCAGTGCATGGTGATTGAGAACAATCTTCAAGTCCTCTAGTTTGCTTGAAGAAAGCTTCAGAGAGTTTGGAGCTATTTTCCGGAGTCTTGGCGAGTCTAGAGTTCCGACCCTGGGGTCGCGCATATTTCGGATTGCTCATGGTGAGTCTCTAAATATATCAAATCATTCTAGGCTTGAATGCTGCCTTTCGTAGTTTTGGGGGCATGTCACGAGGACTTCGTAAGCTTGGAACCCCGACCTTGGGGTCGTGAGGATGCCAAATTGATTAAGTCTCCTAGCATTTTGGGACATATTTGATGTAGAAGTTTTTTGATGAGAATAAAGCTAAAATAATTTTCTTTGAGGCGTTGAATGATTGGAAAATATTCTCAATTGATCGGTGCAAATGTAAGTTTCAAATACATGTTATTTTGTTGCCGTGAGCCTGGTCTGCATGGGTATGACTCCCCTGATTATCTGATGCACTTGTATGGTCCCATATACAAAATAGAGATAGATTGTAGGTTTGTTGGTTCCCTTCCTCAGAGGATGTGCAGTCTCGCTAATTATTTTGTTGGTGGAACTCTCTTCCCGATAGAATTCCGATCGAGGGAGAATGCCCGACGGCCCCGCAGAAACTGCGAATCCTCGAGTGGGGTCTAGAACTACTAAATGTATTCGTGGCCTGCCTACGCTAGATTAGAAACAAGAGAAGGAAAAAGGGGAATGGTAAAAGGATGTTGTGTTTTTGGGAGTATTCCCCTCGACAATCGTATTCTTCGTCCGGCCAGGCCGGGCCAAAGATGCGAGTGCTCTTACCCTTTAACCTCACTTGAGAGTATGTCAAGGAATCTCCTTCCATCGCTTGTAGCTAGATGGCTTGGCTTTGCGTTAGCCTTGCAGTTTCACACCCGTGGAAGAACAGGGATGCAATTGTGTTGACGTACTCGCTGTTGTCTTTTCAGAGCATATGCCCCATACGTCACCTAATGCAATAACCCAAGCCCGAGTGTTCTGCGCAGGGGGAGCAACTTGGATGTTATGGCAATCACCACCGGGGCTTATTAGCGGTCCAACATGAGGGAGACATTGGTCTGGACTGTCCTATTGGCCTTGGCCCTCCATTATTGGCACAACTTTGGCTAATATACCTGTAATAATTAATGTATGCTTTATTTGAAAATGAGCTCCAAACAAAAGAAAGGATTACCAATGCGTTAAGGCGATGCCGAGGTGGAGTCTAGCCGTCCTTATTCCTCAGGAGAGAGGGTGTCCATGGGGAGTGCTCTCCAAGATCGTCGCTTCCTAGCTACGAGCCCTTGTATTTTATATTCTGTGAATCTTAGCTGGACGCCACCATCCTTTAACGGTAGTGATGATAAGCAGCAGTTTGCAAGCTCTACTTTGTTTTATTTACCCTTTTTTCGTTGAGCTAGATTCGAGTTCTCTTGCCTCGTGATGTTTTGTGGTTGCCTTTGTTGGATGGCGTAGTTGTAGCTCTCTTGGGTCCATAGTTTTGAGCATTTCATGACTCTCATGGTTGGCCATGGTTCCCTTGGAGGAATTTTGGTTGAATAGGTTCGAGCCACTCGGAGTTCCCAGTTTGACCTATGGTGACCATTATGCTTGGAACTGCATCATTGAAGTTGAGCCCTATCGGGCGAGGTTTATTAGCCGGTTCCGTCTTGTTGAGTCTGGTACTATTAGAGGTTCCTTGGAGGTATCGTCTTTGGGCTACATCCCTGCTATTGCGAGATGCACTGTACCTCAGATTGTTTCTTCTGTTCGTGCCATGTGGATTGTGGTTCAATTTGTTCGATGTCGGCTTCTCCACAGGGGATTTGCCTAGATATGCAGATCCAGTAAGGGTTTCTCGAGGTTTATCCGTGGCTCTGACTCAGGTCTGGTGTTAGTTGCTGGTATATGACCAAGCCTCGACCGAATATTCGACCACGGTTCGCTCGAATTGCTTTGGAGCCGCAAAAACCTTAAGAAGGTTGTTAGGCCATCCATCATTGGGATGAGCCACCCAGTTCACAAAACACTCCACCTTTGGAAAGAATAGTGGCATTACGAAAACCAAAGGCTTATTGCAAACTCCAAAAACAAAGGTAGGTAAAAAACCGTAACTTTCTCTCTCTAGAAAAATGCTCCAGCTTCTCTCTACCCCAGCCGTCACTATAGCAGCTATGAATAATGGGTACTGTAGCAACTAATGCAACAATTATACCGATAGTAATCACGATTACTACATCAATTACTGTATCAATTTCACTCTAGCAGATCTAAGATTTATTTTGCGAATCACTATAGCTACGAGTTTTCTTCAGCTTACTTTATTGTTATGTGAAGATGTAAAGCTTCTCTGCTTGGCAAAGGAAAATGAGATCATTTCTTTAAGGTAAAGGGTGGATTGAAGCCATGCCTAAGAGGCAATCTTAGAGAAACAGGTATTCTGCCTCTCGTATTGGCTCGTATTTCCCCCCTCATTTTCTATCTTGCCGGCCTTTGAAGCGCTGCTATTTCATTCGAAGGTCACGACAGATGAGCTAAAGCAATTCAAGGGTAAGGTCGGTAATGCCAAACATGAATTTACCGAGCTGGCAAACATGCATTAGTGCCCATTCTAAAGACAAAGAGAGAGCTTATGCTGCGACATCCATTCTTGAGGTGCAAATTCAGGCTGCTCATGCAAATGATTCCACTCGGGACTAGATGATCGCAAGCCTCTCATACATGATATAAACCGAGATAGCAACCATTCGAGCTGAGGTTGTAATGAATAACACCTGAGCGGGGCAAATGATGATGGCCTATTCAAATAGCACTGTTGCTGCTAGGATAAAGCTAAAGAAGACCCTCGATCGTGTAAGAAATAGCAGGGAATATGAGAGGTGCAGATCCAAGAGAGAGACCGTCGAAGAGATTAATGCCAGAGGCTTCGATCTGTCGGAGGAGATCGGACAAGCCAAAATATCAGAGTTCGATACCAAGTTTCTAATATTCGATGATAAAGATGAGGCCGCTGGGCTGTAGCTGCCGAAAAAAGAAACAAAGGGGGAACAAATATTCCCTTGCTTTGATGTGTGTGTATATATATATACACACACATATTATACAATGTAGGGCGAGATTGCGCCTCATCATCAATATGTAACAATAAGGAGGGAAACACCACAACTTGTAACTTCTGTATTTCTGCTCGCTGGAGTTTTCATCAGACCGATTCAATATCGGGGTAAACTTTAGCCTTGCATGGTTTTACTATTTTTGGGTTCAGCCTCTGAGTCGGGATACAACTCGGGCTAAATATACCCTTGAGCCTATTCGGGCTGGCAATAATGGTTTTTATTTCTTGCCCTTGGGCGTCTGGCTATTTTTTGGGTCCTATCTTTGAGTCGCGTTGCGATCCGGGCTGTAATTGACAGTTAATCTTTCTGGAGATTCTCATCAACAGTAGTGGCATCGATTTCGCGCTCTTTGGAATTGTAATTTTTTGGGTCCAATCTCCGAGTAGGTTTTGACTCGAGCTGTAATTGACCCTGAAATTTTCTTGAACTTTTGGCTAGCGATGTTGACCTTTTTGTCGTTTGGTTGTTGAGACCTTTTAATATTAGGCCAGTAGGCTTGCATAGTTAACTATTTTGGATCCGGTCTCGGAACCGAGTTATGATTTGAGCTCGTTTTAATTCTCAAGTTGTCAATTTCTAAGTTGGCGACAATGGCTCTTACGCTACACACTCGTAGAGACCTTTTATGATGTATGTTCGTAGAGACCTTTTAATATGAGTCCTAGAGGCTAGCTTAGTTGGTGACAATAGCTCTTATATTATTTTTTCCTAGGGGCTTTTCGTAGGCTTTGTTTCCGCTTGTTAAGGTCTTTTTGTATATTTTTGCCTGACCCATCGTCGGTTGTGAAAGAACCTCAATTTCAAGTCATAGTCGGCAATGTTTTGAAAACATCGTATGTTTCATAGCTCATAGGTCAAATAGATTGACACTCTTGCAATTTTGGAGCCGATGTGGTCAGGACTCATTTTTTGCGTGTTGAGGGAAGCCTATTTTTTAACCGGTTCTTTTCAAAATATATTTGGAGGATTTTTTGCGATAGTCGGGTATCTCCGAGTCGCATTTATTAGGGCTGTATTAGCTATTTTGACTGTAGTCATGTGCGTTTGGCCGTGGCCATTTTGATCCCGAGTGGCAGTTTTAAGCACCTACACCGAGGGTCTGCCTTTTAGGGATTCTTACAAATGTGACATATAGCCTAAACTGTGAGATGTTTTATGCCTGTTGAGGCCTTACAATTTATCATGCCAGTTGAAGTCTTACAATTTGTCAAGCCTGTTAAGGTTTTACAGTTTGTGCTTAATAGATTAGGATATACTGAGGATGCCCGCTAGGGTCTTACAATTTTGGATTTTCCAGTACGTGGAGATTGGCGGCGGTCTCCGAGTCATCAAGTAGTTTAAGCCTAAAGATCACTTTTTGTGAGCTCGAAGTTGCCTCATAAGGGCTTGATTAGCCCGATGTCCCGACCCTAGGGTTATGCAGATACCAAAATTTTTAAGTCCCTAAGTATCTTGAGATACGTCTGATGGGGAGGTTTTTGTTGTGATTATGCCGAAATAATCTTCTTCGAAGCGTTGAATGCGTAAAAACTATTCCTTATCACTTGGCAAACATATATGTTGTAAATAGACGTTGTCCCGTTATTGTGAGTTCTGCCCACATGGCTGTGACTTCTCTGGTTATCCGATATGTTATATGAATCCACATTTGGAACTTAAAAGAGAGGATAAGAATCTCTTCGGATCCCCTTCTTGGGGGTATGTCACCCATCTAATAATCTTGTTGGCAGAATCTTCTTTATGTCAAAAACACTAGTTGAAGAAAGAATACTCGACAGGCCCCGTGGGGTCCACGAATCCCCAAGTGGGGGCTACGGATCCTCGAGTGGGGTTCAGATCTACCAAACGCCTTAGTTGACCGCCTGTATACAGGTTGGCAAAAAGAAAAGAAAGGAAATGATAAAAAGGGCAGAGTAGTTCTTCCTTTCTGTGAGGTACGTGGGCGGCGTTTCAGGGAGCGAGCCGTACGTCAACCTTCTAATGTGTCCGATCTGGCTTAACCAAAGATGTGGTCACGGTTACCTTTTGACCCCTTCGAGGGCAGTGCCGACAATGGGCCATATTGTAAAGGGTCTCCTCTCGTCGTTTGTAACTAAATACTTTAGTCCCACATTTGTTGTGGGGTTTCACCCCTTTGGCAGAGTAAGGTCGGAGTCGCCTCCAGGTGATGTATCCACTGTTGTCTGTATAAAGCGCCCACACCCTTTGCTCTCGATGTTTCAACCCAATCTCGGGTGGGTTGCACAGAGGGAGAGATCCATTTGTGTTGGAGATTGTCTCCAAGAACCTATTAAAGATCCTGTGCGAGAGCGACGTCGGTCCGAATTGTCTTATCGACTTTGGCCTGATATCGTCGGTATAGTTGGCTGAGCCACCTATACCCAGAAAAACATGTTTTTTAGATATGTCTAATAAAAGGGCAGATTACCAATATGTAAATATGATGCCGAGGTGGTGTCTCACCGTCCCTTCCCTTGGGTGCGAGGGTGTCCTTTGGGAGCATTTCCCAGGACCATCCACTCTACGGATCTTTATGGGATGCCGCCATCCTTTTATAGTCGTGGTGATGTGCCGTGGCTCACCAAATTTATTTTTCCCGATCTCCTTCCTCCCGTGGAGCTGGATGTAGGTCTGCCCAGTCATTGATGCTTTGTGGCGACCTTTATTGGATGGCATAGTTATTGATTTTTTGGGCCTGTGACCGTGAGCGCCTTGTGGTTCTTCTGGCGGGCCATGGTTTCCTTGGAGGGGTTCTGATTTGATAGGTCCAATCCACTTGGAGTTCCTGGCTTCGCTTATAATGACCACTATGCTTGGTACTGCAATGTTGAAGTTGTACTTTGTCAGGCAATGCCTTGCCGGCTGTGTCTTGTTGAATTTGGTACCTTTGGAGGTTCCTTGAGGGCGTTGTCTTCGAGCTAATACCCTATTATTGCAAGGCGTGTTGTACCTCAAGTCGTCTCTTCCATTCATGCCATTCGGTTGATGCCTCCATTTGCTCGGTGTCAGGTTCTTTGCCAGGAATCTACTTGGATATGCCGAACCATAGGAGGTTCCCAAAAGGTCATCTAAAGCTTCAATTCGGGACTGGTGTCTGTTGCGGTCATCCAACCAACCTTTGGCCGAATATTTGACCAGTCTTTACTTGTAATGCCTCGGAGTCTCCTGGTATGCTTTGTTTAGGTTTTTGGCTAAGGCTTATGCTGCCCAACTACTCGAAACCAGGAGCAGTCCCGTTCGTCCTATCGAGGAGCGGGGTGCAGCTTCCCACGACACTTTATTTCTTATTTGTTTGGCCTGAAATGCATTGGGCCCTCTTTGTATTGCTTTGATGGCGCCAGTGCGCGCTTATACAAACCGCGCTGATGCGGTGAGTGGGTGCGCGAAGTCAAGTGCCGGGCAGTGGCGATGTGTCATGGTTTTTTTGGGAGAGTTTCTTCGAATCTCCTTATTAGGACGGGCTTGAGTTCAATATTATGGAGGTCGCTATTCCTGGACGAGCGTGCGTAAGAAGTGATGCGCCCGTAATCATTCAAGGTTCTATCATACCTATGGAGATTCGTCATTTTTTACTTTTGTGAAATGAGTTCCGGGATCATATCTTCGAGAGATAGTTGGTATAGGAGTTTTTACGAGCATGATCTGATCCTTTCGATGAGGTCTTCCAACATCCTTACTGTTACGGGGCAGGTTTCCGCTTCGTCGTTGCCCGATATCTTGGGTATTGGTTTGACATAAGGAAATGTTTTTGGTGCTGCTGCGTTGGGAGTCTCCAGGCGGCTCTGTAGCTGAGTGATAGCCAAATGTCATTCCTGCAACTTTTCAAAAATAATATGAAGACTAACTTCCTGTTCTACCCGGGCTGGGATTTTTTGGGCTTCCTGTTGGTCGACTTGTTGTGTGCCCGTCAATGGTGCACGAGACTTTGTTTGCCCATTGCGTGTCACGAAGGCTCACGTTTGCTCAAATCGATCTAGATTCATTATTAAGGTCCTACAGTGTCGGACCATCCATTGGAATGTGCATACTATTTTCTTTGCAATTTTTAGGGTTATTGTTCTCAAATTTCCTCATCGAGCTGGTCATTAACCTGAAATTGAAAGATTTTGGGCAAGAAAAAGTGTGAAAGATATTGTGCGTTCAAGTGATGAAATTAGCAAGAAAATAATAACTATTATTCTTAGCCCCATGGTGGGTGCCAAACTGTTTGCCGTGAAAATGGTAACAACGATTAAATTTGTAAATGGGATTCTAAAAATATGTGATATGTTCCTGAGCTAGTTTGTTAAGGCATTTAGTGTCAAAGGGTGAGGTAAAACGATGA
Organism: Nicotiana noctiflora; assembly: GCA_032618575.1. Lineage (NCBI taxonomy): Eukaryota > Viridiplantae > Streptophyta > Magnoliopsida > Solanales > Solanaceae > Nicotiana > Nicotiana noctiflora. Next base: position 61,546 of record JASVEL010006707.1, read on the forward strand.
AAAGCGAGTTAAGCAAGGTAGTAATCGAACCAGTAGGGGTTGTTTCCTAGGCGTAAGATCAGCCAGTAGATACCTCTGGGTTAAGGTTTGAGCGTATCTCGGGCTATCCAGGGCAGTCGGGAAGGGTATAACAAGTAAAAATGTAGCTAAGTAAGGCTATATATTATCAATATTGAGCAAAGTAATGAAAAACAAACGAGAAAATTATAAAATGCTAAGGCAACCTCGACGTCGATAAAGATAGACGATTTAGAAGAAAGAGAGAGAGAGAGAGAGAGAGAGAGAGAGAGAGAGAGAGAGAGAGAGAGAGAGAGAGAGAGAGAGAGAGATAAAAGAGAGAGAGAGATTATTGCATTTATGGAGAAGTGGAGCAACATCAGTCCCTTACAAGGTAGGGTGAATCCTCCTTATATAGACGAGGGGACTCGGTATAGCACATGGTGCATTAAATGTAAAGATACAGGGATGTGATGTCTGGACAAGACACTAGAACCTATTGATTCAATCTATCTCCTCTAGAGTTTATCATCTTCGTGTCTTCTACTAAGTTTCTGATAGATCCTCTGACCCTCAAACCACTGCAGAGCCATGGATGATACTCAATTTAAGGAGCTCGATTACAACCCTATGACCTTGATATGCTATTAAGGTACTCCGAACATACCTCAATGGCAAGTGGTTTATCTCGATTTTACTACACACACTCTTCTTTATATGTAGACCTTAGTAAATGTTTGTGAATTGTGAAACCTCGATGTGGGGCTTGTTTATTTATTCTGCACTACTAATTTAGACTTTCATTATGAGATATATAATTAATTAAAGGCTTAAAAATCATTTTTATTGATTATATTGTAAATTCGGCAGTTATGTCGGATGGACTAGTTTCACGATAGGTGCCATCACGGCCGGGTGGGTTTTAAGGTCGTGATAATTTTATATCATAGCCTAGATTACATAGGTCTAATGAGTCATGAGCAGGTTTAGTAGAGTGTTGGAGATCAGTACGGAGATGTCTGTACTTATCCTCGGGAGGCTGCAGAACCTTTAGGAAAAATTTCACATTCTTGAATTCTTATCGTGCGTCCTTGATTTAACTTGAAATGTTACTCTTTCAAAATCCTTCCACGTGTTTGTATACGCACATGAGCACTCGGTATCAGTTGTGCATTGATGGGTTGTGATGCATTAATCGAGAGGCGAGATGTGATTTTTGTGCGTTGATATTGGGCTAGTTTAGAGGACTTGAGGTCGGGTTTTCTTGTAGCTTGAGCACCGAGGTGCTGATTGTGTAAGCATGTATTTTTGAACTTTTATGTTGGGTAGTGTCCCTATTAGTGGAAGGGTCTGGGTAATGATAGAAGAACTATTTAATGCTGGATTTCCATCTCAATTTCATGTATAGCCCCTAGTTATGGGTGTGTGAAGAATCTTTTCATGTTTTCTAGTTGGGGAGTGAAGTAGATTTCATGTTCTGTTATGAGTTCAGACTTAAGAAGATTACGTGACTGTGTAATGTTTATGACGGTGAAAGGGTATCAAGAGATGTTAGTTTGAGGCGAAACAACTGGGTTATCTCTTGTGGGGTGTTATGAAGTTGTGTGATCCTTGTGTGATTTGTTGGAAGATCTCTATTACTAGTGAAATATAAGTGTGGCAATTTGAATTGGGTTTGCCTAATAGAGTGGTCTTGATGGTTGCGAGGGTGATGCGAGATCTGTAGAAGATTTGAAGTACTAAATGGATGGAAGATTTATTTTAATCTCACCACTGTGTTATGGCAGTAGTAGAGTATGGTCATTTTGGGTTCTATGTGCTATGGTCAATTTGGGTTCTATGTGCTTTGAACTATGGCTTTAAGCCAAGTGGGGGAGTCTGCTATTGTTTACTTAATTGCATAGTTATGTGCTATGTTATTTCCAATTTGAGGCGTACTGGTAAATCAGTTAGGGATTATGGAGGTTGAGAGCAATGATGGCTCGAGTAAAGGAAATTTTAATAAAGGTTATGTCATGCTTTATGGGTATATGAGAATCATAGAATGACTTGAGTCATTAATTGGTAAAGGATGTACGGTGAATAGAACAGGAAGTTGCTTGGGTGGATTAAGGTGAGGTAATATTCTGTGATGCTGGAGTGGTAATGGAGCACAGGTCGTCCAATCCATTTGATCAGTCTAATTGCTGTTTGAGTAGAGTGGAGGGCTACCGAAAATGGTTTTAATGGGTTCAAGATTTTACATTTAACAATTGGAGATCTTCAGGTTGTATATTTGGCTAGAAACTGCTGTTTACACTATAGGGTGTCTGGACTTGTGTCATTTCTATATCATCATGAAGTCTACATATTAGTATCCAGGAGGCGAAGGTAATGGCTTGAGATTGACAAGACTTTTCTTTAGAGTAAATATTCATAATATGGTGCTCTTAAATATTCATAATATGGTGCTCTTGGGGATATTAAGAGAGTAATCAATGACTTATGGGCCTTAGGTGATGTGGTCTTATGCTCGATTCTTCTATGGCGAGTCTGGGTCGAAGACTGCGGTATTATAGTGATAAGAAATATCAAATTGATGGTAAATCTGAAGGAACTTGGATAGATGGGATATATTGGTACTAGGGTGGATCGGCATGGTAACTATATGATTAGTTCTTTGGGTTCTTGTGAGGTAATGTGTTTCCATGGGTGTTTCGTGGCAATAATTTTAGGTTTTAGTGGCATGCGTAGCTGGTTGGGTTAGAAAGATTGAGTCCTGATGGTTTAGTTTGTGCAAGTGGAATTCAGAGAGTTCTTGATGGTTTCTACCACAATTAGAGATGTATATTTTCTACGAGTATGAGGAGCTTGGGATGGATAGTGATTTTCTTTTATATGGGATCACCGGAAGGTTCTTGGATAGTTATGTATGTAGTTTCTTGTGGCTCGGAATGGATATGAAGTTCACACATTTATCCTAGGATGGTATGGTATATGTGGTATTGTGTTGGATTGAGATTGGCAAGTGTAAGGTTACAGTTCAGTTTTGAAAGAAAGGTCACAAATTCTTGGGCAACACATGAAGCTTCAGATGATTAGGTCAATGATATTTCTAATTGGTGTGGCTTGATGAGGGTATACATTTCAGAAAAAGGCAATGTGATTGAGTTGATGGTACTTCATTAGTATTGTGGCACTCTCTTGTTGGATCGAATGTTGATATTTGGGTTTGCTTGGTGGCACAAAAGAATTTTAGGAGTATCTCTCGTAGGATGATTAGGTATTAGAGTTATGTTACATATTTGGAAGGTGGAGTTGGGATCAGATATGATGATTTGCATGTTTTATGGATTAGGAGATTGGAAGTTCTCATAATAAGTTAGGTCGTGGTTGTGGACTGCGTATATCGGTCTTGTGTGGTAACTATTAGAGGTTTTGAAACTCGAGTGGATTCTTGTTTCTTAGTATGATAGATTGTTGTGTGATATTGGTTATATACTGGTTGTCTTAGTGTTGTGTTATCCTGGGCTGTTACGGTAGGGCGACAGTCTTGGATATGTCGGTTTGGGTGGTGAGGTTTGCCGAATTATGTTTTCAATAGGGTGGTTTTATTTTTGAAGACCCAATGGATGGATAGGAAGGGTTGTTTTTCTTATTTGGCCTTGGTGATGGATTTTAGTGTAGAGACTCCTTCCATTGATTAAGTTCCAGTGATGATGGATTCTTATGGATGTGTTTCCTGCTAACGGGCATGTCACCGGACAAGGCTGTTGATTTTGGTATTGCTTTGGTGCCAGCCAGTGTAGCGTATGGTACATGTGGTGTTAAAGAAGTTGAAAGAAAAGCTTCAAGGACTCCTTGATAAGGGGTTTATCGGTAGACCAAAGTGGATGTGTGTTCTAGCTTGAGTCGGCTTGGTTGACACCGAGTTGTATTATTGAGGGGTGTGTTCATTCGATGGTTGTTGAGCTTATTAATGACCTTGGGAGATCTATCTGTTGCCTTTACTTGTGGCGATGAGTTGGGATTTGTTGGTTATAGGCACATGTGGTGCGATTTTAATTGGGGTCTCTCAGTGGAATTCGAGCGGAAAGAAAATTGTGTATTGCTCAGCGGATGGCGTATCGGTTGTGTCCTTTCAGGTTTGTGTAATGTTATGTCAATTGCTTTTCCGTGGTTATGATGATTATATTTGGTTGTAGACATCAAATTATGCGTGGTTGTCGATTTTGAACATAGTGACTTGAGGTGTTTCATGTGGACTAGTGTTTGGATAGGGTCGCGCATTGTAGCGAAGTTATGTGGAGGTATGATCCTTCGAGTTAGATTCGTTTGTTTTATTTCTACAATGTGTGACAAGTTTTCAGTACTTTGTGTTATGGTATTGGTGAGCTTGCGGTACGACACTCTCATTTTCATGATTTTCATGATTTGAGTATGTTCAGATTGTTGCTTATTGGTGCACGGATTGTACAGGTTGTGGCTTTATATTGTATTGATGTGTCATGCCACCAGACTAGTTGTGTTGGAATAAGATGAGATTGTTGGGATCTAGAATGAATACAAATGGATTCGGTTTCAACGCGTTGGAAGGATAATATCAATGTTCAGCTCAGTAATTTGCTATGATCCTTGCCAAAGGAGAAGTGGCTGTAGACATATGTTTTTTACCCTCCCCGAGATTTTTTATATTTTAGTGTAAAATATTTAGTTTAGGCCTAATATATCTATCGCAGCTAATTTTGACTCTTTTACTTTATTTTATTACAAGAAAAATAAATTACAAAAAAAAAATTTAGTTTATGTATTTCTCATAAAAAAAAAACAAAAATAGTACATTATTTTTATATAATTTCGAAAATACAAAAAATAATTTCAAGTTTAGTTTAATTAATTAGTATTAGCTTTGACATTTATTTCAAATCATAAAAATATAAAAAAGAATATATTGCATCTACATGTAGGATTTTATTTTAACTTTTTTAGATTAATTAAGTTGTTATTTGAGAAAAATAGAAAAAATCATAAAAATAGTCATGTTGCGTTTTACTCTTTAATTTTTGAATTTTGGTAATTTTCTTTTAATTTAGTTTTTAATTCGTTATAATAATTAATTATTAGGGTTAATTACTTTAATTTTCTATAATAATTTGGGATAGAAATTAATTTAGGTTTTATTTAAAAAAAAAATAAAAAAAAAATAAATAAATAGGAGTCTTACCTGACTAATTAGGAAGCTTCTAGAGTGGTGGGATTGGGAGTGCATTAGAGTAAAGAAAGAGATTTGAGTGTAGATTAATAAAATGTGTTAAAGGCATTTGTGAATAGGAAAAGACATTTATGAATAGAAAGAGGTATTTGTGAATTGGAAAGGTCGTTTGTGAATAAGAAAGGACATTTGTGAATAGGAAAAGATATTTGTGAATAGGAAGAGTCATTTGTGAATAGGAAGGGGCAGTTGTGAATAGGAAGGGTAATTTGTAAATAGGTAATTTATTTCTGTAAATAGGTAGTTTATTTCTTACATATTTAAAAAAAAGGGGAAGACAATTCAGGGATACAAAAAATACAAAAACAGAATTGAGGGAGATATACTATTCAATCATATCTTTCATGAGAAGAGGATAAAACGAACGAAAAAAAAACCGAGAAAAAAACCTAAACAAAACCATCCTCCACCATATTTTCCGTCGAGCCCCAACCATCCACGACCCTTCATATCCTTCACCATAATAGCAGCCCCGTCGCCACGAACCAGCAACAAACACCATGCCTCTCCTCGTTGTCAACCAGCAGCGTAGCCCAGCACCACTCGTCAACGACCCCTTAAACCAGCGGCGTCATCCTTCTCCTCCAGTCCGTCGCGTCCAGTAACACACACACATACAGTTATGGTGCCACCCTCTCGTGTCTGCTGCTACCGTGACTGGCCGGAAATCCGGCAGAAAATTTAAGCATGAAAGTGAGATGGATGTGATCTGAGTCATTGGTCGACGTTGGTTTCGATTCGAACCCTGCTGCCATGCGAGGTTGAAAGGAGCAGTGATGTTTTCACTGTCAGTCACAGGCGAGGTTCAAGTTTTTTCGGTCATGGCCCCTGTTTCGGCTTAAAGATTTGTTGCCGATCTCTAAGATTTTGATCCACCGGTTAGTCATTATGTCTGATTTTGTCGATTTCGAGTTTTTGCTTCTTCAATATTGAAAGAAAGTTTTCAAATACATTTTGTTTGCTTTTATGCTTGAATTTGCTAGTAGGATTTTTGTATTAAATCTAGTGTTCAGTTTCCATTTTTATATACTTTATTTGTTTGTGAATATTGTTTTGTTTGCTCTGTGAAGATCAAAGGCCAAGTTAACTTAGTGTCACAAATAAGTAGATCCAAATACGCTCTTATCTTTATTTTAGTATTTTGTTGGTTTGCTTTAACTAATTGTATAACTTATTTTAGGAACCTGAAAATATGGAATAAACAAATATGCTATGAAAAGTTTGGTTAATGAATTATGTGACGACAGGGTTAAATCGAAGTCGAATCATTGGCCATTTAATCGAACTCAGAAAGAGGGTCATGAAAAAATTAGTTTTGGAAACGTAGTTACGATGCTCAGATTCCCAAATTCGGGGTGCATTGCATGTGACCCAACTATAACGACGTTGAATAATAAAACTCTTTAGAATCGAGGCGTGCCATTTAGCAAAATCCCATGGCCCTTGCAAATTACAAATGTGGAATTACTTTAGGCACGTTAGTTAATAATAATTACTTTCTTAAACTTGGGTGCACATTTAGGTGGTCCAAATCTAAATCACAACAGAATCGAAATGTATCAATAATCACGGGTACATTGATTGTGACGTGGTTTGAAATGCATTTTCATGATGTCGCAATTCTTTTATTAATATAATGGGCAATAATAATAAAAGCGGTTCAAAGGTTAAAATTTGCATATAAGTTCATAATTGTTTAAAATTAGATAATTAAGCCAAATATGACAATTGAGCGACCGTGCTAGAACCACAGAACTCGGGAATGCCTAACACCTTCTCCCGGTTTAACAGAATTTCTTATCCGGATGTCTGGTTCGCGGACTATTAAATAGAGTCAAACCTTTGCTCGATTTAGGATTCAACCGGTGACTTGCGACACCATAAATCTCCCAAGTGGTGACCCTGAAATTCTTAATAAATGAATCCCGTTTCGATTGTCCTTTAATTGGTAAAACTCATTCGCTCCCTCGCGGGCAGAACCAAAAGGAGGTGTGACAGTGGCTTCACTAATGGTTGATCTTAGAAATAGTTATGACTTTCTACGTGTTTCATTTATCATTGGTAGTATATGAAGTGTTGGAATGAGGCTTTTGTTGATACATGGTTTATTATCGATTTTTGGTTATTGTGTGTAGCTGTCGTGGTTGGGAGTTATCGCTACGAGCGTCCTGAGTTATGCGATATATCTTGTGATTGCATTTAGGGTTGTAGATATGGTTTGTTACAGCTTGTTCATACTTATTCAGAGTATAGATGTAAGATTCTGATCTTGTAGGTGATTGCAAAAGTGGAAATGTGGTTCTAAGGTTTATGGGTTAGGTTGGATTGTGAAATTTTAGTTATATTGTGTGATTGGACCTATATGAGATAGGCTGACATGGGATCACCCCCTAGTATGTGCATGATAAGGTCACACATCGATTTGATGGTTTCGGAACAACTCTGGAACTTTAGAGGATGAAAATATGTTTAAGTGGGGGAAGATGTAATGACCCGACGGTCGTTTTGATGCATTTTGCTCTCCAGTTCTCGGGCATGTCTATCCCCTTGTGATATATCGTGAGTTATATAAATCGTCAGTTTTGGTTTTTAGGATAATCACGAATGAATTTGGAAGAACAGTCCTTAGCTTGAAGCTTAAAATTTGAAATATTTGACCAAGTTTGACTTGTTGGTATATGATATCGGATTGAAAATTTATGATTAGAGCTCTGTTAGGTGATTTGGGACTTAGGAGCATGATCAAAATGTGTTTTGAAGGTCCGAAGTAGATTTAGACTTGAATGGGCAAAATTGAAATTTTGGCATTTTTCGGTTGATAGTTGAGATTTTGATATAGGGGTCAGAATGGAATTCTTGAAGATGGAGTAGGTTCTTTGTGTCATTTGCGACGTGTGTGCTAATCTTCAGGTCATTCGGAGGTGTTTTGATAGAATCTTTGATCAAAAGCAGAATTCAAAAGATTTTTGGAGCCTTAGGCTTGAATCCAATGTTACTTGGTTGATTCAATGTTGTTTGAGGTGTTTTGGAGATAAGTGTAAGTTTGTTTAGTGGTATATGTCTTGTTCGTGCTTTTGGCTGAGGTCCCGAGGGCCTATAACGACCCGACCGGTCGTTTCTGGAATTTACGCTTCGATCCCACATTAACTGCTTTCCCTAAGTTCATTTATGCTATTTAGGTTTGCTGGGACGTTCGATATTAGGATTCGGAGTGTTTTGGGACGCTTAGTCCCCAAATGAGAGATTAAAAGTTAAAAAATAGCCCATATTTGGAGCAGTGTGAAGACGACCTCAAAATGGAAATCCGATGGTTCCGTTAGCTCCGTTATGTGATTTCGAGGCCGGGGAGTGCAAGGAGTGTGAATTGGAGGTCCGTAGATCATTTAGGATTGAAATACCAAAGTTTGAAATTTTGAAGTTCCGGTCCGATAGTGAATTTTTTATCCGAGGGTCGGTTTGGAACTCCAGAAGTTGATGTAGCTTCGTCATGTCATTCTGGTTAGAAATTGAAGTTCACAGGCTTGAATTTTGGCTTAAATTGTGTTTTAGCCGTTGTTTTGGATGATTTAAGGATTGTACAAGTTTGAATGATGGTATGGGATATGTCTGTAGGTTTGGTTGAGGCCCGGGGTGCTCGGGTGTGTTTCGGATGCCCAATGCGTTATATTTGGAACTTGTTGAATTGCTGAACTGTTAGTATGTGATATCCTTCTATGCGATCGCGAATGGAATGCGATCTCATAGAGTAATTTTGGAGGGGGCAAATTTCTTCAACGCGATCACAAAGCGCTGAGTTCTCCTTTTACGCGAACAAATTGCCTGTGGTGCGATCGCGAAGGGCTAATTCTTCCTCTTACACAATCGCATTGACTCCTGTCGCGATAGCATAGACCAACTTTAGGGCCCTTCATTTTTTCTTCTTCGCGATCGCATCTCCCTCCCCACGCTGTAGTTTACAAAGGACCTAGGCAGTACTTAGCAATTTCAAATGAGGTTCGTCCATTTTTATCAAAACAAAAGCTAGAGAGCTCGGTTTTGTGAGATTTTACGAGGGCTTTTCAGAGGTAATGATTGGGTAATGAGTCCTTACGTTATGATTAATACCCACTAATCTAAACTCAAATTCAACCTTAATTTTTGATCTTTGAATGTAAATTGGGGTAAAGTTCTTAGACCTAATTGTGAGGATTTTAGGGGGCATTTGACCTTCGATTTGGGAGATTTTTATATGGTTAGACTTGTGAGAGTACGAGAGTTCTAAAAATGTAAAAATTATTCGATTCCGTGACATTGGTTGGAGGGGCATTTTGGTCATTTTACCTATTTTTGCAGCCCAGGTTTAATTTTAATAGTAGAATTTGTTGTTTGCAATATTATTTATGATTGGTAATTGAATTAAGTAGATTTGGGACATTTGGAGTCGGATACTCATGGCAAGGGCATCGTTTCCTAGTTAATGTTGTACTGGTTCGAGGTAAGTGGCTTGTCTAACCATATGTGGGGGACCTCTCCCTTTTGGACTTCTTATGTGCTGAATTAAATGCCTTGTACGTGAGGTGACGAGCGTGGACTTGTGCTAATTGTTGAAAAATCCACTTTACTTCAGTTGTTTAAACCGTGTTTCTCCGCTAAATTGACTGATTTCAATGCAAGATTTAATCTGTGTTAGTTGGAAAAATATGACTAGATAGAATTAATTGCTTAATTGCCTTAAATTGAAATTCCGTGAAATGTGTTAGGCCAGAATTTAATTGTTACTTGTAATTGTGTACTTCATTTTCTGAATATTTCCCTAATTTGGTTGCGCATTTACGTTGGGACTACGGGTTCGATTCCCGGCAGATCCCTTCACTATTGGTATGATCGACTACGGGTTCAATTCCCGGGAGATCCTTTGTTGTTGATATGATGGACGGGTTCAACTCCTGGGAGATCCTTTGATGTTGATATGATGAACTGCGGGTTCAATTCTAGGGAGATCTTTTGCTGTTGATATGATGGACTACAAGTTCAATTCCTGGGAGATCTTTTACTGTGGATATGATTGACTACGGGTTCAATTCCCGGGAGATCCTTTGTTGTTGATATGATGGACTACGGGTTCAATTCTCGGGAGATGCTTTTCTATTGATAAGGTTGACTACCGGTTCGATTCCCAGGAGATCCTAGATATTTAAATGTAATGTACTATCGGTTCAATTCCCGGGAGATCCAATGGACTGTTGAGGAATACTTGTTTGTGTTATTTTTCTTACTTAGCTTAATTGTCATTGACTTGTAGCTTCTATCCTATTTTTATTGTTATTTTAGATTATTCCCTGATTTACACTGTTTATTATTGTTATTATGTTTATTTTCAGTAGGGCCCTAACCTTCCTCATCACTACTCAACAGATGTTAGGCTTGACACTTACTGAGTACCGCTATGATGTACTCATGCCTCTTCTGCACTTGTTTTTCATGTGAAGATTCAGGTACTTCTTGTCGGGCGTTCTATTAGTGATCCAGGCAACACATTCGGTGACTTGAGGTATATTCTGCTATGTCCGCAGACCGAAAATTCTCCTTTTATTTTATCTTGTAGTTAGCAGTTCTATTTCATGTATTCAGTTGTTGTATACATTTTCGGATATTAGAGTCGTACCTTATGTTTTCTCTTAGCCTGTGTTGCCCGTGGGTTTTCGGGGTTGTGGGATAGTTTTAGAATGCTAAGTGTTAAAGTGTATGTGCCAGGTGGAAATTATATACATTATTCATGTTATTTAGTCTTTATTATAAATATCCGCAAATTACTATTACTTCCGCAACGTGTTAGGCTTACCTGGTTATGAAGACTAGGTGCCATCATGACATGTTCACAATTGGTGAACTAAGGTCATGACAAGTTGGTATCAGAGCTCTAGGTCCATAGGAGTCACAGGACACATGTCGGTTTATTAGAGTCCCGCTGATCGATACGGAGACATCCGTATTTATCTATGAGGGGCTATGTAACTGTTTTGGAAATTCTTCATTTCTTTTGAATTCCTTGTCGTGCGATATTTTGACACCAATTCTAAACTTCTGTCTTCTATTCTCTCACAGACGGTGAGGACAAGTGCTACACGAGAGGACCAGGCACCTGCGCCCCCTGCTGCCTTTGTTCGAGGCCGCGGCTATGGTAGAGGTCGAGGACGCACCCGAGGTGCAGCCACAACACGTGCATGCACTGTTGCTGAGGTACCACCAACAGATCTGGTTGGAGCACAAGCACTTGGTACACCTATGATAGCTACTGCTACTCCAGCACTCCAGGAGACCCTAACTCAGTTCATGAGTATGTACACTACTTTGGCTCAGGTGGGGTTGCTTCCCATTGTTGTAGCAATATCTCAAGGCGGAGGAGGGGCCCAGACTCCCGCAGCCCGCACTCGTGGGTAGAGAGTGCCAATGGAGTAGGTTCTAGAGGTTATTCCTGTACCACCTACAGCACCAGTACAGCCCGGGGATGGGTTAGTTCTCAGAAGACGAGTAGGGCAGGATAGAGAGGTTCAAGAAATATGATCCCCCAGTGTTCAGTGGCATTGCTTCAGATGATGTCTTGGGATTTTTGGATGAGTTTCATCGCATTCTTTGTATTGTGGTCATAGTAGAGTCCAGTGGGGTGTCTTTCACCGCCTTTCAGCTTCGGGGAGCCGCCTATGATTGGTGGCATACTTATGAGTTGGATAGTCCAGTCAAGTCTGCCTCACAGACTTGGACACAGTTCTCTGACATGTTTATGAAGGAGTTTGTTCCCAGAGCCTCAGGGATTCATGGCTCGCGAAGTTTGAGCATTTGCGCCAGGGTGCTATGACAGTCACCGAGTATGCCATCCGTTACACCTAGTTGGCCAGACATGCACCGACTTTTGTTACCAATGTTCGAGAGAGCGTGCAGAGGTTTATTGTGGGCCTTATTCTGCCCATTCGATCCAGCATGGATTGAGAGTTAGAGATTGATATACTTTACCAGTAGGTAGTGAGCATTGCCAGACGGGTTGAGGGTATGCTCGCTAGGGAGCGAGGGAAGAGGGAGGCCAAGAGGTCTCGAGAGTTGGGTCACTACTCTGGTGCTCGTACTTCAGCAGTCTGTCATTATGGTAGGGGTTATTCTGGTCACCCTGTTCATTCAGCTTTGCCAGCAGCCGGTAGTACTCCAGCTCCACCAGTACCTCAGGAGCCTTATTATGCTCCCCCAGTTTCTAGCGCGCCTCCTACACGGGGTATTTCCAGGGGTTATTCTAGCGGGGGTGGGCCCAGTTAGTCATAGCCACCGTACCTCCCAGAGCTTGTTTTGAGTGCGGGGATACCTGCCACCAGGTTAGGGAGCGCCCCAGACATAGGAGGGGTGCACCTTCTCAGACTCCACAGCCTCAGCATGCTCCACAGGGTCAACATGCCATTGTTCCAGCTCCAGCTTCCACCCCGCCTGCCCAGCCAGCAAGGGGCAGAAATTAGGGAGATAAAGGTCGCCCTTGAGGGAGGGGCCATCCAGATTTTATGCTATTCCTGATCGTACCACAGATGTCGCCTCCGATTTTGTTATCACAATTATTATATTCATTAGTAACCGAGAGGCATCGGTTCTATTCCATCCCGACTCAACTTTTTCATATGTGTCATATTATTTTGCTTCGCATTTGGGTGTGCCTCGAGATTCTTTGAGTGCCCCCATTTATGTTTCTACTCATATGGGAGATTCTGTTGTTGTAGACCGGTGTACCGGTCGTGTTTGGTTGCTATTTGTGGTTTTGAGACCAGGGCTGATCTATTATTACTCGGTATGGTTGACTTTGATATTATTCTGGGTATGGACTGGTTGTCTCCCCATCATGCTATTATTGATTGTCACGCCAAGACCGTAACGTTGGCTATGTCAGGTATTTCATGTATTGAGTGGAGTGGTACTTTAGATCATACTCCTAGCATGATTATTTCTTTCCTTAAAGCTCAACGTATGGTTCAGAAGGGATGTGCTGCTTATTTGTCTTATGTGAGGGATGTCAGTGTTGACACCCCTTTTGTTGATTCAGCCCCAGTGGTATGCGATTTCCCTGATGTGTTTCCAGCTGATCTTCCGGGCATGCCGCCCGATAGAGATATCCATTTTGGCATTGGTCTGTTGCAAGGCACTCAACCCATTTCCATTCCTCTGTATCGCGTTGATCCTCCTGAGTTGAAGGATCAGTTACAGGAATTGTTGGGTAAGGGTTTTATTCGACCTAGTGTTTTGCCATGGGGTGCTCCAGTTTTGTTTGTGGAGAAGAAGAACGGTTCTATGCGTATATGCATTGATTATCGCCAGTTGAACATAGTTACAGTGAAGAACCGATATCCTTTACCTTATATGGATGATCTTCTTGATCCGCTTCAGGGCACACATGTGTTTTCCAAGATTGATTTACGCTCCGATTGCCATCAGCTAACTCGGGGTCAAATATCCCGAAGACTGCCTTCAGGACTGGGTATGGTTATTACGAGTTCCTTGTTATATCTTTTGGGCTGACCAATGACCCGAGAGCTTTCATGCATTTGATGCACAACATATTCAGGCCATATATTGATTCATTCGTGATTGCTTTTATTGAGGATATTTTTGTATATTCCCGGAGTCGGGAATATCATGAGCAGCACTTGAGAGTAGTACTTCAGACTCTGAGGGAGAAGAGATTGTATGCAAAGTTCTCCAAATATGCGATCTGTGGTATTCCTGTGCCACATGGTGTCGAGTGAGGGCATTCGAGTGGATCCGAGGAAGGTAGAGGCCGTGCAAGGTTGGCCCAGGCCCTTCTCAGCTACTGAGATCCACAGTTTCCTTGGTTTTCCGGGTTATTATCGTCGCTTTGTGGAGGGTTTCTCTTCGATCGCAGCCCCCATAACTAGATTGACCCAAAAGGGTGCCCCTTTTCTGTAGATATATGAGTGTGAGGCGAGCTTCCAAATGCTCAAGACAGCTTTGACTTCAGCCCCAATCTTGATGTTGCCTACTGGTTTGGGGTCCTATAAGATCTGCGACCGCATTCTACACCGCATAAATGACATTTTCTGGAAAATTTTATTCTTTCAATTTTTAAAGCTTACATCACTACCAAGGGTCCGAACCGCGGCGAGCAAGGTTGCCACGAAGGATTCTATAGATTCCTCACACATTATTCGGATCATGACACCATGAGTTACTAGGTTTTAAGCACAAACATTTTACGGGGCCTTACAGTAGGACTTCATGGGCTGCAAGTTTGGGTACATTTTATGTGCGAAGTTGGTCCAATGACCTTGTTTGTTCAACTTTCTAACTTGAGATCTTGTTAAAGGCCCTCTTTGCAATTCCAAAGCTTCATACTTATCCTTGAATAGATTTGAGCTTCCTAGGATGCAATCATTCCCCTCTTCTTGGAGAAAATTCGTCCTCGAATTTCGACCTTGCAAGAAAACAAAGACAGGCACTAGAAAATGGCATCCACTAAAAAATGGTAAGAATAAAACAAGATAGTGACCATATATTCACTTAACCCAATTAAGCCTAATAGGTGTAATACTCCTTTATACAGCATATGGATATCGTCATCCCAATAAAATTTGTACCTACTTAGATATGTCCCATAAATACCTCTATTAAGGTAGTCAAAAAATGTGCATGACAATGAAATTATAAAAGATTGATCATGTGTCCATTTAAAACAAGTATCTCTGCTGCATGTATCAAATAAGAATATTTATGATATAGCCAAGTGTCAATTACAAATTTCATGAATTCTTCAACATATAAGCTATTCAAAGAAGCACATAAATCCTCAAGAAGGTTAGAAGAACCCATAATTCCCAAAATAAAAGTTTCAATACATTCAAACTCATGATTACAACTTTCCCCAATAATATTCGCAACATCAATGGATTCTAAATAATTACTCAAGCTATTACACAAAGAGTCTTGCATAGGTTTATGAAAAAGTACTTGATCACAAGCGTCACAATAATCATGCATATCCTCTTTACTAGTAGCAAACACTTGTACAAGCTCACAGTCAACATGGCTTAAAGAATAACTCTCTAGCCATTTATCATATGGAAACTCACTAGACACTTGAATAAGAGAAGAAGAAATATTTTAATCATTCGCAAGCCTCGTTCTACCAAGTTGGAATTCATAATCATCCACGGCGAAGTCAATTTCAAAAAGAAGCAAATTACTTTTGCACTTGAACTTAGATATTACTATTAATGACTTGATATGCATCAAAAGACCGTCATCCATAACCACTATAAAGTCATCAACATAAGAAATTAGAGTATAGTTCATTACCTTTAAACATACCATAGGTATCCTAGAAAGGCCAAGAATTCTAATAAACCAATTATACATACCATACTTGGACTTATTTACCAGTGGAACATCATCACCTTGTATTCTTTTATGAAATGGCTCCAACTTAGCAATACTTCTAGGCAACTCCATGTTGTAAACCTGTAAATATGGATCAAAATAGTCAAAAGGCTCAACAACAAATAAATGAATCAAGCTTTTATCTTCCACCATCCAACAAGAATTCATTTTGCCTAATTTATGTTGGACTCCAATAGGATCCTTTGCTGCCATCACTCTCGCCTCACCTATCCTTTTAGAAGGTCTTTCAACATGTGGCTACACAAAAATACAAGAACTAAAACAAGAAAGAGTTAATGGGTTAGAAAGTAAAGAACATGTTTTCCTATTTGCACTCTCTTTGGCTTATACCTCAAGACTAACTTTTTCATCGCCCTAAGCCTCTTTTCTCTCACTAAAGTATTGTTATTTTTCATCACTCAAACCATGTTTCTCTCTCTCTACCTCAAAGCCTTTTTCTATCTTATGACCTTCTCTATTTTCTTTCCTCTCAAGCTCACTCTTTTCCTTCCTTGGCATCATACTCTTTTAATTCAACACAACCTCTCATGTTTTCTCTCTTGGGATTTCAACATGCACCCCTTACTCCTCTTATTCTTTTCTCTCTCATATGTTTCCATATTCTCTTTAATTAGAATGCTTCTTTTACTTGGGCATTCATAAGCCTTATTCCATCTCCCTTGACACTTGTGACATTGAATAGAAGAAGTAGATGTAGAAGTCTTAGGCATAAAAGGCTTACCCCCATCCTTGGATTCCAATTTGTTCTCGCCCTGGTCTTTATGTAACTTAAGAGTAGGTGTCTCCTCCGATTTCGGCCATTGCTTCTTTGGAATTGTAGTTGGTAGGTTTCTCCATGAGCTAGAATGCTGCCTCTTTTTGTTTTGTCTTTCTACCTTTACAGCTAATTCAACTAACTTATCTAAAGTTACATATTGTTGCAGTTTGACTACATCAACTATTTCCTTATTTAAACCATTCAAAAACCTAGCCATTGTAGCTTCCTCTTCCTCCATACAATTAGCTTGGATCATAGCCATATCCATAGCCTTAAAGTACTCATCTACGGACAAGGACCCTTGCCTCAAAGTTTGAAGACGTTGTAGATCTCTTTGAAAGTGTGATGGCACAAATCTCTTCCTCATTACCCTCTTCATCTCAGCCCACATGGCAATGAGTGCTTGTCCTTCTTGCAATCTGTCCCTAGAAAGCGTTTTCCACCATATTACAGCATAGTCAGAAAACTCAACAGCAGCAATTTTGACCTTCTTACCATCCGAATAATTGTGGAAGTCAAAGATGGCTTCCACTTTTCTCTCCCAATCAAAGTACAAGTCTGGATCTCTTGTTCCCTTGAAAGATGGCATCGTCATTTTTATACTACTTATACTATCATCCTCAAGTCTTCCTCTTTGTCCCCTCCTATCTCTTCCTACCCTATCAAAGTCAATATCATCATTAAAATCATCGATTGGGTTTTCTTGATTTACACTAGGGGCGGGTGCATTTCTCCTAGCTTGGGGTCTAGCATTATTTCCCCTCCTAAGTTCAGCTATTGTAATATTTTGCTTAGTAATTGTGTCCCTCATCTCTTGGAATTGCAAATTCCACCTTTTAAATTGTTGGTGAATAGTTTGCAAGGTGAAATCATCTCTTCCTTTGGTGTCAGCTTCTTGAAGAATCCTTTGTTCATCTTCACTATCTGTACGAGACATCCTGAACAAGCAATATATGTCTCTAAATTTAGTTTTTCCTTCTGATGTTCTCACCGCACTTACCTTTTTCCACTCAATGCAACTCTTGGTTGTTAATCTTTAGATTTATTAATAAATCCTACTAGTCACAACCCTTTAGTGATAAGAATTTAGAGTTAGAAAACGAATAGGAAAGTGGAAGACCAAACCTAGAAAGAATAGGAATTGGTTAGTAGAAAAAAAAGGAAAGAATTTAAGAAACTCAAAACCCACAAGAATAAGGAAACAAGTTTCCTTAATCTTCAAGAACTAGGACCCCCTCTTCTTGTTCCTTTCTTGACTTGGAAACCAAATAATACTTGAATTATGAAAGTAATAATGAACAAGAATTCTTTTTGGGGGTTGAAATTTGTTTTTTTTTTTCAAGAACCTCCCAAAATTATCAAGATTGAAATCTTGATTAGCCTAAGCTCTGATACCACTTTATAACAACACAATTGGGATTCAAGAATTACTAAAGAAAAACAAGAAACGTGCGGAAGCTAAAAGAAAATAAAGAAATAAAAAAAGGCATAAGTTAAAGATAGATTGAAGTCAAGAAAGAGTTTCTTGAATTCAAGAAGTCTATTCTTGAAGTTGAATCCTAACAACCACAATTAGCTAACAAAGAACTAATCGCCTTTAGTAGAGAATTAAAAACAAGAGATAGATTGTAAAACCAGACCCTTTAGAATAACAAG
This sequence comes from Nicotiana noctiflora, assembly GCA_032618575.1. Lineage (NCBI taxonomy): Eukaryota > Viridiplantae > Streptophyta > Magnoliopsida > Solanales > Solanaceae > Nicotiana > Nicotiana noctiflora. The sequence continues at coordinate 79,629 of JASVEL010006707.1, forward strand.
AACAACAATAAGCCTATACTTGTCACTTTTCTTGAATACCTAGAAGTGATCTAAGATTTCGAAAAGGGTGTAATCTTACCACCTTAAGCTGAGTCTTGAAGGTTGAAGAATAAATCAAAGAGTAGCCACACACAAGAGTGCAAGAAAACCTCATAAATTTTATTGATAATAATCTAAATAATCTACATAAAAATAAAGAAGATACCCCTTTATATTGAGGGGTCACGAAATTGTACTTAAATATAAGGAAATAAAGTCCTAAACTACTTTGGACAACAAGTTCAACTAATCTAGGAAAAAGGTAAAACTCTACGACACAAAAACCAAGTCAATCTGGAAAGTAATTGTACCAATCTTAGGAAAAGTAAAATATTAACCTTAACTAACTAGGAAAGCAATAAATATAGTCCCATAATATATGGAAATAAGTCTCAAACCAATCTTGGATAGAATCTTGAAAATCTTGGAAATCTTGAAGGAAATTTGCAAGCAACTTGACACCAACTTGCACTCAACATCTAGCACGCCTATTATACCTTTATTGGACATCAAGTAAGTCCTTTTTATGATATTAAAACGTGGTTTTATGCAAGACTTCATGGGCTGCAAGTTTGGGCACATTTTAGGTGCGAAATTGGTCCAATGACCTTACAACTTTTTAACTTGAGATCTTGTTAAAGGCCCTCTTTGTGATTCCAAAGCTTCATACATGTCCTTGAATAGATTTGAGCTCCTCAGATGCTATCAGTTTGCATAATATCCAAATGTTCTTTTGTGTAGTCAAATATGGATTTCCTTTCTACAAGCTTCTTTCCATCACTGTTATCCAGAATAGGTCTTGGTACATTCTGAATAACTAACCAGGCTTCATAATCTATTGATTGGACATAAGCCTTCGTTCTATCTTTCCAATGGCTATTGTATTGGCTATTAAAGTACGGTGACTTTCTTATTGAATATCTCTTTGGAAGTACGGTTCCAATAATTTGATGGTCTGCCATGGATCTTTTATGACTTGCTATTAAGAAAAAATAAAGATGTGAGAGTTGGTCTAATACCAGTAGAAAGTACAAGGGGGGGGGGGTGAATTGTAGCCTTTTTTAAAATTCTAGTCAACTACCCTTCAGACGTAGTCGACTTATGAGAAGACAGCCTGTACAGAACTATTAGTCCTTTTGATTTAAACAAGTTATTGATCACAATAAAAAATAAAAGAATAGAATATAATATAAGAGCAATAAAGTAAATGACACCAGAAATGCTATACTAGTTCCAAACAATTGTGGTATCCTAATCCAGTCCTCTTGGGTTGCAAGAGTGTTGTCTTTTATAGCTCTTTGTAAATTGAATTGAGTACATCCTTTATGGTTTTCAGTGGTCACTACCAATATTGACAGTGTTTGTTTTTACTCGCTTACCAAAAACACACAAGAGTTGGTTTTCACTCGCTCGTGAAAAAATAAAAAATGACCCAACCGCTCGGACACACTGCCTCTCCAATATTTTTCTATCTCTCTTTTTTCTTCTATATACCCAGTAAATCTACTAAAGTGAATATAGTATTTGTTAAGAGTGGAATAAAGAAATTTTAGTTAGATAGATAATTGTATACAAGGCTGTGTATCTTCGTCTTTCCAGTCTCTCATTTTTATAGTATTCAATAGCTTCTGACCATTGGGCGTGATTTTGCTGATCCCTTGATTTCGAAAATATTCAATTGGAAGATTTTTCTCCTTTGACTGAGTAGATAACAACGTGACATCATATTAATTCCTTTTCTCAATTTCATTTGCACCTTCGAACCAATTTGAAATCCTTCTACCAATCACTGATTTATTGGAATTTATTCCTTATATCTTGTACTTATTGATTGATATGTCTTGCTATTGGACTCTAATATATTTCCAATTTGCTGATATTATGGACTTCATTCCTTAAGCTCATTCGATTTCTTTTCTTGTGAAGTAGACAATATTATTGTGTATCTATAAAATGAGATCTTTCCATTTGAAGTGTTGCCACCAATGTGAATTTTTCTTCCTTGAAAGAGCTTGCTGATTCTCCGCCTGCACATTCTTAAGTAAGATCCCTTGATTTACTCCTTGCAGTAGTAATTCATTCAACAAAGTAGTAATTCATTCAACAACTTCCCTTCCTTAGTATTGTAGCAAATCTAACATTGTCACACAACACTTGTAGCAAGTATATCTCTTTCCTTCTACGTGATGTATTTTTGTCAAGACTAATTATTCTTCCACTTGAACTCTTCTTCTATATGTACAAGTAATGGTTCTTATTTAGATAACCCAAGAGAATTTCTAGATCCTCTTACTTTGACTTTGAATGAAGATCCCAAATAATTTCCTTTCTTGATCTTGGGAAATAATCTCTTTCCATAATATAGATTGTACTACATCCATAATATATATTTTTTCCATTGAAAATATATTTTTTATCTATTTAAAATATTCCTTTCTTGCTCTTGTAGTATATTTTTCATATAGTATCTTGCACAAAATGATAGATCTTGTCCATGATTTTAGCAACGTTCCTATCATGATATTTAAGAACTTTCCTTCCATAATTTCCATAAAGTCTTCTTCTGATATTGTAGTTAACTATTAAATATTTGAAATATGACTTTCAAATATTATTCCTTCCATGATGCTTGGAGAATGAATCACTGAAAATAATCTTCCTCGCTAAATTCATCACATGATATTCTCTTTTCCATATTTGTTTGGATCTTTACCGGCATCTTCTTTCTTGAATAAACATGTGAAAAAAATAATATTACCACAAACAAGTGCTCTTTTATTAATAATTAAGTTGTTTTGTTATTGTCGCGCCCCCTTTTTCTAGTAAAATCAGGTTTATGACATTTGGGAGGAAAACTCGTTCCCTTTTGGGAATTGGGTTTGAATTTAAGAGTTGCAACCTAATGATTTAAGGGCATTAGGATACTAAGAATGGTTTGATTTGAATAACCAGAGATCGGGTAAGGGTTTGAAATTATCCTAAGGGAATGTGTTAGGTACCCCTCAGGATCCACTAGTGTAGTTCCCGACCGACCTACTGTTGTGACTTAAATGAAAATAACATAGGAAAATAAATAAACTTCAAGTAAGAGGAAATTTCCAGATGATTCTTACAAATAAGCAAAGTTAGAAAGAACCAAAAGGAAACTAATTATTCTTAGAAGAATAGTTAAAATCTGGAGAAGAAGCAAAGAAATAAAGGAAAGAGGATCTTAGGTTTATAAATAATACGGAGCACCCCATACAACATCTGGTAATAACTCCTCAGTGAGGGGCTACACATGATATTATCGCGTAGTCATCATATCCATATCTACCCTTTCCCACCCCATTAAGGTATTAAAGAGCGAAATGGTTTCGTTTACTTATTACATGTTATTAACCGTCCCAATCCTATTAGTCCCAGAGGCATTTAGGACTACTAATCCTAAAGGGAAGGGATACTAGGCTTGATTATAGTTTCAAAGGCAAAAACTCTAAGGCGACAAACAAATACACGTATAGCAAATCGGGGAAAGCACATAACAAGTAAAAGGCCCAGATATACCTCCTTTGATAGAGAAACACATAATTTAGCATGTCTTGTACATATGTTTAGGGTATGATTATAACTAAAAGATTAAGGCAGACTGATTTATTAGATAGTTCAGATAAGAGCCTAAATCAGGCATGCCTGCTGGTTCTAGCTAATAAAGTCTGATTCATTTTATAATTTTATCCCTAAGGCTTGCCTAAGTGTTGGATGAGGATCCTATAGTCATGATATCTATATGAGAGAATTCATAATTCAAGAAGTATACTATACATACCGGTTTAATAAAAGTTGTAAAGAAAGGCAAGTTTTAGAAAGAGATTATAAGTTCTGCAACTAATGGTACGTTGTCATAACCCTAGTTTGTCCTCCGTTAACTATCGTCACAACACTTAGTCCATATGACTAGGTTAGCCTAACAATGGGGAAATAATCAAAACTTGCGGAATTAAATGAGAAAAAGTCAAAATAACTTAATGGAATAATACTTAGATAACGCTTGGCATATAAACACGACTTCAAATTCTGATACATTATTCCAAACCCCAAAAACTCATAGATCCACAAGTTAAAAAAATACTACATAGCTCTAATCTCAAGAATATCTAACAATAACAACAATACATAAGGGCTAAATACTGAATGCAGGAATATATAGAGACTTTTCGGTCTGCAAACGCAGCAGATATACCTCAAAGTCACTAGAGCAGTCGCCTCATCTCAGGGAAGATATGACTGAATATAAGTACCTGGATTTGCACATAAAAAACATGCACATAAAGGGTATGAGTACACCTCAATGATACTCAGTAAGTGCCAATCCTAACCTCGATTGGATAGTGACGAGGAAAGTCAGGGCCCTACTGAGGTAAAGTACAAGGTATAATCCAATAGTGTAAAATGAGCAGTATAAGTAAGTGCGAACATCAGTAATATAGCACAATGTAAAGAGAACAACAAAAAGTTCACAGAATAACGCAAATAGAATGTAAACACTGGAGGTAAAACAATTTAGTACCAATAATACCAACCGGGGATCTCTAGGATACCGTCTTGAGTCCCATTTATATTTTATTTGTCCAGTGGATCTCCCAGGAAACCATCCCGTAGTCAAACTATCATCTGTCCAGTGGATCTTCCGAGATACCATCCGTTAGTCCAACTATCAATGTACAGGGGATCTCCTAGGAATCTAACCCCTAGTCCCAAATATAAATACAAATATTGGGGGAATCTACTAGGTGCATTCCTGTAGTTCAATATAACCGTGGAGGGGGATCTCTCGGGAATCGAACCCGTAGTCCTAAATATAAATATGCAAAGAGATATCCAAGGAATCGAACTCGTAGTCCCAAATTAAACAAATAAGGGGGAGCTCCTGGGAATCAAACCCGCAGTCCCAATGTAAATGCGCAACAAAAATCAGTGAGATACTCTGAAAAATATACTCTTCAATATAAGGCATACAAATAGTCTATCCTAGCCTGCTGCACATAATCCAAATAAAGCATGTTGAGCAAGAAAGTCAATTAACTCAATTAGACATGCTCCCCTAGATTAACAACAAACTTAAATTCCAAGTAGTACAAATAAGAAGGGAAAAATACAATTTAAGGTTATTTTAATGAAAATAGGACTTTTGACAATTAGCACAAGTACGTGCTCGTCACCTCACATACAAGGCGTTTCAGTTACCACAATATCAATCTTACACGATGTTAGACAAGTAACTTACCTCGAACAAGTGCAAGTCAACCTGAAACCACACTTTTGCCATAAGTATTCGACTCCAAATGACCCAAATCTAGTAAATTCAAATGCATATTCTAAATAATACCTCAAGTAAGTGATTCCACAGTTAATTCTAAGCTAATACAAAAAATTAGGTAAAATGAACAAATGCCCCTCAGGCCTACATCTTAGGATCGGGTAAAAATTACATTTTCAAAATTCTCATACTCTCATGAGTCTAATGATACAAAAACTATCCAATTCCAATACCATTTGGTTCTTTCAAATCATAATTTTACATTTTTTAAAGATCTCACAAATTTTCTTCTCAAATTCCATCCAAATTACGAATTAAATGATGAATTCAATGATAAATTCACGTACTCTAGCCAAATTTGAGTTAGGATTACTTAACTTGATGATTTTCTTGAAAAACCTTCAAACAATCACCAAATTCTGAGCTCTTTAGGTCAAAATATCAAATAAATCTCAAAACCTCATATTTATAGAGTATACCCTGAATTCCCACCTTGTAACGACCCGGCCCGTCGTTACGGGAATTATCACCCCGTTACCTTGCACTTGCATATATTATGTTTTTAAAACAGTATTAGAGTATATCGAGTGAGTTAGGAGTGATTTGGATTGAAAATGAAACAAATAGCATGTTTGAAGAAAGCTTGAATATGAAAAGTCAACCAAGAGTTGACTATTGAGTTAGAGTGCTCGGAACCGGATTCTGATGATTCGACTAGTTCCGGGGATCATTTATGACTTAGGAGAACAATCGGAATTGAATTCGGAGGTCCGGTGTAGCTTTAAGCTTGAATTGGCGAATGTTGAATTTTGGCGATAACCGGATGGTAGGTGATATTTTGATCCGGGGGTCGGAATGGAATTCCGACAATTTCTGTAGCTCCGTTAGGTGATTTTGGATGTGCCTGCAAAATTTCAGGTCATTCGGACATCGTTTGGTCGGGTTTTTGATCGAATGTGTAAATCGGAAAGTTTTAAGAAATTTAGGCTTGAATCCGTGTGTAATTGGTGATTTTGATGTTAGTATGGTGTTTTTATGGTTGGAATAAGTTCGTATCATGTTTTGGAGTATGTTGGTGGTTTTCGTTGGGGTCCCGGGAGTCTCGGGATGAATTCGGGGGTCCAAACGGACCATTGTTGAAAGAAAAGAGAAAAATCTGGTTGCTGTCATAACCTCAGCAGACAATTGCTCTCCGCGATCGCGGGGATGGGGATGCGATCGCGTAGAGCGGGGAGATAAGGCATCGCGATCGCAGGGTAAGAGTCGCGATCGCGTAGAATTGATCGGGTGTTGATCGCGATCGCAGGCCAATATACGCGATCGCGTAGAAGAAGAAAGGGGTCCAGGAGAAATATGCTACGCGATCGCGGGAGTGAAGGATGCGATCGCGTGAGGCAGGGTGACTGTGCTTCGCGATCGCGTGAAGGAAGTCGCGATCGCGTGAGGCCGTGAATTTGAACATCGCGATCGCGTGAGGAAGATCGCGATCGCGTAGAGCAAATTGCTCTGGCAGTGAGTTTAATTACAGAACATTTCACATACGGGTTCATTAACCCAAAACTCCATTTTTGAGTTCCAAGAGGAGAAATTGACGGGAGATTGTTGGGAAATCATCGGGGTTTCGTTGGAGGTAAGTTTTGTGGCTTAATTACATCATTTTAACATGAAATCCTTGGTTAATTCTCTGTAAATGGGAGATTAAATGTGGGTTTTAACCCTAGGCCTAAATTGTAGAAAAACAAGGATTTGAGTGGGCAAATGGAGTCCGATTTTGGTAAAATTGATATGCTTAGACTCGTATTGAGACGAGGGTTCCAGAAATGTGAATTTCGTAAATTTTCGGAATGTGGGCCCGGGGCTCGGGTTTTGACAACTTTGGGAATTTTGATGTAAATTGAGTTGTATTGATTGGGTGTCGTCCCATTGGCCTAAATTGTTGTATTTTCACTGTATTTGATCAGATTCTACGCGTGCGGAGCTTGATTCTCGTGGCAAGGGCATTGCGGAATAGTCGTCGCGCGGTATTGAGGTGAGTAATATATGTGGGTGATGACCAGCGGGTTCGAAACCCCGGTATACCACTTTGTGACGCTGTATAGCGGCGAGACACGCACACTCTTGAGAGTGCGGGGTCGATCATGAATTGGAGACTATATATTAGTCCAACCTGTTGATACTGTATTATTGGCTATTCTAGAGCCGTCGAACCTCCTTCTCGGAGGGTTGCATATATATATTGTGATAATGGCTACTCTTGAGCCGAGGAACCCCTTTCTTGGGGCGGTTGATTATACATGTGGGCCGTGAGCCAGTTATTGGATCCCGCGAGGATCGTTATCATTGTCTTATCATATAGACATGCTAGTTTATTACTAGTCCGCAGCTATTTCTGTTATTATGCTAATTCCAATCTCTGGAACTTGATATTACTGTTTTCCAACCGAAAAATGATAAAAAGAGTTTTCAAAAACTACTTTTGAGCCTGCGAGGCTGTATCTGCATATTAGCTAACTAGTAGTGGATCGGGCTGCGCGCCGCAGCGAGATATATGTTGGATCGGATTGCACGCCGCAGTGATATCTCTATGAGATGTGCTTGGGCTGTAGGAGCCCCTCCGGAGTCTGAACCCCCACAGTGAGCACGGGTACCCAAAATTTGGAGTCGGGCTACACGCCGTAGCGGTCATATCATGCATTGCATTGCATTTAGCTACATCTGCTAGCTGTTATGCTATTTATTGGTAATTGTTGGAACAGGTACAGTGAAGATTGATTCTATGACAGGGTAGCCGATTATAGCTTTACATAGTGCTTTATTGCGGATTTCTTATCTGCGCTGTCTTACCCTTGTTTATTACCACTGAGTCTGGCAGTACTCATTTTACTCCCCGCACCTTGTGTGCAGATCCAGGTACCTCTCAGCAGTGATCCAGTAGCTGTGCGAGGCGACATTTGTGGATATTCGAGGTAGCTGCAGAGTCCGCAGGACCCGATATTCCTTCCTACCGTCTTTTGATTTTGTATTGACATTTCTTTCCGCACTTGGTATTCTTGTAAACCTTTTATACTCATGTTCAGTAGAGGCTCATGACTCTTGACCCTTGGTCTATGGGAGTTGATGTATTATGGGACTTGGTTCCCTGTTTTCGTTAATTGCATCGCTATTACTTCGTGATTTAATTTGCCTAAATGGGTTAAGGAGAGCTTCTAGCTCCGTTATTGTTATTAATTGGTCAGGCTGGCTTAGCAATGTGCTGGGCGCCATCACGACCGGATTTGGGGTCGTGACACACCTCCACGGCCGCACCAAATCGACTGCAGTCTGCGTCAACAAGATAACGCGGCCGTACTGATTTTGACTGCAGTACCAGACTTCAGTATTTTGGCCATACCTTTCCCTACCTATGTCCAAATTATGATACATTTATATTTCTAGAAACTAGACATGAAGGGCTACAATTTTCGTTTTTGAATCATCTCAAAATTCCTAATAGATAAAAAGATATGAGCTCATGGGTGCATTTTCGTAGTTCTATATAACTGTGTAGGGGGATCTCTCGGGAATCGAACCCGTAGCCCTAAAGTAAACAAATAAGGGGGTATATCCTGGGAATCAAACCCGTAGTCCCAATGTAAATGCAGAACAAAAATCAGAGAGATACTCAGAAAAATATCAACTTCAGAATAAGGCAAATAAATAGTCTAGCCTAGCTTGCTGCACAGAATCCAAATAAGGCATGTTTAGCAAGTAAGTCAATTAAGTCAATTAGACATGCTCCCCTAGATTAACAAAAGACTTAAATTACAAGTAGTACAAATAAGAAAGGAAAAATACAATTTAAGGTTATTTTAATGAAAATAGGACTTTCGACAAATAGCACAAGTTTGTGCTCGTCACTTCACATACAAGGCATTTCAGTTACCCCAATATCAATCCTACACAATGTTAGACAAGTCACTTACTTCGAAGAAGTGCAACTCAACCTGAAACCACGCTTTTGCCATAAGTATTCGATTCCAAATGACCCAAATCTAGTAAATTCAATTGTATATTGTAAATAATACCTCGAGTAAGTGATTCCAAAATTAATTCTAAGCTAATACACAAAATTAGGTAAAATGACCAAATGCCCCTCAGGCCCACATCTTAGGATCGGGTAAAAATTACATTTTCAGAATTCTCATACTCTCATGAGTCTAATGATACAAAAATTAGCCAATTCCAATACAATTTTATTCTCCAAATCATCATTTTACATTTATTAAAGATCTCACAAATTTTCTTCTCAAATTCCATCCAAATTACGAATTAAATGATGAATTCAATGATAGATTCACGTACTCTATCAAAATTGAGTTAGGATTACTTAACTTGATGACTTTCTTGAAAAACCTTCAAACAATCCCCAAAATCTGAGCTCTCTAGGTCAAAATATTAAATAAATCTCAAAACCTCATATTTATAGAGTATACCCCGGATTCCCACCTCCATGGCCTCACCAAATCGACTGCAGTCCGCTTCAAAAAGCTACCGCGGCCGCACTAATTTTGACTGCAGTAATAAACTTTAGTATTTTGGCCATACCTTTCGCTACCTATGTCAAAATTATGATACATTTACATTTCAAGAAACTAGACACGAAGGGCTACAATTTTCGTTTTTGAATCATTTCAAAATTTCTTATAGATAAAAGATATGAGCTTATGGTGCATTCCCATAGTTCTATATAAATGTGCATGGGGATCTCCTGGGAATTGAACCCGTAGTCTTAAAGTAAACAAATAAGGGGGTTATATCTCTAGAATCAAACCTGTAGTCTCAATGTAATTGTGCAACAAAAATTAGGGAGATACTCAAAAAAATATCAACTTCATAATAAGGCAAATAAACAGTCTAGCCTAGCTTGCTGCACAGAATACAAATAAGGCATGTTTAGCAATTAAGTCTATTAGACATGCTCCCCTAGATTAACAACAGCCTTAAATTCCAAGTAGTACAAATATGAAAGGGAAAATACAATTTAAGGTTATTTTAATGAAAATAGGACTTTCGACAATTAACAGAAGTATGTGCTCGTTACCTCACATACAAGGCATTTCAGTTACCACAATATCTACACAGTGTTAGACAAGCCACTTACCTCGAACAAGTGCAAGTCAACCTGAAACCACACTTTTGCCATAAGTATTCGACTCCAAATGACCCAAATCTAGTAAATTCAATTGTATATTGTAAATAATACCTCAAGTAAATGATTCCAAAATTAATTCTAAGCTAATACACAAAATTAGGTAAAATGACCAAATGCCCCTCAGGCCCACATCTTAGGATCGGGGAAAAATTACATTTTCAAAATTCTCATACTCTCATGAGTCTAATGATACAAAAACTATCCAATTTTAATACCATTTGGTTCTTTCAAATCATCATTTTACATTTTTTAAAGATCTCACAAATTTTCTTCTCAAATTCCATCCAAATTACGAATTAAATGATGAATTCAATGATAAATTCACGTACTCTAGCCAAATTTGAGTTAGGATTACTTAACTTGATGATTTTCTTGAAAAACCTTCAAACAATCACCAAATTCTGAGCTCTTTAGGTCAAAATATCAAATAAATCTCAAAACCTCATATTTATAGAGTATACCCTGAATTCCCACCTCCATGGCCGCACCAAATCGACTGCAGTCTGCGTCAACAAGATAACGCGGCCGCACTGATTTTGACTGCAGTAATAGACTTTAGTATTTTGGCCATACCTTTCCCTACCTATGTCCAAATTATGATACATTTATATTTCTAGAAACTAGACATGAAGGGCTACAATTTTTGTTTTTGAATCATCTCAAAATTCCTAATAGATAAAAAGATATGAGCTCATGGGTGCATTTTTGTAGTTCTATATAACTGTGTAGGGGGATCTCCCGGGAATCGACCCCGTAGTCCTAAAGTAAACAAATAAGGGGGTATATCCTGGGAATCAAACCCGTAGTCCCAATGTAAATGCGCAACAAAAATCAGAGAGATACTCAGAAAAATATCAACTTCAGAATAAGGCAAATAAATAGTCTAGCCTAGCTTGCTGCACAGAATCCAAATAAGGCATGTTTAGCAAGTAAGTCAATTAAGTCAATTAGACATGCTCCCCTAGATTAACAAAAGACTTAAATTACAAGTAGTACAAATAAGAAAGGAAAAATACAATTTAAGGTTATTTAAATGAAAATAGGACTTTCGACAAATAGCATAAGTATGTGCTTGTCACTTCACATACAAGGCATTTCAGTTACCCCAATATCAATCCTACACAATGTTAGACAAGCCACTTACTTCGAACAAGTGCAAGTCAACCTGAAACCACGCTTTTGCCATAAGTATTCGATTCCAAATGACCCAAATCTAGTAAATTCAATTGTATATTGTAAATAATACCTCAAGTAAGTGATTCCAAAATTAATTCTAAGCTAATACACAAAATTAGGTAAAATGACCAAATGCCCCTCAGGCCCATATCTTAGGATTGGGTAAAAATTACATTTTCAGAATTCTCATACTCTCATGAGTCTAATGATACAAAAATTATCCAATTCCAATACAATTTTGTTCTGCAAATCATCATTTTACATATATTAAAGATCTCACAAATTTTCTTCTCAAATTCCATCCAAATTACGAATTAAATGATGAATTCAATGATAGATTCACGTACTCTATCAAAATTTGAGTTAGGATTACTTAACTTGATGATTTTCTTGAAAAACCTTCAAACAATCGCCAAAACCCGAGCTCTCTAGGTCAAAATATTAAATAAATCTCAAAACCTCATATTTATAGAGTATACAGCGGATTCCCACCTCCACGGCCTCACCAAATCGACTGCAGTCCGCGTCAAAAAGCTACCGCGGCCGCACTGATTTTGACTGCAGTAATAAACTTTAGTATTTTGGCCATACCTTTCGCTACATATGTCCAAATTATGATACATTTACATTTCAAGAAACTAGACACGAAGGGCTACAATTTTCGTTTTTGAATCATTTCAAAATTCCTTATAGATAAAAAGATATGAGCTTATGGGTGCATTCCCATAGTTCTATATAAATGTGCATGGGTCTCCCGGGAATTGAACCCGTAGTCTTAAAGTAAACAAAGAAGGGGGTATATCTCTGGAATCAAACCCGTAGTCTCAATGTAATTGCACAACAAAAATTAGGGAGATACTCAAAAAAATATCAACTTCATAATAAGGCAAATAAATAGTCTAGCCTAGCTTGCTGCACAGAATCCAAATAAGGCATGTTTAGCAATTAAGTCAATTAGACATGCTCCCCTATATTAACAACAGACTTAAATTCCAAGTAGTACAAATATGAAAGGGAAAATACAATTTAAGGTTATTTTAATAAAAATAGGACTTTCGACAATTAACAGAAGTATGTGCTCGTTACCTCACATACAAGGCATTTCAGTTACCACAATATCTACACAGTGTTAGACAAGCCACTTAACTCGAACAAGTGCAAGTCAACCTGAAACCACACTTTTGCCATAAGTATTCGACTCCAAATGATACAAATCTAGTAAATTCAATTGCATATTGTAAATAATACCTCAAGTAAGTGATTCCACATTTAATTCTAAGCTAATACACAAAATTAGGTAAAATAACCAAAATGCCCCTTGGGCCCACATCTCGGAATCGGGTAAAAATTACATTTTCAGAATTCTCATACCCTCATGTGTCTAATGATACAAACATTGTCCAATTCCAACACTATTTGGTTCTTCAAATCATCGTTTTACATTTTTTAAAGATCTCACAAATGTTCTTCTCAAATTCCATCCAAATTACGAATTAAATGACGAATTCAATGATAGATTTATATACTCTAGCCAAATTTGAGTTAGGATAACTTAACTTGATGATTTTCTTGAAAAACCTTCAAACAATCGCCAAAATCCGAGCTCTCTAGGTCAAAATATCAAATAAATCTCAAAACCACATATTTATAGAGTATACCCGGATTCCCACATCCACGTCCGCACCAAATCGACTGTAGTCCGCGAAAAAAAGCTACCACGGCCACACTGATTTTGAGTGCAGTGATAGATTTTAGTATTTTGGCCATACCTTTCTCTACCTATGTCCAAATTGTGATACATTTTCATATCTAGAAACTAGACACGAAGGGCTACAATTTTCGTTTTTGAAACATCTCATAATTCCTTGTAGATAAAAAGATATGAGGTTTCAGGTGCATTCCCGTAGTTCTATATAACTGTGCAGGGGGATATCCTGGGAATCGAACTCGTTGTCCGAAATTAAACAAATAAGGGGGCATATACCGGGTATCAAACCCGTAGTCCCAATGTAAATGGGCAACAAAAATCAGAGAGATACTCTGAAAAATATCAACTTCACAATAAGGTAAATAAATAGTCTAGCCTAGCTTGCTGCACAGAATGCGAATAAGGCATGTTTATAAAGTAAGTCAATTAAGTCAATTAGACACGCTCCCCTAGATTAACAACAGACTTAAATTCCAAGTAGTACAAATAAGAAAGGAAAAATACAATTTAAGGTTATTTTAATGAGAATAGGATTTTCAACAATTAACATAAGTAGGTGCTCGTAACCTCACGTATAGGGCATTTCAGTTACCAAAATATCAATCCTAAGGGGAGAGTCCCCCATACAAGGTTAGACAAGCCACTTACCTCGAACAAGTGCAAGTCAACCCGAAATGACGCTTTTCCATGAGTATCTGACTCCAAATGACACAAATGTAGTAAATTCAATTGCATATTATAAATAATGCCTCGAGTAAGTGATTACACAATTAATTCTAAGCTAATACAAAATTAGGTAAAATAACAAAAATGCCCCTCAGGCCCACATCTCGAAATTGGGTAAAAATTACATTTTTAGAATTCTCATACCCTCATGAGTATAACGATACAAAAATTATCCAATTTCAATACCATTGGTTATTCAAATCATCATTTTATATTTTGAAAGATTTCACAAATTTTCTTCCCAAATTCAATCCAAATTACGAATTAAATGATGAATTCAAGGATAGATTCATGTACTCTAGCGAAATTTGAGTGAGAATCACTTACCCCAATGCATTTCTTGAAAAATCTTCAAACAATTGCCAAAATTCGTGCTCTCTAGGTCAAAATACCAAATAAATCTCAAAACCTCGTATTATAGAGTACCCCCAGATTCCCACCTCCATAGCTGCACAAAATCGACTGCGGTCCGTGTCAAAAACCTACCACGGCCGCAAGCAAACCATCGCGGCTGCACTTGTTTTGACTGTAGTGATAGACTTTAGTATTTGTGTCATACCTTTCTCTACCAATGTCCAAATTGTGATACATATACATTTTCGGAAACTAGTCATGAAGGGATACAACTTTCATTTTTGAATAATCTGAAAATTCCTTGTAGATAAAAAGATATGAACTTCCGAAGTAGGACCATTGAACCTCTTCTTCAACGCGGCCGCATGACATTTTTGTACGGTCTACACAAAGCTTAATGCGGTCGCGCACCATATTGTGTGGTCCGCGCAACACTCACTACGGACATAGTTCATTTTGTACAGCCCGCGCTAGTGAGTTACGAGGCATGCAACCCTTCTGGACCTTCTACAACTATGATTTTTTTATTAAAACATCCCGAAACCTATGAAACTTCAAACCAATTGTACCAACACATCCCATGCCATCGTTCAAACTTGTTCACAAATTTAACATAGGATTCAAGCCTAAGAACTCAAAGAACTCATAAATTATGATTTCGAAAGTCTATCAAATCTCGTCTGAATGACCTAAAATTTTGCAAACACACCCCAAATGATATAATGGAATTACTATAATTCTTGGAATTCTATTCAAACCCTCGGATCAAAAACTTCAAAATTTCAACTTACGGCATTTCAAGCCTAAATTAACTACGGGCTTCCAAAACACAATCCATTCATGCCCCTAAGCATGAAATCACCTTACGGAGCTAACAGAACCATCAGGTTTCCGTTACGAGACCGTCTTCACATTGTTTTGACTGTGATTAAATTTCTAAGTCTTAAGCTCTAATTTAGGGAATGTGTCCCAAAACTCTCCAAAATTTAAAACCGAGCATCCTGGCAAATCAAACTAGAATTATAAACTTGGGGAACATAGTTAATAGGGGATTAGGGCGAAAATTTTAAAAATGACCAGCAGGGTCATTACATATGTTGTTATCACTAGTTTTAGACTTGTAAGCGAGTGAAGCGATTCAGACTTGATTAATAGCTCCTATAGGTATGCTTTCTATGCGTTGTTGACTTTAAACACTTTTATAGACATAGTAAAATGCAGAAAACCTATGAACATGATATCTAAGTGCTGGATTTTATTTAAGACCTTTAAGCATGATTGTCTAATGAAGAATATATATGCAAGATTCAAAAAGACCAATAGGCATAATTTCTATATGCATAATAAGGATTAAGATTTCTAGGTAATAGAATGGTATCTCTATGAGAAATGTATAATTTAAAAATGACCTATAGGCAGGACATCTATATGAGAGTGCAGAAATTCAGAAAGTACCTATATACAGGATATCTACGTTTTGCATACATAGTTATCCCTCCCCTTTTCAGTATCCATCCCCAAGAGTTTATTACAAATTATTACGGCCTAGAGTAAAGATAAAAAAAAGAAATAAAATACATTAGAAATTAAAAATTACAACCAAGGAGAGCCTGATTTAGACTTTCTATCTGAAATATAAAGTAAACCAACTCCAAAAGATCGTGTTCCAAAGCATTTCTCTCGTTTGGATGTGTCAGAGTTCCCTAAGAGTCTTATATGGACTCTGGGCAGTGTTCACACCCAAATGTATCACCAGATTGAGATATAGTGCAGTGTGGAAGGGCCAACCCTCGATTGTCCAAGTTTAGAGGGAACTCAAGGTCCCAAAGCAAGGCTCACAAGAGGGGGGAGCAGTACTTAGGGACTAAGAGAGAGTGCAAGTGTAGAAATAAAGTGCTGGGGGGGGGGGGGAAGGAATGAAAAATAGTTACAAATAAATACACATAGGGGTATAGGGGATTTAGGGAAGTTGAATGAAGCAAGATAAGGCTGTTGGCATGCCTAGATGTCACGACCTGGATACCCCCACCATTAGGATCGTGATGGCGCCTACTCGTGATAGTTAGGCTAGCCAATTCACTCACCATCTTCCTCTTTATACAATCATTTTGATCTCTTTTTAATAGCAAGAATAATACTCATATCTTTAAATGCGGAAGTCTTTCGAATAAAAGATGAATAATAGTGTAAAATAATTGACATAAATCCTCTACCTAAGATATGGAGTCACAAACTCACGAACTACTAAGGAATAACTACACATAATGGTCTGAAAGAAAAATAAATAATAACTGTCTGTCTCGAAACAATGAGACCACAGAAATAATAAAAGCAAATAGATGAGACGACGGGCCTACATACGCCTACAAGCTACCTCGGTCTTGGAAGTATGGTAATCCCACTAGTGTACTACTGCTGCTGCTCCTGCTCAAAACCTGGAACTATGCAAAAACGCACAAAAGTGTAGTATCAGCACTATTCGACCCCATGTGCTGGTAAGTGCCTGGTCTATCCCGGCAAAGTAGTGACAAGCCTAGGACTAGACACTCACATAAACGTGTGCAGTTCTATATATGTATGTACCATAAAATAACAGAGGTATTGAGTAACACAACTAACAAAGGAGGTAACATGCTGGGGAAGCACAATGAGCAACACATAATAAATCAGTAAGATAAAAACAGAGTGTAGCAAAAATAGTTATTGCAAAGCAAAACGTTTAAATGGTTGCACGACATCACCCTTCATGCTTTTACTCTCATCCTCACCAAATAATCAAATAAAAGTGCACAGCATCACCCTTCGTGCTTTTACTCTCATCCTCACATCCATGGCACGACATGATCCTTCGTGCATGGTTTAAGTACCAATGGCACGGAATGTCCCTTCGCGCATAAATAATAAACATGGCACGGAATGATCCTTCGTGCATAAATTGAGTAACAACGGCACGGAATGTTCCTTCATGCATAAACAGTAAAACAAGGCACGTAATGATCCTTCGTGCAGACATAAGTAAAAAAAATGGCACAGCATCACCCTTCTTCCATTATCACTCTTCCTCACCCAAATAACAATCACAGTCAAGGGCAAAAGAATGAAACAAGTAATATGTACCGTCCCGACAAGGGAAACCATAATAAAACAATATCCCGGCAAGGGAACAACATCAACAACACAACAAGGTCCCGGCAAGGGAAACAATAATCAACCTTCACAACCCGGCAAGGGCTCAAGAACATGACTTAAGAACATTCCACATTAACTCACAGCATGTGTCAACAAACAACACACGGTCATGCTAGACGCTGGTGTATAGATGCTTGTCACCACACCTATACTCCGCACTCGATCATATAGCAATTAGCAATTATCACACTCAATACTATTCCCTCAAGCTAGGATAGATCAAACACTTACCTCAAAGCCTTGAAGTCCAATTAACCTTCAACTATCGCTTTACCTCAAAATTCAGCCTTCAACTCGCTCGAATCTAATCACAATTGGTTCAATTACTTTAATAAATACTATATAAATTGGTTTGGATGCATAAAAATGGTTTTCTCAAAGTTTTACCCAAACTTTCCCAAAATTCCCTCGGTCCCACGTGGTCGAAACTCGGGGTTCTGACCAAAATCTGGTTACCCGTTCCCTCACGAGTTCAATTATATGATTTGTTTTGAAATTGGACCTCAAATCGAGGTCCAATTCCCCAATTTTTGAAAAACCTAGGTTCTACCCAAAAACAACAATTCAACCATAAAACCTTTGATTTCTCATGGAAAACATGTTTAGTGATGTTAGGAATTGAAAGAGTTGAGTAAAAATCGACTTACAAGTGATTTGGAGTGATATTGCTCTTGAAAAATAGTGTATGGGGTTTTGGGTTTTCAAAGAATGGTGAAAAGTTTAAAATCGTTTAAGTATAAGATTGCACAACTGCGGATATGGGAATTGCGAACATATGTTTGCAATTGGAAACATAGCAGGCCCTGACTGCGGACATCGCATTTGCGAGGGAATTGTTCGCATTTGCGAACATAGGCCAATACAGGGCCACTTCGCATTTGCGAAGTTCTGTTCGTATTTGCGAACCTGTGCCTTTCCTGGGCAGCATCGCATTTGGGAGGTTCTATTCACATTTGAGAACCAAGGCCTTTCCTGGCCAACTTCCCATTTGTGAAGGTTGGTTCGCATTTGCAAACCAAGGCCAGTTCTGGGTCATCTCGCAACTGTGAGTAATTCTTCGCAATTGCGAAGATATCAGCGGGGAAAAAATACCAGCTGTTTTCTTTTTCAAATTTTGCTCTAACGTCCTATCAAATCTTTACCCGAGCCCTCGAGCTCCAAACCAAATATGCACACAACCTCAAAAACATACCACGAACTTGCTCGCGCAATCAAATCGCCAATATAACATCGTTTTCATAGAATTGGGCCTCAAATTCATGATTTCTTCTTTTAAACTTCATAAACTTTCAAATTTGGAACTCATGGTTCAAAACACATCAAAAAACGTTCAATTTCCGTCAAACTTTGCATGAAGTACTTAAATAATATGTAAGACTTGTACCGGGCGTCGGAATCAAAATACGAGCCCGATACCATGGTCTTTTAATCAATTTTCATTTCCATTTTCATTAATCATTTCAGCAAAACAATTTAATAGAAAAATTCATATCTTGGGCTCTAGGCCTCGAAATTTGACTCCGGACGAATGCCCGAGTCCCATATTTTCTTACGGACCTTCTGGGACCGTCCGATCTCGGGTCCGGGTCCGTTTACCAAAAATGTTGACCGAAGTCAACTATATCAATATTAATATCAAATTCCTTCAAATTTTCCATAGAATTAACATATTCTAACACAAAAATTTTTCGGCTACGTGCCCGGACTACGCACGTAAATTGAGGCCATAATAAATAAGGTTTTAAAGGCCTCGAAAGCGCGGAATAAATGTGGAAAACATGTGATGAACCTTTGGGTCGTCACATCCTCTACCTCTAAAACAACCGTTCGTCCTCGAACAGACAAGAGAAGGAAGTACCTGAGTCGGGGAACAAATGTGGGTAACGGCTCCGCATATCAGACTCAGACTCCCAGGTCGATGCCTTAGGAGGCTGAACTCTCCATTGAACACATACGGAAGGAAAACTCTTCGACCTCAAGTGTCGCACCTGCCGGTCTAGAATGGCCACCGGCTCCTCCTCGTAAGATAGATCCTTGTCCAATTGGAAAGTACTGAAGTCTAACACGTGTGTAGGATCTCCGTGGTACCTTAGAAGCATAGATACATGAAAAACTGGATGCACGAATGATGAGCTAGGTGGCAGCGCAAGTCTGTAAGCCACCTCTCCCACTCGGTCTAGAATATCAAATGGATCAATATACCTAGGGCTGAGCTTGCCCTTCTTTCCAAACCTGATCACGCCTTTCACAGGCGATACTCGGAGCAATACCCGCTCACCAACCATAAAATCCACATCTCGGACCTTACGATCAACATAAGTCTTCTGTCTGGACTGAGCTGAACGTAACCTTTCCTGGATAGTCTTGACATTTTCTAAGGCCTCCTGAACTAGGTCTGTACCCACCAACTGAGCCTCTCCCGACTCATACCATCCGACTGGGACCGACATCGCCTACCATACAACACCTCATATGGAGCCATCCGAATGCTAGACTGGTAGCTGTTGTTGTAGGCGAACTCTGCTAGTTGCAAAAACTGGTCCCACGAGCCTCCAAAATCAATGACACAGGCTCGGAGCATGTCCTCTAGGATTTGAATAGTCCTCTCGGATTGACCGTCCGTCTGAGGATGAAAAGTTGTACTTAACTAAACCTTGGTGCCTAACTCCTGCTGGACCGCTCTCCAGAAACATGAGTTAAACCGCGTGCCCCGATCTGAGATAATAGACACCGGCACCCCATGAAGGCGAACAATCTCCCGGATGTAAATCTATGCTAACTTCTCCGATGAGTAAGAGACATATACTGGAATGAAGTGTGCTGACTTGGTCAGCCTATCAACAATGACCCAAATAGCATCAAATTTCCTCCGAGTCAAAGGGAGTCCAGTAACGAAGTCCATTGTAATTCGCTCCTATTTCCACTCGGGAATTTTATTTCTCTGGAACACACCACCAAGCCTCTGATGCTCATATTTAACATGCTGAAAGTTTAGACACCGAGCGACATACGCAACAATGTCCTTCTTCATCCTACGCTACCAATAGTGCTGCCGCAAGTCCTGATACATCTTCGCGGTGCTCGGGTGAATAAAATACCGCAAACTGTGGGCCTCCGCTAAGATCAACTCTCGAATCCCCTCAACAATGGGCAAACAAACTCGTCCCTGCAATATCAATACTCTGTCATCATCTAGAGTAACCTTCGTGGCACCTCCCCGTTGTGCAGTATCCCTCAAGTCACGTAAATAAGGATCATCGAACTGCCTCTCACGGATACGCTCTAATAGAGAAGAACGAGCGACCATGCAGGCTAACACCCTACTAGGCTCAGAAATGTCTAATCTCACGAACTGATTGGCTAAGGCCTGCACATCTAGAGCAAGTGGTCACTGGCTGACCGAAATATAAGCGAGACTAGCCATGCTGGCAGACTTCCTACTCAACACATCAGCCACCACATTGGCCTTACCTGGGTGATATAAGATAGTAACATCATAGTTTTCAGCAACTCTAACCATTCCTCTGTCGCACATTTAACTCTTTTTACTTGAATAAATACTGAAGACTTTTGTGATCCGTTTATACTACGCATGCCACACCATATAATTTATGCCTCTAGATTTTTAAGGCATGAACAACTACTACCAGCTCAAGATCATGAACCGGATAATTCTTCTCATGGATTTTCAACTTTCTCGAAGCATCAAAAATAACCTTGCCACCCTGCATCAATAACGCTCCAAGCCCAGTACGGGATGCATCACAGTAAACTGTGTTAGGCCCTGAACCCGTGGGAAAAATCAATGCTGGTGCCATAGTCAAAGCTGTCTTGAGCTTCTGAAAGTTCACCTCACACTCATCTAACAACTTGAACTAGGCCCCCTTCTAGGCCAACCTGGTCATCTTTGCTGCAATAGAAGAGAACCCCTCTACAAATCGACGGTAGTAGCCTGCTAACCCCAAGAAACTCCGAATCTCGGTCACTGAAGCTGGTCGAGGCCAATTCTTGACTACCTCAATCTTCTTTCGGTCCACCTGAATATCCTCTACTGACACGATATGACCCAGAAATGCAACCTAACTCAACCAGAACTCGCATTTTGAAATCTTGGCATATAGCTGATTATCCTTTAGAGTCTGAAGAACAACTCTGAGGTGCTACTCGTGTTCTTCCTTGCTGTGGAAGTATACCAGGATATCATCTATAAAGACTATCACGAACAGATCTAGATAAGGCCTGAACACTCGATTCATCAACTCTATAAATGCTGCTGGAGCATTGGTCAACCCGAAAGACATGACCATGAATTCATAGTGCCCATACCGTGCGAAAGGCTGTCTTAGGAATGTCAGCCACCCTGATCTTCAGCTGATGGTAGCCCGACCTTAAGTATATCTTCGAGAACACACTCTCTCCTTGGAGCTGGTCAAACAAATCATCAATCCTCGACAGTGGATTCTTATTCATTATCGTCACTTTGTTTAATTGCCGATAATCAATACACATCCGCATCGCGCCATCGTTTTTCTTCACAAATAACACTAGTGTACCCTAGGGAGAAACACTGTGCCTGATAAAGCCTTTTTCTAGAAGGTCTTGCAACTGGTCTTTTAACTCCTTTAACTCTAGCGGGGCCGTGCGATACGATAGAATAGAGATGGGCTGAGTACCCGGTGCCAGATCAATACAGAAATCAATATCCCTATCGGGTGGCATACCCGGCAGGTCTAAAAGGAAGGCCTCGGGAAAATCCCCTACAATAGGAACTGAATCAATAGAAGAAATCTTTGCGCTGGAATCACGAACATATGACAAATAAGCTAGACACCCCTTTTCGACCATGTGTCGAGCATTAACATATGAAATAACATTGCGAACAGGGTGGCCTGGGGTCCCTCTCCACTCTTGTCAGGGTGATTCTGGCAAGGCCAAGGTCACTGTCTTGGCACGAAAATCTAGGATAACATGATACGGGGACAACCAATCCATCCCCAATATGACATCGAAATCCACCATGTCGAATAGCAATAAATCAACATAGGTCTCAAGACCCTCGAATATAACCACGCATGAACGATGCACCCGGTCGACTACTATAGAGTCACCTACTGGTGTAGACACATAAATTGGAATGTCCAAGGCATAGCTAGGCACGGCCAGGCATGGTGCAAAGTAGGAAGACACATATGATTATGTAGACCCAAGGTCAAATAATACTGAAGCACCTCTATCACAAACCAGAATGGTACCTGTAATCACAACATCTGATGTCTCTGCCTCTGGCCTAGCTGGTAAATCGTAAAATTGGGGATCGGTACCACCCCTCTGAGCTATGTCTCTGGGACGGTCATCCACTAGCTGACATCTACCTTTGGCGGGACGGTCTTCACCTCTACGGTCTCGACCTCCACCTCTACGATCTCTACCCCCGCCCCTGGCTGGCTGGGTAGGCTGTGGGTCAGCTAGGGCCTAAAACATGGGGCGAGGACACCACTGCTGAGTGTTGCCCGCTGCTCGAGGGCAAAACCTGACACGATGACCTGGGTCACCACAACCGTAACAACACTTTGGCTGCTAGGATTGCTGACCCTGACGACCTGATTAGCCCCCACGAACACTCTGAAGAGGTTGAGCACTGATGGGAGGCTAGTTTGAATATGATACGCTCAAATTACACTTTGATAATTAGTGTAAGGCGGTCGGTGTCAAATATATAACCCAACGAGGTTGGGGTCGAATCCCACAGGGAATAGGTGTGAAACGATTGCTGGAGTTAGTGTGTTACCCGATAAGAATCTTAAATCTATTCTGTTAATAGTAACATGAAAATGTAGTAGGCGTAACAAGAGTATGATTGAGAGTTGTTTTAGAGCAATAACTAATTTGAATGCTTGATGTAGTAATTACTAAGGTTGATTAAACCAAGGTTGTGTTCCCATAAATGAAGTGTAATGCTATTGGTGTTAATATGTTATATTTTTAATGGTCGGTTATTGATATGCAATTGATATCTATGCAACTACCCAATATTTCCCAATAATTGAATAGTATTTCCTCTCTTGATTTTTCCCAAAAGTCTAAGAGTCGCAATTAATAACAATCAATAGATGTCAAATAAAACCCACTTATCCCTAAGCGATTCTATTAAACGAGGTGTAAGGCCTCGAGTCTATATTATTTACTTTTTCCAAAATCTAACTCACTTTCCCAAGCAATGTAAGACTTAAATGACTTTTGTCAATGTTTGCAGCCACCAACAATAAATGAAGAATGAGAAGTAAATAAATATCAACCAACCTTTATGCATATATTCAATGTTAAACACCCATTTATATAACACCCATTTAGGGTTCACAACCTTAGTATTTAAGTTTAGCCACACATGCTAAAATACAAAATACAAAGTGTAATAAATGTCATAAATGCTTACAAAGTAAGAGAATCTTCAACCAAAAGCTTCCAAAAAGATGAGATATTAAAGTCTTGGAGTGTGGTGTAAAGTTTAGACAAGATATACACACACAAGATTCTAAAAATTATTTATAGAGGGACCAAATTCGGACAAAAATCAGACAAGTTTACCCTTCCAGGTCAGCTTTGCGACCGCAGATCTGCCGCATAACAGGTCTGCGGTCCACATATTGAGAGGCGGCGTCGCATATTAAAAAACCTAGTTGCCAATTCTTCCATCGCATTGACATTCTGCGGTCCGTATAGTTATTTTGCGACCGTAGATAGCACCGCATAATTGAATCCTGTGTTTTTTTCTTGTTTGTTTTGCGGCTAGATTGCGGTCCGCATGTTGCTTATGCGATCGCAGAATGCGTCGCATTCTTGTCATGATTTTTAGCTCCAGACACTCTTTTGTTCCACGATTTGAGGCACAATTATGCGGTCCGCATGAGCAATTTGCGACTGCAGAGTGGTCTGCAGATCTGCCTTTGTGTAATACTTTGCCCTTTTCTTGTCTTTTTGCTTCCATGTTCGTGTCCTTGGTCTTTTCTTCCTCTTGATCTGTAAGAGCACAAAATCACATATGTATGGACTAAATTTTGCAATAAAACAAGCTAATATCTCAGCAATTAGTATGTAAATGTGCCGAATTTCTCCGGCACATCAACACCCCTAACTTAAATTCTTGCTTGTCCTCAAGCAAGCAGAACATACCTATGCCAAACGTTATTCACAAACACAAAACAATAGTGACACAAGATAGTGTTCATTGCCAATTTTTCAAGCATGTACTTAAACAATCGCACCACTCCTCCCAGAATAGAAGTATGCACATAGAAACAGACCAATCATGCAAGCTCTGAGCCTCATATTGTGACTAAGTGTTGCCCTCAGCGGAATACATTTTCGTTTGACTCAAAAAGGTTCAACTTAGTTAAATTTCGCAGTTCATGCACTCTCACCAGAAATGATGCCCCAAACTCACAATATTAACAACATTTACAAGGACAGCTCAAAAAGAACACTCACGCTCAGAAGGAACTTCAAGTGCCACAACATGTCATACCATAGGCTTGCCTTTATTTTAATTCGCCACATATTCAAGAATGATCGGTTGGAGGTCCCATAAGGAATTTTAGGCTTGTAATGACGGTTTAGGGAAGGTCGGATAAACATTTGGGTACAAGTGACTCCACCCTCCTTGAACATTACTCACAAGTGCCATTCTTTTGCACTTTGATTCTCTTCAACCCTCATAACCTCATTAGTATCTAGTTCCTAACATGGACCCACTTTATTCAAAGCTCCACAATTTATGTACATACACATGTTTCTCTTTTGTTTTATACACATATGTAAATAGACTAACTTTTTCTTTTATTTTTCTTTTTCTTTTGGAGCTTGAATGCTATAATACAAACACTTTTTGAGGTATGTGGTCTTGGACTCAATGCACAACCTTATCAATTTCTACTTTTACCCCACCCCCAACTTAGGCTTTTAGCCCCATTCTCGATGTTCAAGGAGGGTCAGGTTCAAGAGAGGGAATTACTTCGCAAAAGGGAAAGGTTTGTAATGTGTTATCCAAAGGAAGGTTTAAAGGCTCAAATGGGTACTAGTGATATTATCTGTGCACGGGAGGCTTGAAAGGCTAAACAGGTTATATCAATCAATCAAAGAATGCCTAAGATCATTCCTCCAACCAAACATACTATCATTAGTATTGAAAGACCAACCAGGCAAGTTCTAGATGACAGAAGTAGACAAAAGAATTATATACAAATAGAGAACTCGCACACACATCGTACATGAACTGCTTCATTCACATTGTTTAGCACTTTCAAGCTACTATTGTTCAATTCAAAGCTTTTATGGGCTGCCATAGAGTTACAGAATGAGCCTCAGATTCACAGAATTGGTTATAAAGACAAGTTCCCTTAAGACAGTCATCAATCTATCTATCATTGGGACGAGTCGACAAAGATGACTATAGGAGGATATGTGCTATGTACAGATACACGTGCTTGACACTGAGCAACTCCACTAAACTGATC
The DNA here is from genome assembly GCA_032618575.1 of Nicotiana noctiflora. Classification (NCBI taxonomy): domain Eukaryota; kingdom Viridiplantae; phylum Streptophyta; class Magnoliopsida; order Solanales; family Solanaceae; genus Nicotiana; species Nicotiana noctiflora. Next base: position 105,821 of record JASVEL010006707.1, read on the forward strand.
ATATTGATTTACACCCAAGGTTCTGATTCTACTATTACACTCTTGGAAAAGAATCGGACAAAGGAAAATCAAGAGGAATTGATTTACTAACTAATCAACACAAACGGATCAAAACATCATCAAAACATTCCTTTATATACCAAAGTCGTACCAATGTACACAAATTTTGATACACATAAGCACAAAAAGTATCATTATATACAAGACAAAAAATCATACCAAGGTACCCCACCCCCAACTTGAAATGATGCATTGTCCCCATCTCAATCTGTGCACGTTCGTCCTTATCAGCAACATCATCATCCTGAGGTGAAGCTGGAGTAGTTTCATTTCCCTTATCAACAGGCTGAGGGGCTTTATCACTGGAGAAACCCGAGCTATCTTCTTCATCTTTCCCCCTCACTCTCTCCGTCATCCTCCTCATCAGAGGAGATGTCAATCGGGCCAGTAGGAGCTGGGGCATGAGAGTCTCCAGGAGTAGGAATGATAGGGTCGGCTATCAAGGCCCAAATCTGGCACCACATCTGTACCCTTGTCACCCTCCACAGGAAAGAGGGACGAAATGTCGAAGTCCAAATTCTGCATCTTTTGGAAGTCGACATTGATAGAGGCAACCTCCTTCTTGAGGTCGTGCAAACCACTTACTTCTCCCCGTTCCAGCTTCTCCACCCGCAATTCAAGTCCCTGCAGCTGCTCTGCGTATGCTGCCTACCTCTGCTGAATGTCTGCTACAGCTGACTGCATGGGAGTGATGGTCTTCTTGATCAAATTGGGCAAAGTCTTCACAAGGTAGTCAACCTTGGCATTTGCATGTGTAGCTAATAGACCAAGCTTTGAGATTGTTGGAGTAGCCTATGAGGTCTGAGCAGTGGTAGAAGTAGTCTGGGCAGTGGTGGAAGTAGGATCCGTCGGAGGAGTAGAGGAATGTGCAACATCAGCCTGACTGACAGGAGGCTGGGATGAAAGGAGGTCCTCCTGAACTACTATCGTAGGGGGTATCACAGCATCACCAACGCGGTTGATATCTATGATCCCTTGCTCCTAACCAATAGAATCCCTCCGGAGATCAGTGGGAACTTGAGCAGCATGGCATAGGGCAGTGATCAAGGATGGAAATGGGAGAGAAGTGGCATCTTGCATTGCTCGTCGACCCATCTCTTGAGAGATGATCTCTCCCACGTTCACTTTGATATCCTGCATTATAGACGCAATCATGAGAGCCTTCTCAATGGAAATATCGGTCTCATGATGGGTTGGGATCAGCCTGGATGCAAGAAATGCAAGCCAATATCTTCCCTCTCGTGAGAAGCTCTCTTTGTAAATTTTTCGCCCAGGTTGTATCCATGCAGGGGTCCCAATAGCTATGACTTAGGCAATCCAGCTTCTTTCACCCTTCTTGTTGGCGAATTTGTCTTTGTACTCCGTTGTGGATGTGTCCTCTTCCTAGTCTTGAGGAAAGATTCATGAATTATACCTCGTATAGGTGCAAGCTTCACGGGAAATGGTTCCGCTGGGGGCTTTATCGAGAGTGTATTCATATGTTATAAAAATTCAGTAGAGTTGATTGCGTACTGGGGCAAGTCAGGGCCGGATGGTTCTCAATAGCGGTCCTAGTGAATTCAAGAGGTAAAGTGTGGTGTTTGATAATTTTGAGTCTATAATGTACAGTTGAGGCTCAAGCCTTTGAAGCAACTTATAAAGAAAAGCACAAAAACAATCTATGATGTTTGACTTGTGGTGTAGCATTTGAGAGGCATGAAATGGTCGTCGTTCTTGAGATAGCATGGCCTCATGATTTAAGGTCACTCTGGGTAAGTGCGGTTGGAATAAGTTAGGTATTGAAGGGAGATATTAACATTTCTAAGGCAATACAGGATTAAACTCGAAGGAAATAGATTGATTAGCCATAGTTGAGTTGGCATATTGATGTCAATGATCGGTTTATGCAACGTGATCGAGTTATGTATGTGATTTGTGGCGGTGCATTGAGACTTGTCGGCCGCAGTGGTTGATGTTATTCTGAAGTATTCTTCTGTTAATGGCCTGTTACGAGTAGGCAGATCTCGGGAAGGGTTATGGTGGCTTGGACCACTACTTATGGATTGGCATATTCGATGGTTATGAGAATTCGCCGTATGTTGTTATAGTTCTCCTGCAGTGAGCTTAATGGAAAGTCTTATGTGATGAAGTATTAGCCTATCGTCAGTTCTAGAGCTATGATGGAAATTGCGTCTATCGTATATCGGCACGTGAGGTGCAGTGAGTAGTATGAAATTTTAAGTAAGGACCAAGGTCACAGTTTGGTCAATGAATGTGATATAAAGAGCTCGGATGAGCAGGAAAGGAGTTTCAGTGTTTTGAGTAAGATGGGTATTAACATAAGTATCATTTGAGATCGGTGTTCTGTGAGAAAGGCTTTGCATCCCGGTTAGGGACTCCTGATCGCTTTTCAGTGTTAGTACAGCCGGTGGGTTGAATGTGCGGACCCGTTTAATTATTCGGAAGATGGTGGGAGCTTGACCCACAAGAAGATTGTATAGGTGTGACTTGTAGTCACTTGATTGATTAGAAATTTAAATTAAGTATGAATATTTTGGTGATATCATCCATTTGAGAATTTATGCCTGGAGGGCACTCTACTTATTTGGGATATAGACCTGTGAAATATTATTGACTTAGCTCGGCACGACCAGGATAGACTTAAGGTCGGTGGATAGATTTAAATGTGGAAGTGAGCCTTGCGTCAGGCCGATTATGTTTCTTCCAGCAATGCGCCCTTTATGGAGGGATAGTCGCGGTCTTATTTCGCGGTTAGTTAATTCATGTAAAGATATATTGCACCGAATGAGTGTGAGACGGCTTGGTAAGTTCCTTATGTGTAGGGGTTCCGCTCAGCGGTGATGTTATATGAGCATGAGGGCTCTTGAGACTCAGATCTTAGATCGCACCTCAGTTGTGCTTGAGTTTGTAGCCTATAGCGCTATATGTCTCATTATGTCTGATATCATGCACCTTAATGTGCTTATGATTGATATTTAGTATTTTGATGTGATGAGCTATTCCGCTCGACATATGACTCTTTGTGTGAGTTTTATACAGGGATCGGGTGGCACGCCGCCATGGTTATATTGTTTGGATCGGGTGGCACGCCGCCATGGTTATATTGTTTGGATCGGGTGGCATGCCACCATGGGTATATTGTTGGGATCGGGTTGCACGACGCAAAAGTGTGATGTTTATTTCAGTGTCCATAATTGCTTTTATGTGTTCTGTTTCCTATTTTTCTGAGGAAGTTCATGTTAGTGTGAGAGTTGAATAGTTCTCTCTAGTGTTCGCCTTCCTTTTGTATCATGTACGAATTAGTAGCCTATTGGCACATTGTGTCATCTTGCAGGACTTTTGATTATGTCCGAGGTGGCTTATCGCCTGAGCAGTTCGTAATGGTTGAGGTGAGATCACTGAATTCGAGATCAGTGTAATCTGAGCATATGAAATAAATTAAGGGGCTAAGACCATTGTTTAGTTCAGAATGAGATAATGGTTCTTGTCAAAAGTATATACTGAATGATTTGTTGACTTGGCAACTAAATATGAATTCCGACACATTTCTTTCGTCGTATCGGTGATGTAAAAGCTAGAGCAAGACCTATGTTGGTCATGAGATGCAATGAGAGCATCAAATTTGTGGAATTTCGACTATTATATTTAAAGAATATTATTGTGGTCCCATGAGTAAAGTGATGCAAAGTGTGACTTCAGCAAAGTTATGCAGTCATGTATGGGTACAGCGTGTGAAGAATGATATGGTGGTCGTATGATGGAAACATGCTAGGCAGGAAATTTCGGATGTTGGAATTGGGTCTAATGGCTTATTTACTCGAATAAAGGAGTATATCTATAGAGTTATCGAGCTAATGTGCTCAAATGAGTTCTGGAAGCACAGGAAGGTGCATAAGATGCAAAAAAAAAAGGATTTCAGACTACTCCAGTACAGTTCTCAGCATGTTCGAGGACGAACGTATGTTTAAGTGGGAGAGAATGTAACGACCCGACCGGTCGTTTTGAGTACTAGCGCTCCGTGGAGGCCATGAACAACTTTATTTCGGGTATTATGACTTGTTTGCGCGGTCAAAATCTAAATTCAGGGAGATAGAGTTAAATTTAAATGAAAATTTCCATTTCAGAAGCTTTAAGTTAAAAGAATGAACTGGGATTGGATTTTTGAGTAAACGACCTCGCAATCAGGATCTGAAAGGTCTAGCAGGTTCGTATAATGATATCAGACTTGGGCGAATGCCCGGTTCAGGTTTTGGATAACCCGGAAGCATTTTGGCACCTATTGTGGAAGTTAGCATTTTGGAAGAAATTTCATAAATTTGACTTGAAGTGCATTTTAGTGTTACTGATGTCCGTTTGGGATTCCGAGACTGGGAGTAGCTCCCTATGGTTATTCTGGATTTGGGAGCGTGATCGGAAGTGAATTCGGAGGTCCGTAGGTCATTTTGGAGTCGTGTGGCTAAAGATAGAAAATTGAAGGTTTTTGAAAAAAATTTGACCGGAAGTGGAAATTTTTATATCGGGCTCGAAATGCAAATTTTATGGTTTGGATAGCTTCGTTAGGTGAATTGGGACTTAGGAGTGTGTCCGGAATATTTTTGTGATGACCGGTGTAGAATTAAGCTTGAATTGGCAAAGTTAGTATTTTGGCGAATCCGAACGATAGGTGAGATTTTGATCCGGGGGTCGGAATGGAATTCCGATAATTTTTATAGCTTCGTTATGTGATTTTGGATATGTATGCAAATTTTCAGGTCATTCGGACGTCGTTTGGTCGGGTTTTTGATTGAATGTTGATTTCGGAAGTTTAGATGAAAACTTAGGCTTGAATCCGCTATAATTCGATGTTTTCCGTGTTTAAGGACATGTTTTTATGATTGGAACAAGTTTGAATAACGTTATATGATGTATTGGTATTTTTGATTGAGGTCCCGGGGTCCTCGGGGTGATTTCGGATGGCTAACGGGAATTTTTGAGTTGAAAAATGGAACAGAAAAATTGCAGAGAAATTTTATTCTATGCGATCGCAATGCTCTTATGCAATCGCATAGTGTTAGCTACAATACCCAGGATTTTGTTCTATGCAATCGCATAGGCTAAGCTACAGTGCCCGAAAATTTTGTTCTATGCGATCGCAATGCTCTAATGCGATCGCATAGTGTTAGCTACAGTACCCGGACAGAATGTTAAAAACATTTCAGTCGCGGCCTAACACACAAAAACCGCCATTTTTGAGCTCCAAGAGAGGATTTGAAAGGGGAAACGCTGGGATATCATCGGGAGATCATCGGGGGTAAGTCTCTTGACCTTAATTCGTTATTTTATCATGAAATCCTTGATTATTTCACTGAAAATGGAAGATTAAAGGTGGGTTTGAGCCCTAGGCCTAAAATTTAGGAATGCTTTGATTTGAATAGGCAAACGGAGTCCGATTTCGATAAATTTTATATGCACGAACTCGTATTGAGATAAGGAACCCGAATATATAACTTTCGTGATTTTTCGATAAGCATACCGAAAGTCGGGTTTTGGCAACTTGTTGGTTTTGGTGTGTTTTGAGTTGTTTTGATTGGCTAATGCCCAATTGGCCTATTTTGATGTGATTCTATTGATTTTTATCAGATACTACACCTGTGGAGGCCGACATTCGTGGCAAGAGAGTTGTTTCTTAGCGGCTTTGTACCAGAGTTAAGGTAAGTGGCTTGTCTAACCTCGTGTGGGGGAATTTTTACCCCTAGGATATTATGTGATAGTTTAAATGCCTTGTACGCGAGGTGACGGGCGTGTACATGCGTATAAATATGAGCACATACTTTACTTGAATTGTCCGATTTGTGATATTCCCGCTCTTAGCCGATTCAATCGTTACTTTACCCGGTATTAGATAGAAAAGCATGATTAGCTAGTATTCAACATGTCTAATTGCCTAGTCGACTTACTTGGACTTCTTGATAAATTGTTGGCACTAGATTCGGAGAGGTTGTAGTTAAACATATTATGTTCTTTCTATGTGTTTTCTTTATTTGATGTGTTGGTAGACTGCGGGTTCAATTCCCCGATATCCTAGGGCTGTGGGTTCGATTCCCAGAGACCTGGATTTGCTATTGTTTGTGGACTGCGGGTTCAATTCCCGGAGATCCAAGGGCTGCGGGTTCGATTCCTGGAGACCCGGAGTTTATTGATATATTATTGAGATACGGACTACGGGTTCGATTTCCAGAGATCCTGAGATCATTGAGACACATCCTGAGATACTGAGATACGGACTATGGGTTCGATTCCCGGAGATCCTAAGATTTATTGAGACATGGGCTGCGGGTTCGATTCCCGGAGACCCATGAATACTGTTATCGGGACTGCGGGTTCAATTCCTATAGCTCCTGGATTGTTGGTTAAGGAAAGGGACTGTGGGTTCAATTCCCACAGGTCCTGGACTTGCTGATTGAGTTTTATTGAGTTATTTACTTGCTGCTAGCTTAAATTGCAGACGGTTGCAGAAATCAGTTTACTGTCGTCATTTCAGATTCATTATTATTAAAACTGTTTATCATTGTTATCATTATTATATTATTGTTCTCTCAGTAGGGCCCTGACCTTCCTCGTCACTACTCCATCGAGGTTATGCTTGGCACTTACTGAGTACCGCCGTGGTGTACTCATGCTATTCTTCTGCACACTTTTGTTGTGCGGATCCAGGTACATCAGGATAGGCCCGTACTAGGTGATTCAGCAGTACATTTGGAGACCTCGAGGTATGATATGCTACGTTCACGGATCCGGAGGCCCTCCTTCTATTCTGATAGTATTAGTAGATGTTTTCCTTCATTTTGTTGTTAGATACTCTTTACACATAGAGCCACAGTTGTATACTCTCTTTTAGTCTGTCTTGCCCGTGGGATTCCGGGTCTTGGTGGTGTTTTATACAGTGTGTTTGACGGGTGTATGTGCCAAGCGGCACAGATTACATTTCCTTTTTATATTATTTTTTTTGCTATTTATTATTTAATGTTCATAAACTTGTATATTCCGCAACGTGTTAGGCTTACCTAGTCGTGGGGACTGGGTGCCATCATGACATGTTCACGATTGGTGAACTAGGGTCGTGACAAAAAAAATCAAAGAAACGTTTGAATACTTTTTAGTAAACCCTAGATCAAAAAAGAAATGGTTTTGAAAGTAGTTTTTTTTGGAAGAAAAGTAAGAGAAATTTTTCAAAAGCTTAGGGAAAGCATAGATACACAATGGATCTAAAGGAATCAGAAAACCTCAAAGGGTTAGGATTTTAGAAGAACCTCAGTAGTGAGAAAGGCTTGGAAAAGTCACTGATCTAAGTAGGAGAGGTCAAGGTTAAGCTCGAACAACCATGGTTTACCGGAGCAGGACAGAGGTGGCCGTAAAAGGCTGGTGCAGGACTCCAATGGCATAGGAAGCCATGGATTCCGGTGGCTATCGGGCGGAAGTGGTGGGAGGCGGTTAGGGTTTGAGAAGCTTCGATAGAGTTTGAGAGAATGGGGGGTTCAGAGGCGGCTGGTAGGTGGAAAATGATTTATGTTTAGGGGGTATTGGTAAATTAAAAATGAAAGGGAGAACGGTGGCCGTTGATCATTTCGATCAACGCCCTGGATTAAACGGGGAGTCAGGCGGGTCGTTTAGATGGCTATGGGTCGGGTAATTTTAGGAATTGGGTTGGGCAATTTGAAATTGAAATTGGGTTGGATTAGGGGTGCCAAATATGGCCAAAATCAAAATAAAAACACACTAACACTTAAATAACCATTTTCCATTATTTATTTTATAAAAAATAGTAAAATAATTTTTGAAAATAAATTAAAGGTTCTAAATCAATTAATAATATATAAATATTAGATTGAAAATACTGAAGCCAATTTTGTAATTGTAAACACAATTAAATCTTAAAATAGGCTAATATTGCAATTATATGCAATTTAGCTTTTAAAATAATAAATAGATTTGTACAAATGTGCAAAAATCATACTAGCTATATTTTAGTATAAATATGAGAATCTAATAAATGAATTACCAAAATGCCAATTTTGGGAATACTTATTGGGGTTTTCTTGATAAAAGTAGGGCAATAAAATTGATTTTAAAATCACTCAAAAATTTGAGAAAAATAATAGGACCTTGGGAAATACTTATTGTGAGCACGTGATTTTTGCCCTACGCAATTAAATTCCAAAATATATAAAATAATACAAAAATGATTTTTTGTTTGCAATTGTGCGATGTAGTTGAAATACCAGTATTTGTTTGAAAATGAAATTGAAATTAAAATACAAAAAGAAATTAATTAGGAAAATATCACAAAAAATGTTAAAATTAGAAAATTAAGTAAAAATGCAAAAAATACCGAAAATAGAGTAAAAAATACAAAAAATATTGGAAAAATAAGGGGAAAATGCAAAAAATGAGATAATAAATGAAATATATTAGTAGGAAAATAAGTACAAAACATAAAAGAAAATACAAGAAAAATAAATAAAATACAAGTTAAAACAACAAAAAAAAAACAAAAAATACAAAACACTACATTGTATAATCAAAATTGGGCCAAATACACTGGGAATGCATAGCCCATACAGACTAGGCCCAAACGAAATAAATCCGGTCTGCCCAGCCTTGAAACCAAACGACACCATTGACCAAATGAATCAGGACCGTTGATACAAATAATCAACAGACCAAAGAAGGCGGTGCTTACAGGAATTAAACGACGTCGTGTGTTAAAGTAATCACAGCCGTCCAATACAATATATCTTATTGCTGAGACCAATGAGCCACTAAGTGAAACGACGTAGTTTTAATTAATTAATCTTGACCGTTCAAATAACTTGATCTAACGGACTCTATAAGACCTCCCATTAATTTATACGACGACATTTAGGCATAGATGATCCTGGCCATCCATTTAAGTTGATCCAATAGCCAGGATTCATCAACCCAGGATTGATATATATACTCCCCTCTCCCCGTTTTAGCCGTCATTACATACACATATTTATATCACCTTTAACCCTAGCCGCCTAGGTCGCCTTCTTCCTCTCCTCTCCTCTCCAGTCTCCTATGGAGACTACCGAAGACTAGTACAGTCTCCGTCTCCGGCCAGCACCAGGCCACCAAATACCTTTTCCCACCCTTAAACCACCTTCAACAACCTTAGAACCCCATTAAACACAATCAAAAACCAACAAACCCCCTTTCTTGAAATCCAGGTCGCCGGAACCCTAGTCGGTGACAACCCCAAAATATGAGTCAGGCTACCAAATTAACACCCTAGGATAATCTTTAAGCGATCTTTCACCCCACCCAAGTGGCTTTCTTCGAATCTACCCCGAAATTCTTGAATAAGCAAAAAATGCTCGCCGGAACCCTACTCTGGCGAGTACTAAAAATAGATCCACCCCAAAACACCACCCTAATGGCCTCATATACCTTCTCTTACACCCAAAAGCAAACCCTAATGACCTATTATGTAAATCTAACACTCTAGAGACCAACCGTCTCTGAAGATCTCTGATGATCAAGAAAATTAAGAAATCGAAGAGATAAGAAGAAAAGAAAAAAAAGAAAGAAGAAAAAAAAATGAAAAAGAAAAGAAAAGGAAAAAGCCTAAATCTAAGTACCCTACCCCTCGTTTCTTAGTTGATTCATCTTCTCTGAAACATGATTTTTTCTATCTTTATTTTTGAACTTTGTTCTGCTAACTTCTTCACATGACTATCATGCCCAGAACTTAAAACTTATTATACGCATGCTTTCTATTTCTATCTTTGTATCTTGATTCATACTTGCCCTGAATCTCATACATGCCTGAAGTCATCTGAAGTATTCCTAGGTTTTGACAGTAACTGCTCATGAATCATATGTTAAATATGCTAGCTTTATATGATTGCTCATTATTCTATCTCGATTGGGTTTTAATTGATTGGAATTCAACCATTAATTATTTTCTCCTCTGAGTTCTAATTTTTGGTAGTTAATTCGTGATTAGGGTTGTTTGTGCAAAATAACATGAAATTGGCTATATTTGCAACTTGACTCGAGTGTTAGTTTCTTCTGAACTTATGAGTGCTTATTGTATTTAGGTTATATGTGTAAGTATTTTAGTGTCTATGTTTGTTAACAGAATATGAGTTTTGATTAGTGGCTATATTTGTAAAAGGGGCTAACATTGAAATAGTCTATAGTCTGAGATTGGTTATTTGTTAAAACAAGTCTTAGGATGCTATATGTTAAATACATTCAAATCACCCAGGTCTTCACAAACCTAATGTAGGTCGGGTAAATACACATAAATGAAAGGGGTAAAATGGGAAGAATAAATGGCATTTCTGTAGATTACATAGAGCCTGTGGGGATATAAATGACTTTGGTGCTTGGTTTTTCTGAAAATACTTGAATAATAAAGGGTAAGCTAGGTAGAGTTAAAAATGCATTAATGAAATAAACCTTAGCAAGTGGGGGCAATTGAGTAAAACCCACCTAATAGAATCTAATAGTATTGCCTAGAACCTTCTAGCAAGGGTCTGAAGGCAGTTCGATATATCCTTAGGAGACCATTATGTAATTAATTGAAATAATGAGGGGATGGAAATATAATTATTTTATTTGAAATTTCCCCCAAAATACCTCTATAAATAGGCTTCTAATAAGCTGGAAAAAGGGGTTAGACATTGATTGGCAATTAAGGGTTCCACATTTAGAGGGCTGGGTTTCGAAAATTCAGAAATTAGGTCCAGATTTTCATGTTCGAAAATTAGAAAGCTAATTAACTCGAGTCTTATTCTAGGAATCTCTGTTGGGTCGTTTCTTCATTGGTTTATTTCGACTTTTGCTGGGTTTCCAATTTTACTTGGGTGATTTGCTGGGTTCTAAATTCTGAAGTTTTGGTAGTTGTTGCTGTGTTGATTCATTTTACTGTTGCTGCTACATCGTTGCTGCTGTTGCAGATTTTCCTTCTTCTCCAACTCTAGACTCATCAATTTGTTACTTGAACCAGGTACACTACTATGACTTGGAGTTGTAAATGAGCTGCTGATTGGAGAAATAAAATGATAATCATGTTTAGCTAAATCAATTGTTTATTTATTATTTCATTATGTAGTTTAAAAGTACTTAGTTCCTTGTAATTCATTTTATTATTTCATTATGTAGTTTAAAAGTACTTAGATCCTTGTAATTCATTTAGGACTTGATTGTAATAATTAGTGTACTGGACGTATGCTTTTAATTCGGTAATAGCAGTAGTGATATAAATGATAGGATAAACAAGCTAGGTAGAGAAGAATCACTTAAATCTAAGACTAAAACTGGTACAAATGTAGTTAAATCGTTTGGATTTGAAACTAGTATAAATTAGGCATGAAGTATTAATATTTGGACGTTCTATTAATTCAGTTTCGAATCAGGATCAATTAATTGTAAAAGTATAAGTAGTTTCATATTTCAAACTATTTTATTGTTTGTAAATAGTTTAGCTATAAATTCGTATTGAGATTCTGCAATTTGATAATAGTAATTCGAACATGTTTAATTAAAACTAAAATACTGTTTTCTCCAGTTAAATGAAAAATGATAAAAATGATTTTGCAATTAGTGTTCTAGTAACAATTTGCTATCAAATTCGATTAGTCGAATAATAGCATTGGTATAAATTACTTTGTTAGAGTTATTAGTTAATTAGAAGTGATTATATGAAAACTGGCGATTGCAAAAATACTTAGTTAATAATACTAGTTGTCACATGTTTATTTGTGCATATTATGAAATTGTTAATTAACCAGTATCATACCTCAAATATGAAGGATTTGGGCATGAATATGAAATCAGGCCTTGATCAAAATGAGACGACACTTATGCCAGTAAATGTGAAAGGAAATAAGTATTGGGCTGCAGAAGCCCAGTACCTCTCTGCAAATCGCTGAGCCGGTTCATAGTCCAGGCCCAGTAATAAAATATGGCCTGGACGCTGATACACAATAATATAAAATTAATATGAAAACAATTATATTAGGATGAAAATAGAAATAGAGAATGTAGTATGCTTTAGAAGAACCTTAATAAAAATGGAGATGAGCCTCGCCAAATCATAAAGGCATATTTGCGGGGCCCTTCATAATTTCCTATAAAAATATTAGAAATCGGAAAGACCGTTTAGCGAATTCCACGATCTCTCCCAAATTAACAATACGTAGATACCATAGGGCACAATTTATAATAAATATACATTCCTAATATGGGTGCACATTTATGTGACCCAAATCCAAATTCCGGCGAAGCTGAAATTCATTAAAGTCGCATGCGTACTGGTTGCGGTGTGACTTGAAATGCATTTTCGAAATGTCGCAAATCCTAAAATTAACAAAAGCGGGATAATAATATTTGAAATTGAAGCATATAAGGAAATCAAATATAACAAATACGGCAGTTGAGCGACCGTGCTAGAACCACGAAATTCGGGAATGCCTAACACATTCTCCTGGGTTAACAGAATTCTTTATCCAGAATTTCTAGTTTCGCGGACTGTTAAACAGAGTCATAATTTCCTCGGTTCGGGATCAAACCGGTAACTTGGGACACCATTATTTTCCCAAATGGCGACTCTAAAAATTAATAAATGAAATCCCGTTTCGAATGTCCTTTAATTGGAAAAACTCCTCTCCCGCTACTATTGTTATATCCCTTTCCGGGGGGTAATATTTGATAGTTGGAACATCGTAAAAAATGGAGGTGTGACAGCTCTGGCGACTCTGCTGGGGAGAAAAACCCAGAACTTTGGTTCAGGGTTTAAGAATTCGAGCTCAGTTAAATTGCTGTTTTGATTGTATTTGACTTTATTATATGCTTTGATCAACGTGCTATATGTTTACCGCTTTGATATTACGTGAATTGTACATAAAAATTGTGCCGAAAACCCTTCTCTTCTTACCTACGGGGATGTGCTTACTGGTTGAGACTCCTCTTTCTGTTAAGTCGATACCCAATAAGAAAATAAAGGCCGGATAAGTTACAAAGCCGGATGATCCCGCGGGTCCCCGGTACGTAGCCCCTCCTTCAATCCGAGTTGTCCACTCAGGTACACAGTCTAGTACCATGAAAGAATCAGGATATTGGGCCTAGATTTAGGATGTTTATTTGCATCATATTTGACTTAGAGGACTCAACACAGGGGTTGGGTCCATCTAGGACAGGTGACCAGGATATCAAAGACCGAGCATGATTATATGTTGCATTAATTTGTCCTAAAATTATTATGCTGACCTGCTAAATACTTGAAAATAAAAAGAAAGGAAAAAAGTAATTTTTAGAATATCAATACGGAAATATTGACGAAACGCTATTGAATGTTTGAAAAGAAAGTTGAAAATAGTCTGAACAATTTTTGTCGAAATAATTGGTCGTAAAATAATTTGTCTGCACTACGCAAGTTTGATTCTCACCACTACGCGAGATATGTAGGCAACCCATGACGGGTCCAACCACCCTTTTCAAAAAAAAAAAATAAAAAAAAATGTGTGTTTAGTTTTTTCAATAAAATCAAAGTGATGCCATTTTTGAAAACAACCGAATGTTCCGAAAGGACACCGGAAGGCTGTTTGTGCAAAAATGGCCGCTTTGAAGTCATTTTTCTTTAAAAATAATAGCCTTGAAATTTTGAAATGAAATATGGAAAAGGTTGACTCTTTTGAAATAATGAAAATTGTCCTTGAAAAGATTTTATTTTCTTTTAAATAAACCGCCTTTAATAAATGTGCAGGATGAGCACAATACCAAATGAACCCTTTGCACTAATGAACAAGATCCCTTTGGAGTTGCGATTTTCGTGGAATGATTTAGGCCAATATGGACAGGATTGGGTCAACAAATATTTAAAAGATCTTACTCGGCTGCTAAACATAGCACCTCGGGGCGATATTATCCGAGCTCTAGTTGCTTGCTGGGATTCCGCACACAGCGTGCTCCACTTTTCGGATTTTGAGCTCACTCTGACATTGGAGGAAATTGCTAACTACATCGGAAAGGGCGAGGTTCCCTTAAAAGACAAATATCTGGTAGCTGCAAGGGCTACTACTGTGCATAGATTCCTCGACTCCTTAAAAATTGCCAAAAATGTTCACAATGAAGACTTGGTCCACGAGTTCTGCACTATGAACTTTATATACCACAGATATGGCCACGTTGGAGGATTCAATGATCCAACAAACAAACTCTACAGGAAAGCGAACCGGGCTAAGCGGGAGGAACACAGGCGTTTCGCCTTTATGGTAGCCTTTTTGGGGTTGATCTTATTTCCGAGGAAAGATGGGAATATCGACATTAGAGTTGCCAGAATTGTCAGTACTCTCCTTGTACAGGACAATAGTATGTTTGCACCAATGATAGTGGCCGATATATTCCATACCCTCACAGCCTGCAAAGCGGGAGAAGATTTCTTCGAGGGGTGTAATCTACTTCTTCAAATATGAAGATAGAGCATTTATGCTGCCACCCTCAGTTTTCAAGCTATGGATCGTCTGAAAAGACATGTATCGAAGAATTCTACGTGAGGACAAAAGAGGCCAAATTGCCAGAAGGGTCGAAGGGTTGAATCACGTATTTATGATCACTGACCGCTAGCCAAATAGAATGGGCATATGTATGGTTGCCCTTCAACGAAGTTATATATATGCCAACAGAAGGGTCGTATTTTTTGTTAATGGGTCTCAAGAGCATCCAGCCTTATACGCCATACCAGGTATTAAGGCAACTCGGAAGATATTAGGTTGTGCCGAAAGATGGGGACCTCAACTTTTAAGTAATAGAAATCAGTCCTTCAATTCCCGGAAGCAAAAATTTGGCAAATATGGAATGAATGCCAATGTCTGAGAATAGACACTTGTGTGAGAAATCGGGCTAGAGGAGAAGTATCACTAGGATATTTCGCATGCTACCGTAGAGATGTTGAGCATGAGATACAGATGAAGAAGCCTCATATTCAAGTGTTTGCTGAGTAGTCTAAGGAACAAAAAGATTGGATGGACAAGGAAAATGAATATAGAGCTATAATTAGCATGTTGGAAAAACAATTTTAGGACCTCAAATTCGAAATCAGACTACAAGCAGCAGCTGATGAAGGTGAAAAGAAACAGCTGAGAAAAGAAAATGAAACTTTGAAGGCTCAGATTGTGAAATAAGAACAACAACTGAAACCCCAGTTCGCCTTGCCCGGGATGAGAAGCTAATTGAAAATCTACGGCGTAAGGTGAACGATTATAGCTTTGATCAAGATAAAGCTGAGAAAGAACTAGTTGGAGTTCGAAAACAATTGGCCAAGAACGCCGAAGAAAGATCTCGAATGGTTTGACAGCTGAAAGGTGAACATAATGTTGAAGTAGCCCGATTGAGGAAAAAAATCATCACGGCCGAGGTCAAAAGTATAAAAAAAACCAAAGAATTTTATGTAGAGAGAGAACATTGCTACATGGACATGGCTCAGTTAGAATTTGAGTTACAACAACTTCAAAAGAAGAATCAGCAAACCTTAGACACTCCTGCCGAACGGATTGGTAGGTTACTTCAAGAGAAAAGGGTCATCAGGGAAAGAATTGTCAACATTACTCAATACATCACGTGGAAATACCAACTGTGCGAGGATATGACTCAGTCAACGTTTATTGCAGCAACAATGATTTTTGTGAAACAAGTAATGACTGACCTGAACAAACTCCAAAAGGGATTAGCATATAGGCCCGCGGTAAGACCAAAAGATGTCTCGCGGGCACTAGGAACTTTGATGTATTCATAGGGCATGCATTTTTGTATTTGTATTTTTCCTCATTTAGAAGGTTGTAGTACTATCACGACCCAAATTCGGTCGTGATTACGCATAACCCTAAAGCTAGGCAAGCCAGACCAATAACTGTTTCCAATTAGAAAACCAGTCCCAAAAAGACCAACTCAAAAAGAATATATGAGTCAATAGATACTCCGATAATAATAGTATGAAAAAATACTGAGAAGTGTGAATAACGAAATAACACTCCCAAAAGATCTGGGGTCACAAGTCTAGAGCCTCTAAACAAAACTGAATAGCCATAGAAATACTGAATGAAATACTCAAGTCTGAAACATATAGTAATAACTGAATGGAAAGAGAAGCTAGGTTCTGCGAATACCGGCAACTACCTCAGCAACTCGAAATAACTCTGATATAAGCTGGAGTGCTCGTCTAACCCTCTTGCGTACCTGAATCTGCACAAAAAGGTGCAGGGAGTAGGGGTGAGTACTAAGTACTCAGTGAGTAAAAAGTATATAATAATTGCTGAAAGCAGGAAATCCACAGAATACCACAAAACAAAGCTAAACTATAGTCCAGTACCTACCACGAAATAACAACAACAACAAATCACAACTTGCACAGATAATCTACAGATAAAATGCAATGCAAGGCACATGACTACTACGGTGTGTAGCCCGATCCGTTTAACGTCGATGGCACTCACTGGGGGTGTGTAAAGACTCCAGAGGGGCTCCTTTAGCCCAAGCGCAATATCATATCATCCGCTGCGGTGTGCAGCCCGGTCCTTACATCATTTGCTGTGGCGTGCAGCCCGATCCATCCTCAGCCCACAACATGCATATGAGTCACACAACAGTTCAAATTATTTATCTCTAGGTTCCAATTCATTAATAATGAAAATACTTTAATTTTTATAAAATTTCCAAGAATAGGTGACTTAGCATTTCAACATGGTTATTTCAAACCAGGACTGAGATCACTGATTAAGCAAATCAAGCTATCACATATATATCTATCCCCTAGGGAAACTACAGGTCGGCACAAGGCCCCAAACATGGCTTACATCCCACAAATATATCTAACACAGTGTGTGTCTCAACCACATATAACATGTTATTCATATTCGGGATGGACAAAGTCTCAATCCCCAGTCATAATCTGTAACGACCCGGCCGGTCATTTTAGAAAATTATGCCCTGATCCCAAATTTAACTGTTCCCCTAAGTTCATTTTTGCTATTGTGGTTTGTCGGGAAGGTCGGTTCTGGAATTTGGAGTGTTTTGGGACACTTAGTCCCTAAATGGGAACCTTATAGTCGAAAAATGGCCCGTAGCCGGAACAGTGTTAAGACGACCTCGGAATGGAAATCCGATGATTCCATTAGCTCCTTTAGGTGATTTCGGGATTCGGAGCGCGTTTAGAATGTATATTGGAGGTCTGTAGCTCAATTAGGCTGGAAATGCCGAAGTTTGAAATTTTGGTGAATCCGAACGAAAGGTGAGATTTTGATCCGAGGGTCGGAATGGAATTCCGACAATTTCTTTAGCTTTGTTATATGATTTTGGATATGTTCGCGAATTTTCAGGTCATTCGGACGTCGTTTGTTCGGGTTTTTGATTAAATGTTAGTTTCGGAAGTTTTGAAGAAACTTAGGCTTGAATCCGTGTGTAATTGGTGATTTTGATGTTTAGCATGGTGTTTTTATGATTGGAACAAGTTCGTATCGTGTTTTGGAGTATGTTGGTAGTTTTCGTTGAGGCCCGGGGGGGGGGTCGGGATGAATTCGGACCATCAAACGGGCATTTTGGAACCTTGAAATTGCAGAAAATTGCAGCAGCTGTGCAGCACAGCTTTTGGTCATTGCGTCCGCGTGGCCTGGCCCGCGTTCGCGTAGGATCAGCTGGTGGAAGCATCGCGTTCGCGATGGTACTGGCTGCGTTCGCGATGGGCTGGTTCGAGAGGCATCGCGTTCGCGATGGTGTGGACGCGTTCGCGTAGAGTTGGTTCGAGAGGCATCGCGTTCGCGAGGGTGAGGCCGCGAACGCGTAGTTCAAATTTTGGAGGCTGGAACTTTTCTTCAACGCGAACGCGTGATGAGTGTCGCATTCGCAAAGGGTCTTGTTGGCAACGCATCACGTTCACGATGGTGAGGATGCGAACGCGAAGGGTAAAACTTCAGTCAGAAAATATTAAAACCAGAACAGTCAACCGGCGACCCCCATACACAAAAACGCCATTTTTGAGCTCCAAGAGAGGTAATTGAAGGGGAAATGCTGGGATATCATCGGGAAATCATCGGGGGTAAGTCTCTTGACCTTAATTCTTTAGATTATCATGAAATCCTTGATTATTTCACTGAAAATGGAAGATTAAAGGTGGGTTTGAGCCCTAGGCCTAAAATTTATGAAATTTTTGATTTGAATGGGCAAACGGAGTCCGATTTCGATAAATTTCATATTCACGGACTCGTATTTAGATATGGAACCCGAATATATAACTTTCATGATTTTTCAATAAGCGTACCAAAAGTCAGGTTTTGGCAGCTTGTGGATTTTGGTGTATTTTGAGTTGTTTTGATTGGGTAATACCCAGTTGGCCTATTTTGATGTGATTCTATTGATTTTTATCAGACACTACACATGTGGAGGCCGACATTCGCGGCAAGGGAGTTGTCTTGTAGCGGTTTTGTACCGGAGTCGAGGTAAGTGGCTTGTCTAACCTCGTGTGGAGGAACTTTTACCCCTAGGATATTATGTGATAGTTTAAATGCCTTGTACGCGAGGTGACGGGCGTGTACATGCGATGGTTGTTATAACTCACTTTACTTGAATTGTCCAATTCGTGATATTCCTGTTCTTAGTTATTAAATTGTGATATTTACCTGGTATTCGTTAGGGAAGCATGATTAGATAGGATTTATCTGTCTAATTGCCTAATTGTCTTACTTGAACTTCTTGATAATTGTTGGCTCTAGTTTTTGGTGAAGTTGTAGTTAAGCATATTATGTTTTCTTTGTGCGTTTTCTTTAATTGTTATGTTGGTGGACTGCGGGTTCGATTCCCGGATATCCCAGGGCTGTGGGTTCGATTCCCAGAGACCCGGAGTGGTATTCTTTATGGACTGTGGGTTCGATTCCCGGAGATCCTGAGTTACTGAGATATGGACTGCAGGTTCGATTCCCGGAGATCCCGAGTTACTTAGATATGGACTGCGGGTTCGATTCCCGGAGATCCTGAGTTATTGAAATATGGACTGTGGGTTCGATTCCCGGAGATCATGAGCTATTGATATGATATTGAGATGTGGCTGCGGGTTCAATTCCCGGAGATCCTGAGTTATTGAGATATGGACTGCGGGTTCGTTTCCCGGAGATCATGATCTTATTGAGATGTGGACTGCGGGTTCAATTCCCGGAGATCCTGAGATTTATTGAGACATGGGATGCGGGTTCGATTCCCGAAGACCCATGGGTACTGTCAATGGGACTGTGCGTTCAATTCCCATAGGTCCTGGACTTGATAATTGAATCTTGTTACTTGTTGTTAGCTTAACTGTAGACGGTTGTAGCAATCACTTTATTATTGTTAATTCGAAATTATTATCCTTTAAATTGCTTATTATTGTTACTATCATTTTGTTATTGTTTCTCTCAGTAGGGCCCTGACCTTCCTCGTCACTACTCCATCGAGGTTAGGCTTGGCACTTACTGAGTACCGCCGTGGTGTACTCATGCTACTCTTCTGCACACTTTTGTTGTGCAGATCCAGGTACATCAGGACAGGCTCATACTAGGTGATTCAGCAGCTCTTTGGGAGACCTCGAGGTATGATCTGCTACGTCCGCGGATCCGGAGGCTTTCCTTCTATTCTGATAGTATTAGCAGACATTTTCCTTCATTTCGTTGTTAGATACTCTTTACACATAGAGCCACCGTTGTATATTCTCTTTTAGCCTGTGTTACCCGTGGGATTCTGGATCTTGGTGGTTTTTTATACAGTGTGTTTAACGGATGTATGTGCCAATCGGCACGGATTACATTTCTTTTTATGTTATTTTTTAGCTATTTCTTATTTAATGTTCATAAACTTGTATATTCCGCAACGTGTTAGGATTACCTAGTCGTGGGTACTGGGTGCCGTCATGACATGTTCACGATTGGTGAACTAGGGTCGTGACAAGTTGGTATTAGAGCTCTAGGTTCGTAGGAGTCACGGGACACAAACCGGTTACTTAGATTCTCGCCGATCGATACGGAGACGTTCTGTATTTATCTACGAGGGGCTATGTAACTGTTTAGGAAACTCTTCAATTCTTTGAATTTCTTATCGTGCGTCATTTATTCAGTTGGAGCCTATGTCATATGTTCTTTTGCATCCACTCGTGTATTGAAATTGCGCACTCGGTATCAAGTATGCGCCGATGGTTCGTGATGCTGCAGAAGGATTTCAAGTCAAGAATTTACTCAACTATTGTTACCGTGTGTCATCCATATCGATAATGCAAGACATTGAGAGATCTTCAATTGTGCACATGGGGGTGCACTAGGCTCTGACATTCGGTTGATAAGTACGGTCTTGAGAAGGTTCACTTAACTGCCTAATCGTCACGGTAATGGTAGAATCACAAGGTGGATATAGATCTAAAGATGGTTGGTGGTAATAAAGACTATATGGTTGATATGAGATATCTATTTAGCGAAGGATTCAGCCAGCAGGGATACTGGGGGAAATGAGTTTAACTATCCTAAGAAGGACATGTACCAAACGAATGTCTTGGATTGTCTTATGATGAAGATGTACAAATGAAAAAGGCTATTGTCATGGATTAGCAAAATGTATCTTAAGGCTTCGTGCCAGGTCAAAGGATTTCACTATCGACGATCAAATTATGGGTCATGTGTCATATCAGATTTGGCCTGCGATGTATTTAGGTGCTATTCAAAAAGTTCTTGAAAACTTGCGGATGGGCAAGAGTTGAGGCTCGTATAGTATGATGTTAGGACTTTGGATGTTCCTGTATCCCTAATAAACTCTACATTTTATTATCAGCAGGGAAATATTCGACAAAGGCTACATGGTGCTTCGTAGGCGTGTGAGAATCATAGTACGTTTTAAGATGTCGTTGGTAGAGAATGCTCGGTGCATGGAGCGAGAAGATGTTTGGCAGTATTGGGATGAGGTCATACCCTATGGTGTTAGAGTGCTAATAGAGCACATGTGGTTATATTCGTTGGATCAAGTGAGTTGCAGTTGAATAATAGTAAATGACTTGAGAGAATAGTTCTAATGTGTTCGAGAGTCGTGTAATAGTGGCTTTGGGCTAAGTAGGAGAGTCCCACCGCTTAAGATTTGGTCGCATGGTTAATTACCTGTGTGAATTCTAGATACTAGCATATTATTGTGTTATTGCAGCCACGGAAAAAGGGCCATGAGTGGTAATTTGAGTATATGAATTGTTGAATGCATGTTATGGGTAGCCTTACTGGCTCGTGTTCAAACTTGTGGAAAGATTCATGATTTATGCCTCGTATAGGTGCAGGCTTCGCAGGAAGTGGTTCCGCTGGGGGCTTTATCAAGAGGGTATTCATAGGTTATAAAATTTAGTAGAGTTGGTTGCGTATTGGGGCAAGTCAGGGCCGGATGGCTCTCAATAGCGGTTCTAGTGAATTCAAGAGGTAAAGTGTGGTGCCTGATAATTCTGAGTCTATAAGTACAGTTGAGGCTCAAGCTTTTGAAGCAACTTATGAAGAAAGGCACAAAACGATCTATGATGTTTGACGTGTGGTGTAGTATTTGAGAGATATGAAATGGTCGTCGTTCTTGAGATAGCATGGCCTCATGATTTAATGTCACTCGGGGTAGGTGCGGTTGGAATAAGTTAGGTATTGAAGGAAGATATTAACATTTCTAAGACAATCAAGGATAACCTGGAAGGAAGTAGGTTGATTAGCCATAGTTGAGTTGGCATATTGGTGTCAGTGATCGGTTCATGCAGCGTGATCGAGTTATGCATGTGATTTGTGGTGCGGTGCATTAGAGGTTTATCGGCCGCAATGATTGATGTTACTCTGAAGTATTCTTCTATTAGGGCCTGTTATGAGTAGGCAGATCTTGGAAAGGGCTATGGTGGCTTGGACCACTACTTAGATATTGGCATATTCGATGGTTAGGAGAATTCGCCATATGTTGTTATAGTTCTCCTGAAGGGAGTTAAATGGAAAGTCTTATGTGATGAAGTATTAGCCTATCGTCAGCTCTAAAGTTGTGATGGAAATTGTGTCTATCGTATATCGGCACGTGAGGTACAGTGAGTAGTATGAAATTTGAAGTAAGGACCAAGGTCACAGTTTGGTCAATGAATGTGATATAAAGAGCTCGGATGAGCAGGAAAGGAGTTTCAGTGTTTTGAGTAAGATGGGTATTAACATCAGTATCATTTGAGATCGGTGTTCTGTAAGAAAGGCTTTGTATCCTGGTTAAGAACTCCTGATCGCTTTTCAATGTTAGTGCAGCCGGTGGGTTGAATGTGCGGGCCTGTTTAATTATTCGGAAGATGGTGGGAGATTGACCTACAAGAAGATTGTATAGGTGTGACTTGCAGCCACTTGATTGGTTAGATATTTAAACCAAGTATGAAGATTTTGGTGATATCATCCATTTAAGAATTTATGCCTGGAGGGCACTCTGCTTATTGGGTTATAGACCTGTGAAATACTATTGACTTAGCTTGGCACGACCAGGATAGACTTAAGGTCGGTGGATAGATTTAAATGTGGAAGTGAGCCTTGCGTCAGGCCAGTTATATTTCTTCCAGCAATGCGCCCTTTATGGAGTGATAGTCGCGGTCTTATTTCACGGTTAGTTAATTCATGTAAAGATATATTGCGCCGTATGAGTGTGAGACGGCTTGGTAAATTCCTTATGTGTTGAGGTTCCGCTCAGCGGTGATGTTATACGAGCAAGATGGCTCTTGAGACTCAGATCATATATCGCACCTCTGTTGTGCTTGAGTTTGTAGCCTATGGCGCTATATGTTTCCTTGTGACTGATATCATGCACCTTAGTGTGCTTATGATCGATATTCAGTATTTTGATGTGATGAGCTATGCAGCTCAACATATGACTCCTCGTGTGAGTCTATATTGCTGAGATCGGGTGGCACGCCGCCATGGTTATATTGTTGGGATCCGGTTGCACGCCGCAACAGTGTGATCTTTATTTCAGTGTCAATAATTTCTTTTATGTGCTCGGTTTCCTATTTTCTGAGGAGGTCCATGTTAATGTGAGAGTTGAATAGTTCTCTCTAGTGTTCGCCTTCCTTTGTATCACGTACGAATTAGTGGATTACTAGCACATTGTGTCATCTTGTGGGGCTTTTGATTATGTCTGAGGTGGCTTATCGCCTGAGCATTTCGTACTGGATGAGATGAGATTATGGGATTTGGGATCAGTCCAAATTGATTATATGAGGTATATTATAGAGGAAAAGATCACCCTCTGGTTTAGGACAAGGTAATGGATCTTGTCAGGAGTATAGACCCGATGAATTGTTGATTCAGTAGTTGGTTATGGGTATCGACACATCTCTTCTATTGTGTCAGCATTGAAAAGGTTAGAACGAGACCTGTGTAGATCATGAGGTGCAATGGGAGCATCTGGTTCGCTGAATTGTTTTTGGCTAATTTGGTCATAAAATGTTATTGTGGTCATGTGGATTTTGAGTTGCAAGGTTAGAATCAAGCAAGGTTATGCAGTCATGTTTGAGGACGGCGTTTGAGGAATATTGAGTGATCTCTTGATGAAAATAAGCCTGACATAGAATCCCGGATGTTGGAATTAGGATCTAAGACTTAATTGTTTGAATATGAGGGAATATCTTTAAATTATATCAGGCTAATGTGCTCAGCTGAGTCCTAATTGTATTGGCCTTTGGAGATTTTGAGGCATGTTGGGGAGGTTGCTTATGAGTTGGCCTTACCTCCCAGCCTAGCCGGAGTCCATCCCGTACTTCATGTCTCTATGCTCCGGAGGTACCATGGTGACCCGTCGCATGTGTTGGATTTCACTTCTGTTCAGCTAGACGAGGATCTGTCTTATGTTGAGGAGCCAGTGGCCATTCTAGACAGGCAAATCAGGAAGGTAAGGTCGAAGAGCTTCACTTCGGTAAAGGTTCAGTGGCGGGGTCAGTCGGTCGAGGAGGCGACTTGGGAGACCGAGCAAGATATGCGCAGCCAGTACCTTTATCTCTTCACCACTCCAGGTATGTTTTCTATGCTCGTTCGAGGACGAATGATTCTTTTAAGTGTGGGAAGATGTAACGACCCGGCCGGTCGTTTTAGAAAATTACGCCACGATCCCAAATTTAACTGTTCCCCTAAGTTCATTTCTGCTATTGTGGTTTGTCGGGAAGGCCGGTTCTGGAATTTGGAGTGTTTTGGGACACTTAGTCCCTAAATGGGAACCTTATAGTCGGAAAATGGCCCGTAGCTAGAACAGTGTTAAGACGAACTCAGAACGGAAATCCGATGGTTCCATTAGCTCTGTTGGGTGATTTCGGGGTTGGGAGTGCGTTCGGAATGTATTTTGGAGGTCCGTTGCTCAATTAGGCTTGAAATGCCGAAGTTTGAAATTTTGGCGAATCCGAACGATAGGTGAGATTTTGATCCGGGGGTCGGAATGAAATTTCGACAATTTCTGTAGCTTCGTTATGTGATTTTGGATATGTCCGCGAATTTTCAGGTCATTCGGACGTCGTTTGGTCGGGTTTTTGATTAAATGTTAGTTTCGGAAGTTTTGAAGAAACTTAGGCTTGAATCCGTGTGTAATTGGTGATTTTGATGTTTAGGATGGTGTTTCTATTATTAGAACAAGTTCGTATCGTGTTTTGGAGTATGTTGGTGATTTTCGTTGGTGCCCCGGGGGTCTCGGGAAGAATTCGGACCATCAAACGGGCATTTTGGAACCTTCAAACTGCAGATAATTGCAGCAGCTGTGCAGCAGACCTTTTGGTCATCACGTCCGCGTGGCCTGGCCCGCATTCGCGTAGGGTCAGCTGGTAGAAGCATCACGTTCGCGATGGTACTGGCCGCGTTTGCGATGGGCTGGTTCGAGAGGCATCATGTCTCGATGGTGTGGACGCGTTCACGTAGAGTTGGTTCGAGAGGCATCACGCTCGCGATGGTGAGGCCGCGAACGCGTAGTTAAAATTTTGGAGGCTGGAACTTTTCTTCAACGTGAACGCGTGATGAGTGTCACGTTCGCGAAGGGTCTTGTTGGCAATGCATCGCGTTCGTGATGGTGAGGATGCGAAAGCGAAGGGTAAAACTTCAGTCAGAAAATATTAAAACCAGAACAGTCAACCCGCAACCCCCATACACAAAAATGCCATTTTGAGCTCCAAGAGAGGTAATTGAAGGGAAAACGCTGGGATATCATCGGGAAATCATCGGGGGTAAGTCTCTTGACCTTAATTCGTTAGATTATCATGAAATCCTTGATTATTTCACTGAAAATTGAAGATTAAAGGTGGGTTTGAGCCCTAGGCCTAAAATTTAGGAAATCTTTGATTTGAATGGGCAAACGGAGTCCGATTTCGATAAATTTTATATGCACGGACTCGTATTGAGATAAGAAACCCGAATATATAATTTTCGTGATTTTTTGATAAGCGTACAAAAAGTCTGGTTTTGGCAGCTTGTGGATTTTGGTGTATTTTGAGTTGTTTTGATTGGGTAATGACCAATTGGCCTATTTTGATGTGATTCTATTGATTTTTATCAGATACTACACCTCGTGTGGGGGAACTTTTACCCCTATATTATGTGATAGTTTAAATGCCTTGTACGCGAGGTGACGGGCGTGTACATGCGCTGGTTGTTGTAACTCACTTTACTTGAATTGTCCAATTCGTGATATTCGTGTTCTTAGTTATTAAATTATGATATTTACCTGGTATTCGTTAGGGAAGCATGATTAGATAGGATTTATCTGTCTAATTGCCTAATTGTCTTACTTGAACTTCTTGATAATTGTTGGCTCTAGTTATTGGTGAAGTTGTAGTTAAGCATATTATGTTTTCTTTGTGCGTTTTGTTTATTTGTTGTGTTGGTGGACTGCGGGTTCGATTCTCGGAGATCCCAGGGCTGTGGGTTCGATTCCCAGAGACCCGGAGTGGTATTGTTTATGGACTACGGGTTCGATTCCCGGAGATCCCAGGGCTGTGGGTTCGATTCCCGAAGATCCTGAGTTATTGAGATATGGACTACGGGTTTGATTCCCGGAGATCCGGAGTTACTGAGATATGGACTGTGGGTTCGATTCCCGGAGATCCTGAGTTATTGAGATATGGACTGCGGGTTCGATTACCGAAGGTCCTGATCTTATTGTGATGTGGACTGCGGGTTTGACCCGTAGATCCTGAGATTTATTGAGACATGGGCTGTGGGCTCGATTCCCGGAGACCCATGGGTACTGTCAATGGGACTGTGGGTTCAATTCCCACAAGTCCTGGACTTGATAATTGAATTTTTGTTACTTGTTGTTAGCTTAATTGTAGACGGTTGTAGCAATCACTTATTATTGTTAAATTTAGAATTATTATCCTTTAAACTGCTTATTACTGTTAATATTTATTTTTCTCTCGGTAGGGCCCTGACCTTCCTCGTCACTACTCCATTGAGGTTAGGCTTGGCACTTACCGAGTACCGCCGTGGTGTACTCATACTACTCTTCTGCACACGTTTGTTGTGCAGATCCAGGTACATCAGATCAAACATATTACTAGGTGATTCAGCAGCTCCTTGGGAGACCTCAAGGTATGATCTGCTACGTCCGTGGATCCGGAGGCTTTCCTTCTATTCTGATAGTATTAGCAGACATTTTCCTTCATTTCGTTGTTAGATATTCTTTGCACATAGAGCCATAGTTGTATATTCTCTTTTAGTCTGTGTTACCCGTGGGATTCCGGATCTTGGTGGTATTTTATACAGTGTGTTTGACGGATGTATGTGCCAAGCGGCACGGATTACATTTCTTTTTATGTTATTTTTCAGATATTTCTTATTTAATGTTCATAAACTTGTATATTCCGCAACGTGTTAGGCTTACCTAGTCATGGAGATTGGGTGCCGTTATGACATGTTCACGATTGGTTAACTAAGGTCGTGACATAATCAATCCCGCACCTGCCACGGGGTTCGAGCCACGCCCTACTAGCGTCACAATGTGCTAAGCCGGGGTTTCGAACCCTCAGGCTACCATATACACTAACTACTCACCTCTAGCCAGCCGTGGTCTCGTCCGCAATACTTTTTCCCTTCAAATTTGCTGCCTCGTGCGTCGAATCTAGTCAAAGCCACAGTAATAACATAAATATGGGTCAAACAAACATAACCCAAGCAAAATTACTCAAAAAATGCAACAATTCATGAAGTTGGTAAAACCCGAGCCCCGGGCCCACTTCTCAAAAATTACTAAAATCATACTAACGGATTCCTCGTCTCGCCACGAGTCCGTGCATATAAAATTTATCGAAATCGGAATTCGAATGGCCTTTCAAAACCCAAAAATTCGTTTTCATGATTTAGGCCTTAGTTCTTCACAAATTCTACCCAATTTCCGGAATTTAGGCATTGCTTCTAGCATAAAATCATGTTTTTGAGTCAAGAAACTTACCTCCAGTGATTACCCAATAATTTCTCTTTTAAAAATTGCCTCACAAGCTTCTTCCCGTTCCAAAATTGGAAGAAAACTTGACCTGCTCATTATAGGTATACTGTTCACTCTTTTTACTACTCCCAACGGATTCCTTGTGAAATTCTAATGAATTTAGGATTTTGAATCACTCGATTTGACCTTATAATGAAGGAGATATGTAGGTTTTAAGATTTGCAAATAGTGCAGGTTTTTAATACGCCGTCAGGGGCAGTTTCGTCATTAACCTGAAAATCTGGGCAACCTTAGTAAAATGGCCATAAACTCCTCATACGATGTCCAAATTCGATGATTCTTTTTGCTACGGGTCTTAAATTACGATACGGATCTAATGCTTCATTCAAAACAGTAATTGGAGCTCATTTGTAAAATATTATATCATTTATGCTTGAAGAAACGATGTCGAAGCATAAGAGAAACTAGCACAACGCAACCCAAACCTATCCGAAACTCACCCGAGCTCCTCGGGACCGCATACAAACATATTAACATGTCACATATGATCATGAAAACTTAGTTTCACTCTCAAATCACCAAAACTAACATCAAAACACCAAATTTACATTGGATTCAAGCCTAAGTTCTTCTAAAACTTTCGAAACTTGCATTTGATCTAAAACCCGACCTAAACACCTCCGAATGACTTGAAACTTTGCATGCATTTCCAAAATCATCTAATGGAGCTACTGCAAATTCCATTCTGACCCTCGGATCAAAATCTCACCTACCATCCGGAATTCGCCAAAATCCAACCTTAGCCAATTCAAGCCTAATTCTATACCAGACTTTCAAATACAATTCTGGTTGCTCTCATATGTCATAAATCATCCCCCAAAACTAGTCGAATCATCAGAAATCCATTCCGAGTCTTCTAACTTATAAGTCAACATTCGGTTGACGTTTCCAAACTATCCTTATCATAAAGAGACCAATTGCCTCATTTATAACCAAACTCTATCCGAATTACTTCAGATTCTCCAAACACATATAATGAAACATATAAAAGCATAAAACGGGGAAAATAGGGCAGTAACTCCCATAACGACAGGTCGGGTCGTTACATCCTCCCTAACTTAAAGACACGCTTGTCCTCGAGCATATCGAGAGTTCCCTAGAAGCCAACCAGTAGCTGAATGATCTTACCAACCATATACCCGGGGTGATCCCTCATCACCCTATCTCTCATACCATCGATAACACAATAGATCCAAACTTTCACAATTCATTTAATCTATAAACCAAACCATACAACCACGTTGCACTTTCCAAAAAGCATACACCAGATCAGAAATTAACATCTGAACTCAGAGTAAGCCCAAACCAGCTGTAGTACCCATACTTGCACCCTCAGGTGAAAACATATGATATACCGCCTAAACCAAACACTTGGAATCATAACTTCTATTCACAGTAGTTGTCCCCAGCAACCAATTACCGGTAGAGAACCACTTATTAGCTAAAGCCTTATTTCCACACTTTCCTATACTGCTAATGATGAATGAAACACGCTATAAATCGTAATCATCTCTCAGATCAACCACTCATGAAACCACTTCCCTTAACTGATATCACAATTGATTTTCGGGTCAAATCTTGATATTATCTTCCTAATAAGCTTAGATCAAATCTGTCAGTATTCATTAGCGAACCCAATGATCACCTCGAATCCAACACCACTCTGATGATATGATACCTCAATACAAGTCTAAACCACATCTTGCATAATACATGCACCAGCAAGAAACGATCTGAACACACTCAAATCAGGACAATGACTCAAACGAAAAAGCTGTACTTCAAGCTCATCAATACCATTAAAATACAAGTTTGAGACCCCTTCTCACATCATAGAAATAGAATGCCTGAATCAACTTCGAAAGGTCATAATTCCCATAGCCTCACTATAATGCGCGATCCTATCCCACCACCGTTACAGATGAATCTCCTCAGGTCGCTATGCTCAAAATCAACAACCACGCACATTTGTTGTCTGAAACCAATGCAATTCTCTACACCCACGATGAAACAGAGGACACACAACACACAACCCGATAGACCATATCCATTGCTCCATACACCAAGCGACACTTAATTACGCTTCCCGCTCGACTTTCTCTATGAATTTTCAATGGAACCGCACCACATGTGCCCATAACTAACAAATCACAATGTCTTACAACATCGAAAAACGACTCAGGGTTAACCAAGCTAACTCTAGCTAAATACTTAGCCATATCGGCCTGCCAACGAATTCAGTGCCAAGAAGCCCAAAACCGCTCCTTCCCCTTTTATTACTTCCTACCCAAGTTGTACGATTAGTGCCCAGCATTAAATAAATACTGAAATTCACAATCTCATCCGGTTACATGCCCGGCCATATGAAATGCATCTGAAACGTCCCTCAATGATGGAATGGAATCAATAATAGCAACCTCTACACTGATATCTATTACAAATGCCCAATTAAGAAAGTACTACTTCCCAGCTGTCCGCTGGTTCTTTGAAATATAAATCACTCTGCTAAATATATTCTAATGCACTTCACCACTTAACCCATGGCATTTCTCGCATAGCTCCTAATGCAATACTTCAAAATCACCAAACACTACGATAACCAGTCCGAATTCTAATGTCACATCAATAATATAACATACCAGCTAATAAAGATTCACCGGGATAACGTAGCCTGTACATCAGAACTCCATATGACACACACATCATCATATCTGATCCCAGTTTCCACCGTGCGAATACATGCACCCATTTGCTACCTAATCATTCCATGACACATACTCAATATTTACATGTGCTACCATTGTCACAATACTACTTAAATTTAATCAGTTTAATCATATTACCTTTTTCTGAAACACATACTCGTGTCAACTCGCTATGATTAGCAACACCATTTCCTTATACATATGAGGGCCATTCATCCTAATCATATGAAGCTCTATTATCTAATCGCTTAGAAGGAATCACTACACATTCCATGTTCTGCATGACATACACATGCTTTGTGCAAATTCTTACAATGCTGACATGTCGGATGAGATCCGTATACATTCTTAGCCACTATCAAGACAACAATTCATTAGTTTTATACTCTTGGCAAGGACTATCACCTTATTCTGAACCAAACAATGGTCTTAGCTATTTACCTTACTTCATATACTCAGATTGCACTAATCTAGAATTCAATGATCTCGTCTCACTCAATACGAACTGCCCGGTCAATAAGCCACTCTGGACATAAGTAAATATCTCATATGATGCCCCAATGTGCCAATGGGTTACCGATTCAAATGCGGTACTAAAGAAAACAAGCTTGAAAGCAAATTTTCAAATCCTACGCACTAACATAGACTTTCCTTGGAAAATAGGAAACAAAACATACCATGATGGCATATAGAGAACTATACTCAAGAACACACTGTTGCGGCATGCAACCCGCTCCAGCTAGCATACCCATGGCGGTATGCCATCCGATCCACACATGACTATTACATACAATACATGCTCATCGAGCCAAATTTGCTCATTATAACACAATATCGAGTATCGGTCGTACGCATACTAAGTGCATAATATCATCCCTAAGGGATATGTAACGTTATAAACTACAAAACTCAAGCACAACTGAGGTGTGATGTACAATTAGAATTTCAGAAGCCAAGATGCTCATATAACATCATTCCTACGCGTATTCTTAACATATAGAAATTTCTCGAGCCTTCTCACGACTCACCCAGCGCAATGCATCACTATGCGAAATATCTGACAACGAAACATCAATCTAACTACTCCTCCATGGGGACCGCGTTACAAAAATGCATACCTCTGGCCTAATATAGAGCCATTATTCATATTAACTCTATCCACCGACTTCAAGCCAACTCTGATAACACTGAACTAGTCTAATAACCTTTCAAAGGTCCATAATATCTTCCATTTGCTTTATAGAACACAAGAACAATCATCATAATCGGAGTAATCCTCCCAGTTCACAACCCAATATGCCACGTGCCCTCCAGGCATGAATTCCTCAATTTAATGACATTATCCTAACCTTCATACTTGGTTTACATCTTTAACTAGTCAAGTGACTGCCTACCACACTTATATAATCTTCTAGTGGAAAACACTCCCACAACCTACCACAACAATATCTGGGGCGCACCTCCAAACCAATGGTCGCACTAACGCTGAAGAGCGATCAAGAATCGTTAACCAGGACACAACACCTCTCTCAGGTGATGCTGAAGACGATATTAATTTATCTTAACCGTCGAAACTTCCTTCCTGCTCGTTCGATCTCTTGACATCTTCTCAAAACTTTTCCTTCACTCGTGTCTTTCACAACCCAATTTCCACAACTAGAACTGATTAACCAGCCTGTGTCAAATAAGAACTAACATAGTACAAAGCCACATAATCCGTTAAATAATAGCAAGCTCCCCAACTTGGCTCGAAGCTATATATCACAACATACTATATTCATAAAACATACGCTCCATTACTGTCATAATACCATGGTGAGATTAAACTCACTCTTTCATAAGCTTGTGGAAACACGGATCATCATAAATTTTAACTCTTCTACCCTTTTCTTGCATCACCCATATAAAAGTTAAGCCCATCCTCTAGGTGTCCAAATTTTTACCAAGTCCCAAATTTTTCAAAAATTTCGACAGAGTTTCCTTTGTAATTGGGCCTATCCACCTGCCAAAGAATCACCAAAATCATCCTAACAACACAGCTACAACTCGACAAAATATCAAAATGTATATCAACAACATTAATCTCAATGCTACCTATTTTATATTATCAAAATTGATACAAGGACACGCGTTGCATTTATTTGAATCATAACACATATAAATTACCGCCAATTTAGACTTTCTGAGTCTGAACTTATACCGCCACATGTATTGCACTTAACTTTACATCTAGGAGATATGATAGTATTCTTCATGCACCCATAACTTGGGGCTACACAACAGATCGCAATAGGAACAAATCACTTAACAGTTCATCTATTATCCCACATATTTCTTCGTCACTACCAAGATTACATAGATACACCTTACATCGCTAACTTACTCATCACGTATACGACCGCCATCCCGGCTAATAAGGACATTACCAAACACATAAGTTCAAGCACTTGCTCATATAATCAGCACTTCGGTGCTCATGCCATAGGCGAAGATTCGGCCTCGAGTCCTCCAGACTGGCCCAACATAAACTCACAGAGATTACTTCTTGCTCCTCGATTGGGAAATCTCCAGCCATCGATGTATTACTGAATGCTCGCGTGCGCGTATAGACGTGTGGAAAGAATTTCAAGAGTTATTTCTCAAGCTGAATCAAATATGTACGATAAGAATTTCAAGAAAGTGAAGTGTTTCCTAAAAGTTCTGTAGCCTCCCGAGGATAGATACGGACGTCTACGTACCAATTCGCGAAAGCCTACTAAAACAGCTCATAAATCGCAAGGCCTAGTAACCTAGGGTCTGATACCAACATGTCACGACCCAAATTCGATCGTGATGGCGCCTAACCCTAAAGCTAGGCAAGCCAGACCAACAACTGTTTCCAATTAGAAAACCAGTCCCAAAAAGACCAACTCAAGAAATATATATGAGTCAATAGATACTCCACTAATAATAGTATGAATAAATACTGAGAAGTGTGAATAACGAAATAACAATCCCAAAAGATCTGCGGTCACGAGTCTAGAGCCTCTAAAAAAAACTGAATAGTCATAGAAATACTAAATGAAATACTCAAGTCTGAAACATATAGTAATAACTGAATGGAAAGAGAAGCTAGGTTCTGCGAATGCCGGCAGCTACCTCAGCAATTCGAAATAACTCTGATAACAGCTAGAGTGCTCGTCTAACCCTCCTGTGTACCTGAATTTGCACACAAAGGTACATGGAGTAGTGGTGAGTACTAAGTACTCAGTGAGTAAAAAGTATATAATAATATCTGAAAGCAGGAAATCCACAAAATACCACAAAGCAAAGCTAAACTACAGTCCGGTACCTACCATGAAATAACAACAACAACAACAAATCACAACTAGCATAGATAATCTACAGATAAAATGCAATGCAATGCACATGACCGTTATGGAATGTAGCCCGATACATTTAACGTTGACGGCGCTCACTGGGGGTGTGTCCATACTCCTGAGGGGCTCCTTCAGCCCAAGCGCAATATCATATCATCTGCGGTGGTGTGCAGCCCGATCTTTACATCATCTGCTGCGGCGTGCAGCCTGATCCATCCTCTGTCCATAACATGCATATAAGTCACACAACAGTTCAAATTATTTATCTCCAGGTTCCAGTTCATTAATAATGAAAATACTTAAATTTTTATTTAATTTTCCAAGAACAGGTGATTTAGCATTTCAACATGGTGATTTCAAACCAGGACTGAGATCAGTGATTAAGCAAATCAAACTATCACATATATATATCTATCCCCTAGGGATACTACAGGTCGGCACAAGGCCCCAAACATGGCATACAACCAACAAATATATCTAACACAGTGTGTGTCTCAACAACATATAATATGTTATTCATATCCGGGATGGAACAAGTCTCAATCCCCAGTCATAATCAATCTCGCACCTGCCACGGGGTGCGAGCCACGCCCTACTAGCGTCACAATGTGCTAAGCCTGGATTTCGAACCCTCAAGCCACCATATACACTAAGTACTCACCTCTAGCCGGCCGTGTACTCGTCCGCGATACATTTTCCCTTCAAATTTGCTGCCTCGTGCGTCGAATCGAGTCAAAACCAAAATAATAACATAAATATGGGTCAAAGAAACATAACCCAATCAAAATTACTCGAAAAACACAACAATTCACGATGTTGGTAAAATCCGAGCCCCGGGCCCACTTCTGGAAAAATTCCTAAAATCATACTAACGGATTCCTCGTCTCGCCACGAGTCTGTGCATATAAAATTTATCGAAATCGGAGTTTGAATGGCCTTTCAAAACCCAAAAATTCATTTTCATGATTTAGGCCCTAGTTCTTCACAAATTCTACCCAATTTCAGGAATTTTGGTGTTGATTCTAGCATAAAATCACGTTTTTGAGTCAAGAAACGTACCTCCAGTGATTACCCATTGATTTTTCTCTTAAAAATCGCCTCAGAAGCTTCTTCCCGTTCCAAAATTGGAAGAAAACTCGACCTGCTCATTATAGGTATACAGTTCACGCGTTTTACTGCTCCCAACGGATTCCTTATGAAATTCTAATGTATTTTGGCTTTTGAATAACTCAATTTGACCTTATAATGAAGGAGATACGTAGGTTTTAAGATTTGCAAATAGTGCAGATTTTTAATACGCCATCAGGGGCAGTTTCGTTATTAACTTGAAAATCTGGGCAACCTTAGTAAAATGGCCATAAACTTCTCATACGATGTCCAAATTCGATGATTCTTTTCGCTACGGGTCCATAATTATGATACGGATCTAATGCTTCATTCAAAACAGTAATCAGACCTAATATGTTCAATATTATATCATTTATGCTTGAAGAAACGATGTCGAAGCATAAGAGAAACAAGCACAACGCAACCCAAACCTATCCGAAACTCACCCGAGCTCCTCGGGACCGCATACGAACATATTAACATGTCACATATGATCATGAAAACTTATGTTCATTCTCAAATCACCAAAACTAACATCAAAACACCAAATTTACATTGGATTCAAGCCTAAGTTCTTCTAAAACTTCCGAAACTTGCATTTGATCTAAAATCCGACCTAAACACCTCCAAATGACTTCAAACTTTGCACGCATTTCCAAAATAACCTAATGGAGCTACTCCAACAATCAAAATTCCATTCTGACACTCGAATCAAATCTCACCTACCATCCGCCATGCGCCAAAATCCAACCTTAGACAATTCAAGCCTAATTCTACACCGGACTTCAAAATTCAATTCTGGTTGCACTCCTAAGTCATAAATCATCCCCCAAAACTAGTTGAATAATCAGAAATCCATTCCGAGTCTTCTAACTTATAAGTCAATATTCGATTGACTTTTCCAAACTATCCTTATCATAAAGGGACCAATTGCCTCATTTCTAACCAAACTCTATCCGAATTACTTCAGATTCTCCAAACACATATAATGAAACATATAGAAGCATAAAATGGGGAAAATAGGGCAGTAACTCCCATAACGACAGGTCGGTTCGTTACAAGTACAACATTATCTTTTGTAATCAATATTTGAACATCAATGAAATTCCAAAAGAAATTGTCATTATTTTCTCTTATATGCAAATTGCTTGAGCGATAGGTAGCCATATAGGATTGAAAAACGAAGAAAAAAAAGAAGAAAGAAAAAAAAAGAAAAAGAAATAATGAAAGCAATGAAAATGATGAGTGGAAACAAAAGAAAAGAAAAACTGAAAGAAAATTGGCGGGTCAAATGAAGCATAATAATGCCAGGATGATGCATAATTGCTAGGAAAAAGTTGTGTTTTTAAAACTTATGCTGTTTATCTATTATGATCTAACTATTGACAAGCTTTTGTTGAGTGTCAGATAAAGCAGTTAGCAACTGGCATTCTGGCACATCACAACTACAACACTCGTTTAAAAAGCATGACAGAGGCAGTGACCCAAGAAATTGAGCCGACAATCATAGATCCCGTGGAAGAGGAGGAAGTAATAGATGTGAATAGCATGAAGGAAGAAATGTATAAGTTGAAACAACATATGTCAGAAATGTACCAGGCTTGGTCAAGGGGGCAACCCTTACCTTCTTACCCGGCTAAGCCCACAGATATTCCTCCCTCAAACCCAAATCAAGAACCACCCACCATGAACTCATCTTCAACATATCCTGCTTACCCACACTATCGCTACTACATCACAAGTCCCACCCCCATACCTAAAAAAGCTCTACCACCACCATCCCAGGCCACTCCCGTGTATGTGGCACCGCCACCAGTCACATTACCTAAATCCTCTAGTGAGCCTGTATTTCATATCTAGGATAATAATTACTACCCTCCAGAACCAACTTTTAGGAAACATGATTCTTACACCCCACTTATCGATATGACAGAGGAGGAGAAACCTACTAGAAACCCAGAGCAAGAGGAGATGGCCAGGAAAATGAAGAGCCTTGAGCAGTCGTTTCGTAATATGCAGGGTCTGGGAGGCCAAGTTAGTGTGGCATACAAAGACTTATGCTTGTTCCCTGAGGTAGAGTTACCTGCCGGGTTTAAATTGCCAAAATTTGACATGTATGATGGCCATGGTGATCCACTGGCCCATCTGAGAGGATATTGCAGTAAAATGCGTGGAGCTGGAGGAAGGGATGAACTACTTATGTATTACTTCAGTCAAAGCCTCAGTGGCTCGACATTGGAATGGTACACCCGTCAAGATCATACCCGATGGTTCATTTGGGATGATTTAGCTCAATCCTTTGCAAACCTTTTTCAATATAATCTGGAAATCATCCCTGATAGATTGTCATTGACCAAGATGGAAAAGAAACCCGGAGAAAGCTTTCGGGAGTATGGTTTCAGGTGGAGGGAACAGGCGGCCCATGTGGATCCACCAATGAAAGAAGGAGAAATGGTAGATTGTTTCCTACAAGCTTTGGAGCCGACATACTACAGCCATTTTGTGTCTGCGATCGAAAAGACCTTAAATGAGGTAGTGAAGATGGGGAGTTTTGTGGAAGAAGGTCTGAAGACGAACAAGATTATGAGCTACACAGCCATCAAGGCTACAAATCAAGCAATTCAGATGGGAACAGGAGGATCGATTGGAAAGAAGAATAAGGAAGAAGTGGCGGTTATTGAGGGAAGTTCTTGGTCCCGGGGCCCCAACCCATATCATCACCAACCTTGCCCATACCAACCATATCCACCAGCACCATATAACCCACCTCCACAATGTTATCCTCCGACCGGTCCACAATTTTATGTCCAGTATGCTCAATCTTACCCACCGCCTCCACCTTCATGGAGAACCCCAGTTCCTCAGAATGTCTACCATGCTCAAAATGCCTACCCACCATAAAAAACCTACAGAAATCCAAACCGAACCAATTTACGTCCTGACCCTGAAGTGAAAGGCAATAGGGCTCAGAGAAAAAGAACATTCACTCCTCTGGGAGAATCATATACCCCTCTCTTTCACCGATTAAGAGAATTAGGAATGCTAAATCCCATTGAGCCTAAAATTCCCAACACTCCACCAAGAAACTTAGACCAATTCGTCTGTTGTGAATACTGCTCTGGGGCACCGGGACATGACACGGAGAAATGTTGGCACTTAAAGTCTGCGATACAAGAACTCATTAACTCCAGAAGAATTAAGGTGCAAGCACCCTAGACTCCCAACATAACACAAAATCCTTTGCCGGTGCATCATGAAACACATATGATAGAGCTAGTATAAGGAGAAAGCTGCAAAAAACTTTCTGAGACTGTGACGACAATTAAAGCAAACTGCAAGGTTGAGGAGAAAATTAAGAGTGAGAAAGTGCCAATTGAGCCACCAACAAAACAGCCATCAGTGATGATTGAGCCCGAGCCAATAAAAGTGATAGTACCTGGGGTAAAGCCCATACTGACTGTGAAAGGGGCTTATATAGAACCAGTTGTTCAGATGCCAATTGTAAGTATCAAAGCTGTACCTTGGAATTATGACAAGGTAAATGTAATGTATAAAGGGAAAGAAGTCAAGGGGAAATCTGTGAAACTCATGGTTTGACCCGGTCTGGGCAATGTTTTGCCCCTGATGATTTGAGAAAGACGAAAGTGGTGAAAGAAAATCCAGCTTATGTGAAGAAAGAAGTCACCGAGAAAGAAGTTGAGGAATTTCTAAAGAAAATGAAAACTCAAGATTACACCATAGATGATCAATTGAGGAAGAAGCCCGCTCAAATATCTTTGTTATCCCTGTTAATTCATTCAGATGAACACAAGAAGGCGTTAATGAAGATCTTAAATGAAGCTCACGTACCAGAGAATATCTCGGTATGTCATCTGGAGAAAATTACAAACAAGATCTTTGAGACGAATATGATAACATTTTCGGACAGTTAGTTACCACTAGAAGGGACAGAACATAATAAGGCATTTTAACTCACGAAAAAATGTGAAGAATTAGTAGTAACTCGTATTTTGGTTGATAACAGATCAAGCACCAATATTTGTCCTTTGTCAACTCTAGGAAAGATAAAAGTTAATCATGAGAGGATCCACCGAAACAGTGTATGTGTAAGGGGGTTTGATTGAGGCGGAAAGAACACCATGGGAGATATCATACTAGAACTTGCCATCAGACCAGTAGATTTCACCATGGAGTTTCAAGTGCTGGACGTCGATGTGTCCTACAACCTTTTGTTAGGACGTCCATGGATCCACGATGTAAAAGCAGTACAATCTTCTTTACATCAAATGGTAAAATTTGAGTGGGATCAGCAAGAAATAATAGTGCACGGGGAAGACAATGTTTGTAATACCATTACGCTATTTGAAGAAGTTGAAGGAGACAAAGGTCCGTGGGTGTACAAAGTAATGGACACCGTGCCTGTGAACAAAATATATGAAGGAGAAAATACACCAGTACCCAAAGTGACCCCTACAGCGGTCATGGTTGCCTAAAAGATGATAAAGAATGGGTTCTCTCCGGGAAAGAGTTTAGGAGCTCCCTTGCAGGGTATAACGCAACCTATTCATCTCCTTGGTAGCACTGACACTTTCGGCCTGGGTTTCAAGCCAACAATTGCTGATATACAGAAAGCGAAGAAATTGAAAAAGAAAGGGTGGACCCTCCTTAAACCTATCCCAAAATTGTCCCTCCTTTGTCAAGCCTGGTACATAGAGACGTCTGGCAACTGTCATGCCAAACCGTGCAGAGATAAAACCGGATGAAGAGATTTTAGCAAGGTTTGAGAGGTTATTTG
Organism: Nicotiana noctiflora; assembly: GCA_032618575.1. Taxonomy (NCBI): domain Eukaryota; kingdom Viridiplantae; phylum Streptophyta; class Magnoliopsida; order Solanales; family Solanaceae; genus Nicotiana; species Nicotiana noctiflora. The sequence continues at coordinate 145,369 of JASVEL010006707.1, forward strand.
AAGACGTGAATGTGATACAGACAGCTGAAGGAACAAGCAAGATGGACGTTCAATTTGTTGGACCCTACACTATGCTAAATAACTGGGAAGCTACTCATCTTCCAATCAGGAGGGAGTTGTGGTAGCTAGCTTTTAATATTCCATTCCCAAAACAGTCTTGTTTTAAGATTATAGTCCTATATTCCATCAAGTCAAATGTATCCAAACCTTGTTACCTTTCAAAAAATCAATGAAATGCAATTTCTTTCTTCCTCTATTTTTGCCTTATTTTGTTTTTCTTCTTCTTTTTATACAGTTCAATATTTGCTGATTCCAATTATATATCATGCATGAAGGATCCCCGGTCCAGTCTTGATAATAGGATAGATATACAGGAAATTGAAAATGAATATGAAGTGGAATATGAGGATGAGGAAGTATTGGAGGAAATTAGTAACGATTTGAGCCATTATGAAGAGAAAGCCAAACCAAACTTAAATGAGATGCAGTCTATTAATTTGGGAAATGAGGAGAATGTTCGAGAAACAAAGATTAGTGTAAACTTAGAGACTTCACTCAGAGAAGATTTGATCAGGTTGTTACATGAGTACAAGGACATTTATCCAGAATGTCGGCCAGTTATGAAAAAGTTAAGAAAGTTTAAAATGGATATCAGCGTGAATATAAAAGAAGAGGTTAATAAGAAATTTGAGGCAAAGGTTATACGGGTCACAAAATATCCCACTTGGTTAACAAATATTGTTCCTGTTCCAAAGAAAGACAGAAAAACCAGAGTGTGTGTTGATTATCGAGACCTCAATAAAGCCAGTCCGAAGGATGATTTTCCATTACCAAATATCCATATATTGATTGACAATTGTGCCAAACATGAAATTAGTTCATTTGTGGATTGTTATGCGGGTTATCATTAGATCCTGATGGATGAAGAAAATGCAGAAAAGACAGCCTTTATCACACCTTGGGGGACATATTGCTACAGAGTAATGCCATGAGGGTTGAAAAATGCCGGAGCTACATATATGAGGGCAATGACCACTATATTTCATGACATGATACATCAAGAGATTGAGGTGTATGTGGATGATGTTATTATCAAGTCCAAAAGGCCGTGTGGTCATGTCAAAGACTTGAGAAAGTTTTTTCCAGAGGCTTCGAAGATATAATTTCAAGCTCAATTCAGCAAAATGTGCTTTTGGGGTGCCACCAGGAAAGCTATTGGGATTCATAGTAAGCCGACGTGGTATTGAATTAGACCAGTCAAAGATAAAAGCAATCGAGAACCTGCCTCCGCCAAAGAACAAGAAAGAGGTGATGAGTTTGTTGGGCACGTTGAATTATATCAGCAGATTTATTGCTCAGCTGACATCAACCCGTGAGCCCATTTTCAAATTATTGAAGAACGATTCTACAGTGAATTGGACTGAAGTGTGTCAAGATGCATTTGACAAAATTAAGGAATATCTGGTCAATCCTCCTCTGTTGGTTCCTCCAGAACCTGGAATGCCCTTGATCCTTTATCTGACTATATTGGATAATTCTTTTGGCTGTGTACTGGGGCAACACGATGAAATAGGGAAGAAAGAGCAAGCAATATATTATGTTAGTAAGAAATTTACATCTTACGAGGTAAAATACACTCAGCTGGAAAGAACATGTTGTGCTTAAACATGGGTTATGCAGAAGTTAAAACATTACTTGTCGGCTTATACCACTTATCTGATATCTCGGTTGGACCCATTGAATTACATTTTCCAGAAGCCTATGCCCACAGTAAGTCTCACAAAATGGCAAAATCTACTTACAGAGTCAGATATTATTTATGTAACCCGCACTGCAATGAAGGCACAAGCAGTCGCTGACCATTTGGCAGAAAATCCGGTTGATGACGAATATGAACCATTAAAGACATATTTTCCTGATGAGGAGACAATGAATATTAAGGAATTGGAACAAGACGACAAGCCAGGCTGGAGACTATACTTTGATGGGGCCGTCAATAGCAAAGGGGTCGGAAGTGGAGCAGTGCTCATTTCAAAAACGGGTCAGTATTATCCTGTTACTGCTCAGCTCCGGTTATTCTATACTAATAATATGGCTGAGTATGAAGCATGTATATTGGTATTGAGAACGGAAATATACATGGGTGTTCAAGAGATTTTGGTCATGGGTGACTCGGATCTCTTGATACATCAGATTCAAGGAGAATGGGAGATAAGGGATTTGAAATTTATACCCTATCGACAGTGTCTACATGAACTATCTCAGAGGTTTCAATCCATAGAGTTCAAACATATCCCGAGAATGCACAGCGAAGTAGCAGATACCTTGGCCACATTATCGTCTATGTTGCACCATCCGAACAAAGCCTATATATATCCACTGTAGATACAAGTTCGTGATCATAATGCTTATTATTTCGTAGTAGAAGATGAAATTGACGGTGAGCCATGGTACCATTATATTAAAGAATATTTGAGGATAGGGGTGTACCCAACACAAGCCACAAGAGATCAGAAAAGGGCTATAAGGCGACTAGCAAATGGATTTTTCTTCAGCGGAGGAGTTGTATACAAAAGAACCCCCAATTTGTGTCTACTGAGATGTATAGATGCACAGAAGGCCGCTATAATCATGGCTGAAATACATGCATGAACTTGCGGACTTCATATGAGTGGATATGTTTTGGCCAAAAAAATACTAAGAGTTGGATACTATTGGCTTACCATGGAGCGTGATTGCATTAGGTACGTGCGGAAATGCCACCAATGCCAGATATATGGAGATTTGATTCACTCCCCACCCTATGAGTTGCATACAATGTCAGCACCATGGCCATTCGTTGCCAATGGCATGGATGTCATTGGCCCAATAGAACTTGCAGCATCTAATGAGCACAGGTTTATCTTGGAAGCAATTGATTATTTCACTAAATGGATGGAGGCGGAGACATTTAAAGCAGTAAAAAAGAAGGCGGTAGTGAATTTCGTACATACGAATATCATTTGTCGCTTTGGAATTCCTAAAATGATTATCATGGACAATGGAGCAAATCTAAATAGTCACCTCATGGCAGAGGCATGTCAAAAGTTCAAAATCCTGCATCGTAATTCTACACCTTATAGGCCTAAAGCAAATGGAGCAGTTGAGGCTACGAATAAGAACATAAAGAAGATTCTCAGGAAAATGGTGGAAGAGTCAATGTAGTGGCATGAAAAATTACCATTTGCTCTCATGGGTTATCGTACTACTGTACGTACTTCAATTGGTGCAACCCCTTACTCATTGGTGTACGGAACGGAGGAAGTAATACCTGTAGAGATTGAAATACCTTCCCTCTGGATCGTAGCTGAAGCTAAAATTGACGATGATGAATAGGTAAAAGCCCGGCTAGAGCAATTGAGCTTGATCGATGAAAAAAGGTTAGCAGCAGTCTGTCACGAACAGTTGAACCAACAAAGGATGGCCAGAGCATATAACAAGAAAGTACGTCCACGGAAATTCGAAGTTGGACAGTTGGTGCTAAGACATATTTTACCACATTGGGCCGAAGCAAAAGGAAAGTTTGCGCCTAGTTGGCAAGGTCCATTCATGGTATCCCAGGTATTGTCCAACAGAGCTTTATATCTAACAGATGTGGAAGGGAAATGTGTAGAAACTGCTATCAACTCTGATGCAGTCAAGAGATATTATGTATGATTCCTTTTCATATGTACAATTGTATTTGTCATGATTTTGAAATTGAAATGATGAAGGCATTTTATTTCTCTATCCAAACACTTTACCCATTGCTACCCATTTTGAGCCTTATCGCATTATTATTTCATACCCCTCAATCGGAATCAATTATGAGCAATGGAAATGAAAATAAAAGAAAAAAGAAGATTAAAAAAAATGAAAATGATGGAAATATACAAAAGAAAATCGGGAAAAGTCAAACGACGAAGCGATCATATGATCCGAACTACCTTTTGACTTGATCCCGAAAGGGTACGTAGGCAGCCTCAATGAGGTTCAGTCATGATAGAAATAAAATCCAATATTCCCCAAAAAATTGAAACAGGGGTAGAAGTTATGTTTTATGATTCAGAGAGTTGTAATTATTTTAAACCCTCATTTAAATTTTGAGCCTTTATACCTTTCTTTCTAAACCCAGCCAAAAGCCACATTACGGTCCAAAGAAAGACCTTTAGATTAATTTCAATAAAATGACAATGCAACAGGAATAAAGAGAGACATATCATGGACAATACCCAGAAATTTGGAAACAGGAAAAAATAAAGAAAAATAAATGAGAGAGTCTTATTGGTGAAAACCCTTACGGGCACCATAAGGCGAATGTGAGGTTAGAGAAAAATAAATGAGAGAGTCTTATTGGTGAAAACCCGTACGGGCACCATAAGGCGAATGTGAGGTGAGAGAAAAATAAAATGAGAGAGTCTTATTGGTGAAAACCTTAAGAGGCACCATAAGGCGAAAGTGAGGAATGATATGATAAAAGAAAAAATCAAAATAAGAAAGGTTTGGGATGATGAAAAGTTGGAATTTAAATCAGCAATAATTTGATTAGACAGACTGGGTCGGATATTCGAATGCATGGCATGGTCAAAGAAATAAGCCTTCATACTCAGAAAGTTCTGTCTTTACTTCAAAATACCTTCACCCTTGAAATTTAGGTCATTGCATTTCAATCTATTTGTTCAAAACCAGTTGCCAATAGAAATCTAGCTACCAGCTTCTCATGTTAGATGACGTAATAACACTGGGTCCTTCAAAGAAAATAAAAACACATGGCGATCACATAACCAAAGGAAATAAGAGAGAAAAGAAACAAAAAGACAAAAGCAAAGAGGATTACAAGAAAAATTGAGAAGACAATCAGGACTAAGTTGCAAAGCAATACGAAGTATGATGAGGCAGATAATGGAAGCAAGGCCAGCAAGAATGCCAGTTGCTAACCATTTTTTTTATAACTAATAAATTGTTCACTGATTTAGATAGGGACAAAAGATTCAAATTATCACTAATCACTTTAAAGTAAATGTGACCAATGTGGGAGAAAATAGTAAAAAAGAAACATTAATAAAGGGGAGAATCCACAATGGAGAACTCAGTAATCAGGAACCTACCCGAACAGCGAGGGATGTATTATCTTTTATTTTCAGAATTTACACCCAGTTATCAAACTGAGGGAATATTTTTCCGCATTTGTATTTCTGCATCATGCGCGCACCTGGATAACGAGGGAATATTTTTCTGCATTTTTTATTTCTGCATTAGGCGCCCACCTGGATAATGAGGGAATATTTTCTGCATTTTCATTTCTGCATCAGGTGCCCACCTGGATAACGAGGGAATATTTTTCTGCATTTTCATTTCTGCATCAGGCGCCTACCTGGATAATGAGGGAATATTTTTCTGCTTTTTCATTTCTGCATCAGAGGCGCCCACCTGGATAAGGAGGGAATATTTTTTTTTGCATTTTTCATTTCTGCATCAGGCGCCCACCTGGATAATGAGGGAATATTTTTTTGCATTTTTCATTTCTACATCAGGCGCCCACCTGGATAACGAGGGAATATTTGTTTGCATTTTTCAATTCTGCATTAGGCGCCCACCAGGATAACGAGGGAATATTTTTCTGCATTTTTCATTTCTGCATCAGGCGCCCACCTGTATAACGAGGGAATACTTTTCAGCATTTTAATTTCTCTTAAGGCGCCCACCTCTATAACGAGGAAATACTTTTCAGCATTTTAATTTCTATTCAAGCGCCCACCTGTATAACGAGGGAATACTTTCTGCATTTTCAAAAGTTTTTCTAACAAAGTAACACCATAATTCATTGAAAGCCCCATACTGGGGTAGAGGAAAAGTTTCCTTTGTTTTGCAATAAGCAGGTACCAACCTGGAGAGCATAGAAACACATTTTGAAGTCATAACAAATGGAGGAAAACAATATGCTGGAAGCAAGTCATAAGCGAAGATTCACAAAAAAAGGAAGATGCAAATAAAGAACAACATGCAAGGTAATACAAGAACACAAGACATATATAGGATTTTTTGTAATCCAAAGATCATAGTTTATGATAGCTTCTTTATTTTATTTTTATCTCGGTGTAATAAGGAGTCAGTCAGCAATAACAATAACAACAATAGCAACAACAATGACATCACAGTCCCCTGGTAGTTTCAAACTACCAGACCTTCCCGAACTACACTGACCTGATTCCTGTTTAGCCCAGGATATGTAGGCAACCTCTGAAGCAGGGTGCGATCAAAAGTTTTTCAAAATTCTTCGTACGGAATATGCAAGTGGGAAAAAATCTCTCATTACTGCTCACTTATCTTTGCACTAAAACTCTTCGTGTTCTTGAGCAAAGAGGGGTAGCTGTGAGCACGTGATTTTTGCCCTAAGCAATTAAATTCCAAAATATATAAAATAATACAAAAATGGTTTTTTGTTTTCAATTGTGTGATTTAGTTGAAATACCAGTATTTGTTTGAAAATGAAATTGAAATGAAAATACAAAAGAAATTCATTAGGAAAATATCACAAAAAATGTTAAAATTAGAAAATTAATTAAAAATGCAAAAAATACCGAAAATAGAGTAAAAAATACAAAACAAATATTGAAAAATTAAGGGAAAAATGCAAATAAATGTGATAATAAAAGAAATATATTAGTAGGAAAATAAGTACAAAATATAAAAGAAAATACAAGAAAAATAAATAAAATACAAGTTAAAACAATAAAAATACAAAAAATACAAAACAATACATTGTATAATCAAAATTGTGCCAAATACACTAGGAATGCATAGCCCATACAGACCAGGCCCAAATGAAATAAATCCGGTCTACCTAGCCTTGAAACCAAACGATACCGTTGAGCAAATGAATCTGAACCGTTGATACAAATAATCAACGGACCAAAGAAGGCGGTGCTTGCATGAATTAAACGACGTCGTGTGTTAAAAATAATAATAGCCATCCAATACAATAGATCTAGTGGCTCAGACGAATGAGCCACAAAGTGAAACGACGTAGTTTTAATTAATTAATCTTGACCGTTCAAATAACTTGATCTAACAGACTCTATAAGACCTCCCATTAATTTATATGATGACGTTTAGGCACAGATGATCCTGGCCATCCATTTTAGTTAATCCAATGGCCAGGATTCATCAACATAGGATTGATATATATACTCCCCTCTCCCCGTTTTAGCCGTCATTACATACATATATTCATATCACCTTTATCCCTTGTCGCCTAGGTCGTCTTTTTCCTCTCCTCTCCAGTCTCCCATGGAGACCACAGGAAACTCGTACAGTCTCCGTCTCCGACCAGCACCAGGCCACCAAATACTTTCCCCCACCCATAAACCACATTCAATAACCTTAGAACCCCCATTAAACACAATCAGCAACCAACAAACCCCTTTTCTTGAAATCCAGGTCGCCGGAACCCTAGCCAGCGACCACCCCAAAGTACGAGTCAGGCCACCAAATTAACACCCTAAGATCGTCTTTAAGCGATCTTTCACCTCACCCAAGTGGATTTCTTCGTATCTACCCCGAACTTCTCGAATAAGCAAAAAATGCTTGCCGAAACCCTACTCCGGTGATTACCAAAAATAGATCCCACCCCAAAACACCACCCTAATAGCCTCATATCCCTTCTCTTACACCCAAAAGCAAACCCTAACAACCTATTATGGAAATCTAACACTCCAGAGACCAACCGTCTCTGAAGATCTCTGATGATCAAGAAAATGAAGAAATCGAAGAGATAAGAAGAAAAAGAAAGAAGAAAAGAAAAAGAAAAAGAAAAGAAAAGGAAAAAGCCTAAAGCTAAGTACCCTACCCCTCGCTTCTTAGTTGATTCACCTTCTCTGAAACATGATTCTTTCTATCTTTTATTTTTGAACTTTTTTTCTGTTAACTGCTTCACATGACTATCATGCTCAGAACTTAAAACTTATTATACACATGCTTTCTATTTCTATCTTTGTATCTTGATTCATACTTGCCCTGAATCTTATGCATGCCTGAAGTCATCTGAAGTATTCCTAGGTTTTGACAGTAACTGCTCATGAATCATATGTTAAATATGCTAGCTTTATGTGATTGCTCATTATTCTATCTCGGTTGGGTTTTAATTGTTTGGAATTCAACCATTATCAAATTTCTCCTATGAGTTCTGATTAATTGGAAGTTAATTCGTGATTAGGGTTATTTGTGAAAAATAACATGATATTGGCTATATTTGCAACTTGACTCGTGTGTTAGTTTCTTCTGAACTTCTAAGTGCTTATGTGTATTTAGGTTATATGTGTAAGTATTTTAGTGGCTATGTTTGTTAACACAATATGAGTTTTAGTGGCTATCTTTGTAAAAGGGGCTAATATTGAAATAGTCTATAGCCTGAGATTGGTTATTTGTTAAAACAAGTCTTAGGATGCTATATGTTAAATACATTCAAATCACCCAGGTCTTGACAGACCTAATGTAGGTCGGGTAAATACACATAAATGAAAGGGGTAAAAAGGGAAGAATAAATGGCATTTCTGTAGATTACATAGAGCCAGTGGGGATATAAACGACTTTGTTGCTTGGTTTTTCTGAAAATACTTGAATAATAAAGGGTAGACTAGGTAGAGTAAAAAACGAATTAATGAAATAAACCTTATCAAGTGGGGGCAATTGAGTAAAACCCACATAATAGAATCTAATTGAATTGCCAAGAACCTTCTAGCAAGGGTCTGAACAGTTCGATATATCTTTAGTAGACCATTATGTAATTAATTGAAATAATGAGGGGAGGGAAATACAATTATTTTATTTGAAATTCCCCCCAAAATACCTCTATAAATAGGCTTGTTCCACATTTAGAGGGTTGGGTTTCGAAAATTCAGAAATTAGGTCCAGATTTTCAAGTTTGAAAATTAGAAAGCTGGTTAACTCGAGTGTTATTCTGGGAATCGCTGTTGGGTCATTTCTTCACTAGTTTATTTCGACTTTTCTTGGTTATCCAATTTTGCTTGGGTGATTTGCTGGGTTCTATATTCTAAAGTTTTGGTAGCTGTTGCTGTGTTGATTCATTTTAGTGCTGCTGCTATATCGTTGTTGCTGTTGCTGATTTTCCTTTTTCTCCAACTCTAGACTCATCAATTTGTTACTTGAACCAGGTACAATACTATGACTTGGAGTTGTAAATGAGCTGCTGATTGGAGAAATAAAATGATAATCATGTTTAGCTAAATCAATCGTGTATTTATTATTTCATTATGTAGTTTAAAAGTACTTAGATCCTTGTAATTCATTTAGGACTTGATTGTAATAATTAGTGGACTGGACGTATGCTTTTAATTCGGTAATAGCAGTAGTGATATAAATGATAGGATAAATAAGCTGGGTAGAGAAGAATCACTTAAATCTAAGACTAAAAATGGTACAAATGTAGTTAAATCGTTTGGATTTGAAACTAGTATAAATTAGGCATGAAGTATTAATATTTGGACGTTCTATTAATTCAGTTTCGAATCTGGATTTGTCAATTGTAAAAGTATAAGTAGTTTCATATTTCAAACTATGTTACTGTTTGTAAATACTTAAGTTGATTTAGCTATTAATTCATTTTGAGATTCTGCAATTTGATAATAGTAATTCGAACATGTTTAATTAAAACTAGAATACTGTTTTCTCCAGTTAAATGAAAAATAATAAAAATGATTTTGCAATTAGAGTTATAGTAACGATTTACTATCAAATTCGACTAGTTGAATAATAGCATTAGTATAAATTACTGTGTTATAGTTGTTAGTTAATTAGAAGTGATTATATGAAAACTGGCAATTGCAAAAATACTTAGTTAATAATACTAGTTGTCACATGTTTATTAGTGCATATTATGAAATTGTTAATTAACCATTATCATACATCAAATATGAAGGATTAGGGCCTGAATATGAAATTAAGCCTTGATAAAAATGAGACGGCACTTATGCTACTAAATGGAAAAGGAAATAAGTATTGGGCTGTAGAAGCCCAGTACCTCTCTGCAAATCGCTGAGCCGGTTCGTGGTCCAGGCCCAGTAATAAAATATGGCCTAGACGCTGATACACAATAATATGAAATTAATATGAAAACAATTATATTATGATGAAAAAACAGAAATAGAGAATATAGTATGCTTTAGGAAGAACCTTAATAAAAATGGAGATGAGCCTCGCCAAATCATAAAGGCATAGTTGTGGGGCCCTCCATAATTTCCTATAAAAAATGTTAGAAATCGAAAATACCGTTTAGCCAAATCCACGGTCTCTCCCAAATTAACAAGATGTAGATACCGTAAGGTACGATTTATAATAAATATACATTCCTAATACGGGTGCACATTTATGTGACCCAAATCCAAGTCCCAGCGAAGCTGAAATGCATTAAAGTCGCAGGCGTACTGGTTGCGGTGTGACTTGAAATGCGTTTTCGCAACGTCGGAAATCCTAAAATTAACAAAAGCGGGATAATAATATTTGAAACTGAAGCACATAAGGAAATCAAATATAACAAATACGACAGTTGAGCGATCGTGCTAGAACCACGAAATCCGGGAATGCCTAACACCTTCTCCCAAGTTAACAAATTTCCTTATCCAGAATTTCTAGCATCATGGACTGTTAAACAGAGTCATAATTTCTTCGGTTCTGGATTAAACCGGTTACTTGGGACACCATTATTTTCCCAAGTGGTGACTCTGAAAATTAATAAATGAAATCCCATTCCGAATGTCTTTTAATTGGAAAAACTCCTCTCCCGCTACTATTGTTATATCCCTTTCCGGGGTGTAATATTATATAGTTGGGACATCGTAAAAAAAGGAGGTGTGACACTTATATATGTATATAAATTCTAATCTAAAAGGTAGTTTTCATTTCAAAATATACATGAATAAATTGGGTATCAACAACTGCCCCTCTTTACCCGGGAAGGAAGAAAGAGTTGTCGGGTAAAGATATGATGGCGAATTTTGACCAAACAAAATAATTCGAAGAAGTTACGCTGCGCTCTAGCTTCTGAGCTGCCTACATATCCCTGGTTTTATAGGAATCATGCCATATGTAATTCAGGATCCGTCGACGGAGTATGCCGATGGAGACTTTTTAGGAATGGACGCAATATTTATGTTAGGATGAATGGTTAAGGTTTAGTAGGGCTGCGGGAATTGGAGTGGGATTTCTCTTGCTGAGATGGTCTTTGCTCGCCGGTTAACCTGCAAATAAACAATATATTGTGTGTAATTTAAACATGATACAAGTTCCCATCGGACCATGAATGTTGTCTTTGGACGGTTAGGATGACGTACTCGGACCATGATGTCCTGGTCTATGAAGCGTATAATAAAGGATTCGCATGCTATGAAATGATGCTCTCGGGCAATTCAAATGATACCTCCAAACTATGATGGCTTTGTAAAAGGATGTGCGAAAAAGTTAAAGGAATCTTCATTCCATGACATGGCATTGTCGAGGTATGAGTATGATGCCCTCAGATAATTGGTGGTCTTTCAGCCATGACAAGTAGAATTTGGTGATCTTTCAGCCCATGAAATGCAGTAAATAAAGTGGCGATCTTTCAGCCTATGAAATGCAAATTTTGGTGATCTTTAGCCTATGAAGTGCAGTAAATAAAGTGGCGATCTTTCAGCCAATGAAATGCACTAAATAATGTGGTGATTTGTCACGACCCTAGTTCACTCACCTTGAATATGTCGTGATGTAGTATTAATAACTAGGTAAGCCTAACAGTGCAGAACAACAACAAAACTTACGAAAAATAATTAATTAAAACTGAACAACTAAAGGGAAACTCTGTATGAATGCCGCTCGGCATATACAACTCAATAATGCGGAAGTCTACAATATCACCCCAAAACTCGAAAACGCATGGGAAACACATGCTAATAGAAATAGTGTAAGTGCTCTAATCTCCAGAATGTCTACATCAAAAGTATGATAGAATCTAGACACTACAGATAGAATAAGGAAGGAGACTTTTCGTTCTACGGACGCTCCAGATATACCTCAAAGTCTCTGTAGCTCTCTCTCGCCTCAATGATAGTACGCCTAAGTGAAGGAACCCATATGATCTACACATGAAAAACATGCATAGGAAGGGCATGAGTACGCCACATCGGTACTCAGTAAGTGCCAAGCCTAACCTCGGTTGGGTAGAGACGAGGAAGGTCATGGCCCTACTGAGGTTAAACAATGAAATATAAATCAACAGTATGAAAATACACAGTAATCGTGAGTACAACAGTGGAACACGACAGTCTAAACAAAGAAAATTTCGAATACACAAAGAGTGGAGCAAACACAGAATAAGTACAGCTCAATACCAATGGTAACAATGAGGATCTCCCAGGATACCATCTTGTAGTCCTTTTCTCAACTGTCGATTATATCTCCCGGAATACCGTCCTATAGTCCATCATATGTGTATATCTGAAGGATCTCCCAAGATATCGTCCCGCAGTTCATCATCTATGTATCCGAAAAATCTCCCGGGAGACCGTTCCATAGTCCGACTATCATTGTGCAAGGGATCTATCGAGAATCTAACCCGCAGTACAAAAGTAAATATGCAGGGGGGATGTATCGGGGATCTGACCTGTAGTCCCAAAAGTAATCAGGCAGAGGGATCTATCGATAATCTAACCTGTAGTCTAAAAGTAAAAAGTTCAAGGGGATCTACCGGGAATCGAACGTAGTCCCAAAGTAAACAAGCAAGGGGGGGGGAGCTATCGGGATCCCATATCTGTATTCCCAACATAAATGCGCAATGACAACTCGAAGATACACAGAAATTAAGTAAAAAAGACAAGCAACAGGTAGTACGGGCCTAGCATTCTTCACATGGTACAGTCAAGGCAACTTAAGCAATTAGGCAAATTAAATCAACAAACATGCTTTCCTAGTCTAGCATAGGTTATAATTGCAGGTAGAAAAAAGAAAATATGAAAGAAACACAATCTCAATATCTTAAGTTAAAATCGGGTTTCCAACAATTGGATCAAGTACGCGATCATCACCTCGCATAAAAGTCATTAAAAATTACAAATAAAAAATCCTAAGGGGAAAGGTACCCCACAAAAAGTTAGACAAGCCACTTACCTCAATCGGCTCCAAAAATCAACCTGATATCACTTATTTGCCATGAGTATCCGACTCTAAATGGCCCAAATATATTCATTTCAATTACATCTCGTAAATAACATCTCAAGCAACGGATTCTACTATTCAGTTTAAAGCTAAGACGCTGGTGACGTCCAAATCCACCGCTAAAAGAATTAGATACGGTCGCAGCAATATAATTTTCCCAACTATGAGTCGAGGTCAAATCCCACAGAAAACAATGTGTAGGCGATTAGGTACGTAAGAACATTATCGCTAGTTGCGCAATGCCAAATAATAAGAATATGGGTTTCAAAAGGATCTTCTATCTAAATGCGAAAATGTAAGCTAACCTAGAAAGCAAGTAAAATGATAAATGGATAGAAGTATGAATGCATCAGGAAATACACTCAAGTAACGATCCAATGTATTTCACGGTTTTCCAAATATAAGTGAGTTTATTTTAATTAGCCACATATAATAATTCTTGATTATCTTCTTCCGAAGACTAACAAGACTTCCTAATTGAATAATCCCTAAAATAATTAGAAGATTAAGCACACCCGATAGGCTACAAGTAGTCCAATCCTATCCCTAGGTAGAATTTATAAAATGAGAGTTAACGCCTCAAGTTTTTGTTAATTAATCTTTCCCAACCCCAAACTATTTTTCCCAAAATTAATTCGGAGTTAATGGGCGAGTACTAGGGTAAGCTATTCCCTTTGGAAACACTAAAGAACAAGAATAATTAAAGAAACAATAGCTCACTTCCCATCAACAAAACCCAAGTGTGTTTGTGCAAAAGCCATAGCTTCCAACTTGGTCTTCTTAGTCTCTAAGGACTGAAAATAAGCCAAACCATTCAAACCTGGTTAATGGAATTGAAGTGGTTTGAATGGAATTAAAGTGGAAAGCAAGGATTGCCGGGCAAATACTCTACGCGATCGCAGATTTTTTCAGGTGATCGCAAATGTTCAGACGTTAAATCCACGTGATGTCAGAAGTATGCCATGATCGCAGAGCTTGAACAAGGAAACCTACACAATCGCAGGTAGATGCACGCGATCGCAGAAGCTTCAACAACCACTCTACGTGATCGCAGGCGAATGCACGCGATCGCGATGCGTTGTATCAGGGACAGTTCTAGGCAATTTTGGCATTTCACATTCTTTCACCCCACTTTAATTCCATTCAAACCACGTCAATTCCATCCAAACCACCTCATAGCATCATGTACCTGAAAATTTCACTATAACCACTATATACAACCTCATTGTATACTTAAAACGACATAAAAACTAAGGAAAAGAGACTAAAATGAGTGATAAAATCACCACTCATCAACATCCCCAACTTAAAGCTTTTGCTTGTCCTCAAGCAAATCAAAACCAAAACCTCAATGAGGATTTACCATTTCAAACACAAGTGATATTGCCATTACTTTCATATGCACATCTTTTCCGAATAACTCCCTCATAAATAAAAACAACTTCAAAAATGTGCAAAGGATTTCAAAAGTAATCAAGTGATCAACATAAGCCTCAATAAGTGACTCAAAAGCACTACTTCGCTAAAAATGCTCACTTTACTCAATTTCACCAATATTTCCTAATTCATGTGCCCTCACAAAAAGAAAAAGTCCCAAAACTCACAATATTTACAATACAACACAATGGACAAAATTTCAAGAACACTCATTCTCACAAAGAACTTCAAATGTTACAACATTTCATACCATAGGCTTGCCCTTATTTTAATTCATCGTTTATTAAAAAATGATCGGTTGGAGGTCTCATAAGTACTTTTTGAGCTTGTAATGTAGGTTTAGGGACGGGTTGGATGGACATTTGGGTACAAGTGACTTCACTTCCTTGAACACTACTCACATTTTTTTATTCTTTTGCACTTTTATTATTTTCAAACCTCCATAGCCTCATTTTCATCCAGTTCCCAATATAAGACCACCTCACACCTCTTCTAATTTATATTAAAGACTCCATAGTTTATACACATATTTTCTTTCCTTTTGTTTTTTTTATTTTTTTTTTGGAGCTTGAATAGTTTAAACAAACACTTTAGGCATGAGGTCCTAAACTCAACATACAACCTTGCCAGTTTTCTCACCCCCAACTTAGATTTTAGCCTCATTCTCAAGAGGGTCAGTTTCAAAAGAGGGAATTATTTATCAAACGGGGAAAGGTTTGTAATGAGTTGGCCAAAGAAAATGTTTAAAGGCTCAAATTGGGCACTAGTGATATTATTTGCACAAAGGTAGGCTTGAACGACAAAAGAAAGATTTACAAATCAGAGCAAAGAATGCCTAAGATCATTCCTCCAACCAAACATAGTATCATTAGCATGAAAAATCAACCAGACAAGTTCTAGATGATAGGAGTAAACTCAAGATTTATTTGAACAATCACCAACACACATGGCATATGAAATAATCAAGGTGGATAAATTTTATTTTTTAATAAAAGCTTCAAGAGCAATATCAAACTACTGAGCAAAAAGAGTCACTAAAAGAGCCAAAATTATATCACAAGATCAAATTTGCACCATGAAACTTGTTTAAATTCAAACAAAATTTTTGGAGGGGTATTCTCAATTCATAACATACACACAAGAGACTAATATTATTAGTACCAAATAATCCAAAAGCCTCATCCTAGCAAAACAAGACTATTTCCCTTAAGAAAGTTGTCAATCTATCCATCATCGGGAATAGTCACCCGGTTCACTTCAAAAGTGTTCTTTGGGAAAGAACCGTAGTATGAAGAAAACCCAAGGAAATTCTATTTAAGAAAGTGAAAATAAAATAAAAGAAAACTACTACAAAGGTAACGAAAATAAAAGAAGCTACTAAGAAGAAGATAACCAACAAGAAAAATAGAAACTAACAAGGATTTACTAATAACATAATAACATTATCACTCTACACAAGTTCAAGTTCACAATCATCCAAAAAAAACAACTTCATGTTCCACAAAAACTACAACTACAAATTCCACACATGATAATCATATATCTAAGAGCCACCCCCAACCGAAAATATTGCAATGTCCCCAATGCAATTATGCAATTCAAGCCAAAATGAAGGAGGTGCTCCCTGAATAGTGTCACTCTCTACGGGAGGAACTGGGAGGCTCAATCTCAAAGTCATCATCCTAGGTCTAATCTGGTCTACAGAACTTTCACAATGTGCTTATGATCTTGTTGAGTAACTTGCTCTTCTTCCTCTCATGCTCCCTATGCTTCCGTTGCCTTCTTTCAATTTGACCCAGCTTGGATTTGATGTTCTGTTGCTCCTTCGCAAGGCCGGACAATATGGGGAGCTTTCCTGAGCTAGATGGACTTGCAGAGGTGCTCTTTCCGGATGGTCCAGAAGGAAAAGCAGCTACAAGCTGTCGTACCTGAGTGTCCATACCATAAACCTGTCGAAAGATGTACCTGAGAGTGAGAGGCCCCTCCTCAAGTGGGGTGATGGTTGTGGAAGTACTGGAGGCATCTACAGGAGCTTCTTGAATCTCCATTTCTGTAAACTGGCCAAAGTTGGGAGATGCTACATCAATTCGTCTCTTTTTTGGTGCGGCTCCTGCTCTTGACCTTAGTAAGGGATGGATGAGCTTTTCTGGTTGCTTTTCCTTTTCTGTAGGCTTAGGCTGTACCCCTGCCTCATAGCATAGATGGGTGATCTATGATGGTTCACTCTGCCACCACCTCTGCTATCTCATCGCCAATGAGTTTCCCCATATTTACCTGTATATCCTTCAGAAGTGCACAAATCACTCTTCCCTTCTCAGGTGTCACCTCTGTCTCATTTTTCGAAGGCATGATGTGAGCATAGATCATGGAGAGCCAAGTCTTCGCCTCTGCATTGAATTCTAAAGACTCGATCCTGGTATGATTTTTGATCCATTTCGGCACCTGTCCGTCGTGCAAGTGAGTGACCAACCATTGGGTACCCAACTCCTTAGCTTTCTCCCTGTACACCTGATTGTCGACATTGGCAAGATTGTAATGGGCATTGATACGCTCTGGACTGAAAATGAATTCGCAACCTCTAGCAGTGGCCACCAGCTCATTGTTCAAGTCTGTCTCTACAGTATTTGCATAGAATTCTCGGACAACCTCGTAGTTGGATGGCCTGGGCTCTTTGGTGAAGCATATCAAGCAACAAGTAAGCAATGTCCCATGGAACTCATGCCATCGGTCCTCCAGGTCAAGTAACTGTATGCCTCTTTCCCTTATCATGTTTTTTGAGAGCTGTTTGTCATAACGTTTGGAGCACCTGCACGAAGAGAATGTGGCAGCATCATAATACTCCTCTGCGGCCACTTGTTCGGCATATTGTTGCACATTCTCATTAGTTGCCGACTCCATTTTCTCGCTCAAAATACCTACACACAAAGTATACATGTCAAACAACAATTTTGTGACTTTCAACATTGCATTTAGAGGTAATTAGGCTAAAGAAACAGGTTAGAAAGCTTTCGGGTCAGAATGCACGAAGCTACTAGTTTGCAGTGGGAAACGATTAATTGCGATTGCAGACAATGTCACACGATCGCAGAGAAGAAAGTGAAGGAAACCCACGCGATCGTCGATAATGTCACGTTATTGCATAGAAGAAAGTGATGGAAACCCACGCGATCACAGAAAGATTCATGAGATTGCGATGATTATTTTTTGGAACAACCAGATTTAGACCTACGCGATCGCGGAAATGGACAGCGCGTTTGCGAGGGTCTTTTTCCTCGCCCAGAACCAATATCTTTGGGGCATTTCATTGAACAAATGGTGTGCTTCATTGATGAAAGCCATTTTACACCACTAAAACATACATTTTTGCCCCAAAATTGTTTCATAATAAAACTCTCTTTCTCTCAACCAATCACTCACCGAAAGCAAGCATAACAAGATACCCAACAATGGCTTCTCACACCATAAACGATTTTAAAGCCCTAACTTTTGAAAGTAGGGCAGCCCACACCCTAACTTACCATTACAATTTCAATTAAACCAAGCTTTAGGGTGGGCGAGTGACATACATGAGAGATGATGCAAGATTTATTTGATGGAATTCAAGCCTACTTGATTTCTTTGTGGTGTTTTTTGGGGGTAAATGTCAGCAGGGGTCTGTCCTTCTTTTGTTTTGATGAGAATGGGCAAGTTTTGTCTTTCCAGTGCATTTCAAGTCTGAGACTGCCACAGTGATACGTGATCGCTTGGCAATCACTGCGATCTAAGTGAACTAATTTTTACAACTCATGTGATCGTGTGGCTATCTCTGTGATCACATAGAGATAGCCAAACACATAATCAGCGCGATCGGGTGAGCTTTCCTGTGATCACGATGGGCTTCATTTTTTTGGCAGTTTTCTGTAGCTATTGGTTTGTGGCTGCCCGGACACCCCGACCTAGTCAAATCAGCTCAAAAAATTATCAAACTTGGCAGATTAGTTAAAAATAATATTCTAAGCTATTCTAACAAAACATTTCAAAAATGATGAAACACTTTGAAAAACGATGGGTTGCCTCCCATCAATAGCCGCATTTAACATCGTGGCATGACGAAAACAACATTACCACTTTTCTCGCCACTTGGATGATATGAACTGGCACCCTAGCATGGAATCGAGCTTGTGACCATGAGTGAGTGGGGGTGGTAGCTTGATGTTCGAGCAAATGCTTAAAATCTTCATTTTGCACTTCTTGGCTTTCAAGTGAGGAATGTCGTTTTGATTTCTTGTCTCCTTATACTGTAAAATGTATGGCCAGAGTTTATCCTCCCCGCACTCCTTCATTGATTCACGTGGTTCAACTTCCGTGTCACTGCACAATTCTAATGTTGAAAAATTCTTGGAATGTGACTTCAAGCCTTCACTTTGTATTTCTTCTATCTTGACATCCTCTTTTTCCCCCGGATTAGAGTCAATATCAACCACATTTCCATTTACATTGGTGGACTCTAATTCCATATTTATCTCGGCATCATTTGTACTCATGGATTCGATTGGTGGATGTTTAATTCATGACTCCTCAAAGTAAAGCTCACTTTCTTCCTCGGAGTTGGACTCTTCTTGGCTTTTATCCGCACACTCAATTTGTTGGGCATAGTCAGCCACAACCAAAATTTGCATTTGATCTTCCAAAATGAGGATGTATCATCATTGTGATTCATGCCTTACTTTAAGTCCTCGAGTGCAAAGTTATGATTCTCCTCATTTTCAAGAATGGTCTCCAACATGAGCATTATTCTCCCATTTTTAGCATTTGAGAGTTCTTTTTGGTTTTGATCAAGTGCAAATGATGGATTTTCTGTTTCACTCTCCAAGGAAGGTCCTTGGTTTTCATTCACTTCTGAGGCTTCGATCATTTCATCCATTTGTGCGTGCAAGCGTTGAAGTGCTAAGTCATTTTGGATATTAGTCTCCAAAAGATTCTCCAAGGCATTTTGCTCCATGTTTCCTTCTTCAAGTAGGCACTCCAACATAAGCTTGAACTTTCCATTTTGGCCATGCTCAACTTCTTCCATTTCCATAGCCCTATAATTCTCATCAAAACAAGTAGACTCATCATAGTAGGGGCTTGGGGAAGGGAAGGAAAAATATGCACAATAATCCCAATGACCATTTTGGCCACCACACTTATCACAAATACTCCACTCACGGGTTTGGAATTGTGTGCACACCACCCCCGGGAGAATTTAAATAATTTTTCCACGAGTGTGGTCCTCTACAATAAGGACAAGGATCATCAAAGTGTGAACAACTACCATCCGAAACATTTTCATTGTATGATGCAATTTTTTTAAAATTAAGAAAATAAACAAGGATTAAACAAGAAAAATAGACCCAAGGTAAGAAAAATAATTACACAAATATTCACAAGTTTGGACCAAAGCACTTTCGCTTACTTTTCAAACAACCTAACTTACTCCAAATTGTTCCCTAGCAGCGGCACCAATTTTGTTGACGTCCAAATCCACCGCTAAAAAGCAACAAATACGGTCACATCAATATAATTTACCCAACTATGAGTCTAGGTCTAATCCCACAAACAACAATATGTAGGCGATTAGGAATGTAAGAAAATTATCGCTTGTCGTGCAATTCCAAACAATAAGAATTTGGGTTTGAAAAGGTTTTTCTATCTAAATGTGGAAATGTAAAATAACCTAGAAAGCAAGTAAAATGATCGATGGCTACAAGTATGAATGCACCGGGAATTACACTCAAGTAACGATCCAATGTATTTCACGATTTCACAAATATGATCGAGTTTATGTTAATTAGCCACGGATAATAATTCTTAATTACCTTCTTCCGAAGACTAACAAGACTTCCTAATTGAATTATCCCTAAAACAAATAGAAGATTAAGCACACCCGATAGGCTACAAGTAGTCCAATCCTATCACTAGGTAGAATCTATAAAATGAGGGTTAACGCCTCAAGTTCTTGTTATTTAATCTTTCCCAACCCTAAACTATTTTTCCCAAAATTAATTCGGAGTTAATGGGTGAGTCCTAGGTTTAGCTATTCCCTTTGGAAACATTAAAGAACAAGAATAATGAAAGAAACAATAACTCACTTCATAAATATAGAAACATTATTCAATAGATAAGCACAACAAGGTATAAAACCCACACTTTAATTATGAATATTCCCACAAACA
This sequence comes from Nicotiana noctiflora, assembly GCA_032618575.1. Classification (NCBI taxonomy): domain Eukaryota; kingdom Viridiplantae; phylum Streptophyta; class Magnoliopsida; order Solanales; family Solanaceae; genus Nicotiana; species Nicotiana noctiflora. The sequence continues at coordinate 166,224 of JASVEL010006707.1, forward strand.
AGATTAAAGTGTTGAATAAAATACTACACACTTAAATATTCAATACAAAGTAAGGAAATGAAGAAACAAACCTAAATGGGTAAGAAAACCTTAACAAAAATCTTGAAATCAACAAAACCCAAGTGTGTTTGTACAAAAACCCTATCTTCCAACATGTTCTTCCTAGTCTCTAAGGACTGAAAATATGCCAAAGATGCTCAAAATGTATGCTTGGACGAGTATAAAAATGATTTGTGGTGAAAGAATGTGAAATGCCAAAATTGCCCAAAACTGTCCTAGATACAAAGCATCGCGATCGCGTGTCTTCACATACGATCGCGTAGAGTGGATGTTGAAGCTTCTGCGATCGCGTGCATCTACCTGAGACCGCGTAGGTTTCCTTGTTCAAGATCTGTGAGCACGTGCATAATTATGCGATCACATGGAGTTAATGCCTGAACATCTGCGATCGTGTGAACAAACCTACGATCACGTAGAGTATTTGCCCAGCAGTCATTTTTCCACTTCAATTCCATTCAAACCACTCATAGTATAATGTTCCTGAAAACCTCACAATAACCACTATAAACAATCTCATTGTATACTTAAAACGACATAAAAGATAAGGAAAAGAGGCTAAAATGAGTGGTAAAATCACCACTCATCAGACGCAAATTTATATAATATGATCAAAATGCCGCTCAAGCCAACATGGTCAAAATTCAAAGTTCGAACTAAAATCCAGTTATACATTCCCCTACAAATATATGTGATTAGTTTTGAAATCAAACCTTGAATTGAGGTCCAACTCCCAATTTTAGCAAAACCCCAGGTCCTACACAACAACAACAACAACCCAGTATATTCCCACAAGGTGGAGTCTGGGGAGGGTAATATGTAGACAGGCCTTACCTCTACCCGAGAGGGCAGAGAGGCCCCAGGTCCTACACAATATATCCAAATTTCCCCATTAAAATCTTTGATTTGACGTTGAAATTAAGTTAAAGGCGTTATAGAGGGAAGAAAATGAGTTAGAAATCACTTATCAATCGTTTTGAAGAAGAATTGCTTAGAAAATCGCCTCTTATATTTTGGGTTTTTTAAAAGTAAGAAATAAATAAAACATCCCGTGTATTTATACTCACTAACGCCCCAGCGCGGACCGTAAAAAAAGGACCGCGACCGCGCTGGCCAGCTGGAAAAACCTGCTACTCTCTGAAACCCCCACCGTGGACCGCACAAAAGCGACCGCGACCGCACTGGTAGAACTTAAAATTGCTGGCTCTCTGAAGTTTCCCACACGGACCGCGTAAGGATGACCGCGGTCGCGCTGCACACATCGTGGATCGCATTAAGATGACTGCGGGCACGCTGGAGCGTGCAACTTTCCCTGACCAGCAATATCTGCTTTTTTTAAGTCTACGATCTCCCGTAACCTACTCAAAATTTACCCGAGCCCTCGGGTCTCTAAACTAAACATACGTACAACCTCGAATACACCATACAAACTCATCCGGGTGATCAAATTGCCAAAATAATATCATACACCTCGAATCAAGCCTTAAAGGTCATGACTCCTTCTCAAATTTTTCATAAGACATAAAATTCCCATTTCGGGTCTGAAACACGTCAAACAACGTCCGTTTTAAACCAAACTTTACGGAAAGTGCTTAAATCATATATAATACTTATACCGGGCACCAGAACAAAAATACGGGCCCGATACCCTAGTCGTGTGATCAAATTTCATTTCCAATTTCCTTAATTATTTACAAAAAATAATTACTCATAAAAATTCTTTTCTCGGACTTGGGATCTCGGAATTCAATTCCGGGCATACGCACAAGTCCCGTATTTTCTTAGAGACCCTCTGAGACCATCAATTCACGGGTCTGAGTCCATTTACAAACAATGTTGACCAAAGTCAAATTTATTCAATATAGTATCAAAATTTAGTATTTTTTTCACTGAATTCATATTTACGTTTTCTAGTTACGCGCTCGAACTACACATACAAATCAAGGCAACCCGAGAGGAGGTTTTAAGGCTTCTGAAGTACAAAATGGGTAATAATTGAGTGATGACCCCATTGGGTCCTAACATCCTCCACCACTAAAACAACCGCTCATCTTAGAATGGACAAAAGAATAAAGTACCTAAATCAGGAAAAATGTGAGGATAATGGCTCCACATATCAACCTCGCACTCCCTAGTTGATGCCTCAGGAGGTAGACCTATCCATTGGACATGAACAGAAGGAAATCTCTTGGATCTCATATGACGAATCCACCAGTCTAGAATGGCTACCGGCTCGTCCTCATAGGATAAGTCCATGTCCAACTGGACAGTGCTGAAATCTAACACGTGGGCTGGATTTTCGTGACACCTCTGAAGCATGGATAGATGAAAGAATGGATGCAGGGCTGATAATCTAGGCGGCAATGAGAGTCTATAAGCCACCTCTCCAACTCGATCAAGAATCTCAAACAGACCAATGTACCTAGGGCTAAGCTCGCCCTTCTTCTCAAATCGCATTACGCCCTTCATAGGCGATACTCGGAGCAGTACTTGCTCACCAACCATGAATGCTGCATCTCGAACCTTGTGGTCTGCATAAAATTTCTGCATAGAGTGAGCTGAATGAAGCCTCTCCTGTTTGATCTTGACCTTGTGCAATGCCTCCTGAACCAAATGCGTACCTAACAATCGAGCCTCCCCTGGCTCAGACCATCCATAAGGAGCCATTTGGATGCTCGATCGATAACTGTTGTTGTATAAAAACTCCGCTAATGGACAGAACTAATCCCAAGACCCTCCAAAATCAATCACACATGCATGGAGCATGTCCTCAAGAATCTTGATAGTGCGCTCGGACTATCCGTCCGTCTGGGAGTGAAATGTTATACTCAACTCTACCCGAGTACCCAACTCCTACTACACGGTCTTCCAAAACTGTAATGTAAATTGACTACCTCAATCTAAAATAATAAAAACGTGAATGCCATGAAGATGGATAATCTCCCGGATATAAATCACCACTAACCGTTCTGATGAATAAGGGGTACACACAAGAATGAAGTGATCGGACCTAGTCTGCCGATCTAGAATGACCCAAATGGCATCAAACTTCTTCAAGGTGTGTGGGAGTCCAGATACAAAATCCATGGTGAT
>JASVEL010006708.1:0-117408 GCA_032618575.1 Nicotiana noctiflora
CAATGTTCAACAGTTAGAAGTATTAATGCAAGTACTTTTATCCTATTTACCTTATGACATTGAATGTTTTTCCTTTTTATTATTTGGGTCATTATTAATTTCACAACAGATAATATTATCAACCTTTGAGCTTTAACTAATTTTGATTCCCATCATATAATATACACGTAAGAAAAAACTCTTATTAAGATTTTTTTCATTTCAAGACTCGTATCTAACATCTCTAAAGAAGAATGGAACTTATGCATTCCACCACGATACTCAATAGTTCTTAGGGTTGATAAATAAGATAGTTAGACAAGTAGAGAAACTGATCAAATTAGAATTCAATCACTAACAAATATTGGACAATTATCCATTTAATTGAACAAACACTTCGTTGATTTTGCATACTTTTGGAGGAGTTTCTAGTTTTTGGAGAATAAATAGTAAATTAAATAATTTTATTATTTAAATTAAAAGAATGAGCCAAGCGAAGAAAAAAGATTAGAAACTTCTATAATTCGTACAAAACAATAATGAATCATTTTGTTAAAGTCAATGCACGTAGCTGCCAAACTATTTTCTTTAATGGGGTTTTGACAATTGACATTGAATATGACCCATTTAAATAGCCTATGAAAGTTCTTCTATCGCTCCATTAATAGAAAACGAGCTTTCATTGCAATACAAAAACTCGAAAGTTAAATTGTGATGAAATTGAGTCATAAATAGTGAATTGAGTAAAACCAAGATAGTTAACTTGTGATGAAATAAGTATAAGTTGACATTTTTAGCCTCGGATTGTATATTGTTCTATTTTTTTCAAGTGTAAGAAATAATATTTTTTTATTAAATTTAATAATCATAATTTGTTAGATATTTAATATTAAAAAATACCCACTTTTATCAAACTTATAGGACCAATATGACTAAATAATATATTTAACGAACTATTTTTAACTTATTCAAACATAAGAACCATATTGTTTACCCCTATAATAGTACAATTGAATTTGTTACATGGTTTATAGACGAGCGAACTGATTTGATTCAAAATAGCAAATAAGTTAGATTAAAAATAAGACTTAGCGTTGAAACCACTAGAAATGGCTGGCCTGGCTCTTGGAGCGATGTTTCCTAATATAGAAATAAGAATAATATAAAATAAAAAGTAAATTTGTATTATTAAACTTGAGAGTCGAATGTAGCATAAGTTTCGCCAAATACTTTTCTTCTCCACAATAGTTGTTGAAGTTACTATTTATAGATACACCTAAAAAATAAGACAATAAAGGGTGCCATTGATAAATATGTAACGGTATGCTATGAATGCAAATATTCTCTAAAACGGCTGCCCATTTAATGCTAGAAAATATTCTTTATTACATGATTTTTGATGGCAAACATTCGATTTTCTCACATTGATTGTGCTCCCCTCGGGGTTCATCCAATACCAAGGGTACATAATTGTTGCTCGCAGTACTGGTTGTTACTTGATTCATCTTTTGTCTGTCTTCAGTTACGCGTGTTGTCCAATCATTTGATCATTTAATATAAGCCAATTTTACCCTATATAGATAATCTTCTTACTTTCCAGTGCCACATCTTTGTGTCACCAGGAAGTTGCTGAAAATTTCTTTTTCGACAATTTTTTTCTGAAACCCTCTAATCAGTCGTTGATGTTTGATATGACGCACGTCTCCTCGCTTTGAATGCCCTGAATATGTGTTTCCCTATTCAGCAATATTTTTTTCGGTTCTTAGGGTAATCATATCTATTATTCTTGGCGTCTATATCTTTACTTATACACATCATTTTGCCTCTCACTTCTAAAAAGTTCATAAGCTATTTTATCATTTTTGCGCTTAACTTCCTTCTACTTCCATCTCTCTCCGATTTTCTTCAAAAAAATCTAACATCTTCTTGTTGTTATGGCTTCTTTCAAGGAATCTTTTAAAAACTTTGGTCTTCTCTTCGGTGGAAGTCGTATGAGAAGTAAAATGAAAGATATTGATTTTGTTACTGATCCTCTTACGATAAGCACCATCATACCCAATCATTTGAGTATTGTTAATGACTTCCAATGAAAGTTTTCTTCTGCGAACCCTTGAACTTGGGCCGTTGGTAGGTATTATTCTTCTATTCGTCCTTCTAGTGTCCCTACTTTGAAGGAGGATTGTAACTGTCATGGCCTAATTATCATTGCTCCTGGCCTGGTGGAGTGGGTTACCTTCACAAGAAAGGGTTTACATATATACATACCTCTTCACATTATAATTATTTTTTTGAGCATGGGACTTGATCCCGTGGTATTGGAGTTATGCCACTGGTACCAGGTCTGCTTGCCACAAGTAGGCCTTTTTGTGGCGAATAGTTGCTTGTTTGCACTGGCTGTGCATGAAAATGTGGACAACCCTAACCCTGGCATATATAACGAACTTTTACTCTCCAAAAATCTTCCGTGGGGGAGTTATAAACTTCAAAAAATATGGCCATGCTCTACTTACCAATATGGACGATGATAATGACCGTGGGTGGATAAACGTTTTTTTCATTATTGCAACTAGAGACATCATCGCAGCCACAACTCCATCTTTTCCCAAATCATGGAATCACTCACGTATGCCTGTCATCTCTCTCTTTCTCCGCAAAAATGGCCACTCCCTATAAACTTTTTATTTTTGTTATTTCAGTTATTCGGTGGACACTACCAAGGGTTGAAAGCCTGGACCAATAGGTTTAACAGATTTTGAATATTACGATACTAGAGACCTCAAAGTGGAAGGAATTGGTCCGTAAATATAGGTAAAAGACCGAAACCACGGTAAACTAATTCTTTCTACTTTCCTTATATGTAGTTACATAAGAAAACTTGCTAATTGTGCCTTTTTGTTTGACTCAAGATTCTCACGGGGTTTTATTACCTGCCTAGAAGTCCAGGTTTTTGTCGATCCCATGGAAGTTACCAGGTTGTTGCATGAGGCCCTCACTCGAAGCTGAGCCCTCAGATCTGTCACCGGTGCATGTGCTTCTTCTTGGAGTCCCTGGGTAGAGAACAAACAACCAAAAAGGTGACGTTCTTCCTCGACCCAGGATAAAAATTAGAAATTAAAAGAGGCCACACCCCAGGCGACTGCAACCACAATGGTCATTAATGATGATGGGAAAGCTAGTAATGAAGAGGCTTCCCTCCAACGAAGATAATGATCTTCATCAGCTCGCCATAATGCTCGACCTGTAGAGCTTAGAACACCAACCGAAGGCGAGGTCCGAGCACTTTTGAAAGAAAATAGTAGAGAATGTTGATTCTTGATTTCTAGTTCCAGTTTCTATCTCCGTTCCTATGAGGTCGGAACCAGGGCATCTTCTGCCTTTGGTTGATGAACAACAAATAATCAGCACTACCCCTATTTCAATGGCTTCTCTACCTAGAATACCAACAACTTCATGCCCCTCTACACCGGCTATACCTTCGTAATCAGCAACCACTGCACCTCCTCCGCCTTCCACAAATGCTCGAAAAAAGATGTTTCTCCTTCCTAGTCCCATATTTACGGTAACTTGGGTCACAACTACATACCCCTTCTCTAGATCCTCGATGGTGGGGAATGTCACTTTCTCAGTTTCAACGGGGTGCCATATGTTATCCAGTCTAGTAAAGCTTGCCAACTATTTGAAGCCGATGGCTTCAGAAAAAAGATAAGAAGAAAATACATTCCCTTCGCGGAGTGTATGCTAAATAATGCCATGTATAATGCAACAACGGTACTGTACTTGTTCTCTCACTGCTTGTTTTTTATGCATCAGTTAGTAAGGTTTTTGACTTCGATATAAATTTTGTACACCAATTTCCTTTCTTCCGAGGGCCTTCAGATGTTGATCCTCAATAAAGAAGGACTTATGTCATAGTGGGATCAGCTATTGGCAAAAACTCACCAAATTATTACTCGCTTCTCAATGATGAAAGCAAAATCTACTGAGGCGAGTGAAATAGAGACTCGATTGTAGCTAAGCGAGCAGGAATTGATGGCCATTAGCCAATAAATTACTCAGCTAAATATAGAGTTTCAAGCGGCTAAGGCTAAAAAGGGTAAGTTATAAGATTTTGTGTTTGCTGCTATTTAGCGCTAGTCTAACTCTATTGAATGACTGAATAACTTGGATGCAGCCTTGAACACGAAGTCAAAGAGGTTGTTTCTGCTAAGGAGAAGTTAGCCCGAAAGGAAAAAAAAGTATAAGAAGATCATGGAGCAAAATTGGGTTCACATATCAATAGTGTGTAATCATAATTTTATCCTTGGCGCCACATCATCCGAGCGGGATGTCCTTATAGACGAGTTCGACAGGCATAAGGCAAAACTCAAACACCAAGGGTATTCCCTCATTGTTTTTAAAAGACATACTTTATGTACCATATGAGATAAAAAATCTTGGAGGAGGCCCAATTGAACGTCATTCTAGTACTGACATAGCTGACTCTTCTAGTACCGGTTTTGACTATTCAGGAATCAATAAGGAACTTGAAGTGAACGTTGATGAATGCTAAGATCCTTTATTAGCGGTAGATCCACCCACTTCTTCCGATAGAGGGTGCATATATGTTTCTCTTTCATCTAGTTTTGGTGGCGATAACGTTTTAAATATTACCTTTTTTCTTTTGTTGTTTTCCTTTTGTAATTTTGTACTTATGCTATATGACATCTTGATAAATTAAGAAGATGTTTTGTTTAAGTATTGAGAGAATTTTATCATTTATCGTTGAATTAGATAAGGCTTCGGGTGTATTTTCTTCTGGTAGCTTTTGGGTTATGGCTTAAATTCTTCCAGAACCAACCCTTTACTATGAGAGTTTCATAAAAAAGGGCCCTCTTATGTTTAAGGTTCTTTTTATGAGGACATCTTATGTTCATTTTGGCATAAGCATTTGAAGTTTTTAGTTAACGTTCAAATGATAAAATCAATTCATCGTCTAGACAAGAAACAAGATAAAAATAAAAGGACTTATTTTATTCCTGCCATCTTATAAAGTACATAAATATTCAGTTCCTAAAAAAAGAAACTGCCAATACATGTGACTAACTTGTACAACTTTTTTCAAGGGGAACAGTTGTGCAGTCACCGGTCCCAATAAGACGTTATAGTTCTAGGTCTCATAGTTCTGGCTTTCTTAGCAATCATGTTTTCGTAACTGAAACCTAGTTGGGTCCTTTCCACGACATGCCCAATGTTGATTTCCCGAGTGTTCTGAGTCACTTTACTTAAAACTAAGTCTCTTACTTTAAAGTAACGAAGATTGGTCCTCTAGTTATAGAACCTTTTCATCCTCTATTGCTAACCCATCATCCTTACGTGTGCCAAGTCCTTGAATTCGTCGTGTAGTTCCAGATTTACTAGCAATGCCTTGCTATTTGATTCTCATCTATTCAGAAGAACCATAAGGTTGTAGCTTCTCCTACTTCAACCAGGATAAGATCTTATGCACCATATATGTGAGAGAAAGGTGTCCCCCCCGTACTTGAGTTTAAGTCATACGGTATGCCCTTACCACGTCTGGTAACTCTTTGGGACACTTGACGTTAGTTGTCTCTAACCTCTTTTTGAGATTTTAAATAATCACCTTATTGGTTGATTTCGCCCGCCCATTAGCGATCGAGTGGTGGTGAGGATATAATTCTTTTAATTTTCAGATCTTCAAGAAATTTGTGGCTTTAGATTCTATGAACTGCGACCCCTTATCATAAGCTAATTCATTCGGTATTCCAAACCGACAAATTATGTTTTCCCATAGGAGTCAACAACTTCGCGCACGTAGAAATTTTGGTAAGGACCTACTTCAAACCATTTAGTGATGTAATCAGTTAAAATTAAAATGAATCTTACCTTTTTGGGACCCGGTGGTAGCGGCCCAACTATATCCATCCCCCATTTCATGAATAGCAATGGGGAAGTATCGTATACAAGTGTTCCATCGATTAGTGTACTGATTGTTCATGGCGTTGACACTTGTCTCATTTCTGAATGATCGCATTTGCCTCCCTTAGGATTTCATCCAAAGGCGTGATTATGTCTACCCTGAGATCGAACCATTTCACATTGGAAGCTCCATCTGTGAACAAGGTCCAAACTCCTCATGTCATTTCCAACATAATTTGCACTTTTTTAGCAGCCAAGGATAATATCCCGAGACTGAAATCAACCAAAACGTTGGCCGAAACTTATGATTTGATGGTTAGCCTAGGCTTGTGCTCATTATCAAATTCACTAATTTCAACTGCCCATTTGGCCAACTGTCCTGACAACTCAGGCTAGTGAAAAATATTCCACAAGGGAAAGCTTGTCATAACGGCTATCAGATGACACTTAAAATATGGCCTAAGCTTTTGAGAGGTGACTACGAGAGTTAAGGCCAATGTTTAGAGGTGCGAATAATGAGTCTCTACTCCCGACAAATTTTTATTAACATAATAGACAAGAAATTACATACCTTTGTCCGCCCGGACTAAAATAGCTCTTAACGCTACTTCTGAAATCACAAGGTATATCAGCAATTGTTCTGCTTCCCCCGGTTAGGATAGTAGCGGGGGCTTGATAGAAAACATTTCAGGTCATTTAAGGTCTGTTGACATTCTAGAGTATATTCGAAGTTATTTTTCTTTTACAAAAGAGAGAAGAAGCGGTGACAATATTTTGAGGATCGAGAAATGAACCTGCTTATATCGTCCAATCTTTCGATCAACCTTTAAACATCTTTAACACTTGTTAGATGTTTTGGAGTTTCCTCGATGGCTTTGATCTTATTGAGATTTACCTCGATTCCCTTTTGTTAAATCAAGAACCCAAGAACTTACCCGAGCCAACCCCAAATGAAAATTTCTTCAGGTTGAGCTTCATGTTATTCTTTCTCAAGATTTCAAAGGTTTCCTGGAGGTGCTTTAAATGATTACATGCATTCAAAGGCTTGACCAACATGTCATCTATAAGTAGTTCCATCGTTTTACCTATTTGCTTCTCGAACATATTGTTTCAAGAGTCTCTAATAAGTGCTCCGGTGTTTTTTAGCCCAAAATATGTGCCAAAGTTTGTTATGAACAAAGTCTTTTCTTGATCCTCCGGTTTTATCTTAATTTGGTTATACCCATAATACGCATCAAGGAAAACTATTAACTAGTGCCCGACCGTTGAATCGACCATTTGATCAATGTTTGGAAATATGAATGAGTCCAGGCATGCCTTATTCAAGTCTTTATAATCTATGCACATTCAAAACTTGTTTTTATAAACTACAACTACATTATCTAGCTATTAGGGATACTTTAGCTCCCGGATTGAATAGATGTCACCTATACGTTTATCTTATTGGACACTAAGAAGGTTACACCATTGATTTCATTCCCTTCAAAAATCATGTTGATAGTCAACTAGGGAGTGTATTCTCCTATCTTTGGGGGTTTTATGTGGTCCCCATTTCAGCCTTAATTTTTCTGAGCTCGGGCACTTAAGAATTGTATGAGATGACCATTCTTCAATAGTGTTGCCACCTCCTAGCACAAGTGTCTGCAATCCTAAGTTCTGTGGCCGCGAGTCATGATATTCACAACATAAATTATGATCTCTCTAACTGGGATAAACTCTTATTGGCTTCAGAAATTGAGCCTCATTGATGTTTCTCATTTTCGATACTAGCTCCACTACGCTGATGTTAAAATTATAATATGACAACCTGGGATAAATGGAATCCTGGATCCCCGATACCTCTTTTTCTTGCAAAGATCTGTTGTTTCGATCGCGATTAGTTCTTCTTTCGGGATAAAACCTATCCAACGAACATAACCCTTTATTTTCATGCTCGTCGACTTTCTTGTGAGGAAAACAACAACCCTTAGAAGATCGCCCATCTACATAAAATTATCCTTGAACTTATCCATATTATTGTCTCAGTCTTGTCCTTTGAATAATGCCAGGAACCCGAGATGATCATCTTCTATCCTTATCTTTGATTTATAGTGGTTATGGACATCGATCCATGCGGTTTCTTGGAACTCGAGCAGGATTTCCTTCAACTTTTAGGAGGCATCAGAGCTCCTTGGGCTCGAATCGTTTGCGAATATTCTATTACTCACTCGTATTGTATGACCTGTAGCAACATCCTCTCTTTCTGGAACCTAGTAATGAACTCTCACAGCAATTTGGACTCTCGTTGTGCTATATTGAATATGTTCGCCTTTCAGGCTGGGAACTTTCTAGCCCCAGCATGGGCCTTTCTGCATGAATCTGCGAGAATTTCAAAAGAATCAATTGAATGTTCAAGCAAAAGCAAATACCATGTCAAGGCCCCCTTTCGTAAAGATTTCTCTAAAACTTTCAGCAAAATTAACTCAATCTCGAGTGGCGCGAAGTCGTTTCGTTTTACCTCTGTTGTGTAAGCTGTGATGTGCTTCTCATAATCTGAAGTCTAATCGTACATTAGTACGTCTGACATTTTGAACCGCTTTTAAATTAATTCTATCGCTTAAACTGTAATTGGGTGTATTTCTTCGAATTGGGCCTTTCAAAACTGGTTTCCCCTAGAATATGGTCCATTCGAACGTGAAACTCCTTTACATTCTGATACATCTTCTTGTTCATATCTCTCACGAATCTCATTAGTTCGATTTTAAAAGGATAATTAATGTTGTTGTTACTTGACCCGCTACCAGTTCTCCAAGCTCTATCGAACTTGAACTCACACCTCGAAGTGTTATTATTAACTCTTTGAGTCTCATGATTTCCAGAAGCGTCAGGAGTAACTAGGCTTCTTCCGTTTGCATAGTTGGAAGCATTCGATAATGCCTGATTTATTTTCGTCATGACCTAGTTCTAGATGGCTCTTTGTTAGTCTCGTAATATCCTTACCATTTATGTAACTTGTTCGTCACACGTATCATCTAGAGTTATTTCCCACACATGTCGATGATATTTTCCACCATGACCAGAGTCTTCACGTCCCCTTCATTGTGGGTGTCATGGATTGAATCCTCATGTTGAGGTAGATTTCATGCGCCTCAACATCGTGTGAGATGTTGCCATTGTTAGTTTCCATTTTCGATCTTTGCTAAGAAAAAAAAATTCAAACTAGTTAGTAATATATTCAAGGATCAACTCAATTACGTAAATGTCTAATCCCCACGATGAGTGTCAAAAGTTTTACCCATAAAATGATACAATTAAATTAGTTACGTAATTTAGACAAGCGAACTGATTTGGTCAAAAATAATAAATACGTTAGATTATAAATAAGACTTAGCATTGAAACCAAAGAAAATGGTAGTTGGGGCTCTGGGAGCGATGCTTCCGAGGAAAAAAATAAGATTAATATAAAAGAGAAAGTAAATTTATGTTATTTAGTTTTAGAATAAAATGCAACATAAGTTTTGTAGAAGATTTTTCTCCTCCACAATGGTTGTTGAAGCTACTATTTATAGTTATTGGTAAAAAACAAGATTCTAGGATCAAGCTCCTCTTAAATGATAATAATTGAGGCATTGATGATTATGTAACAATATGCTAAATATTCTCTAAAACGGATGCTTATTTAATGCCAAAAAATATTCTTTATTAAATATTTTAGATGACAAACATTTGATTTGCTCATATTGATCATGCTCCCTTCGGAGTTCATCCGATATCAAGGGTAGATGTTGCTTCTGGTACTGCCTGTTACTTGATTCATCTTCAATTTGTCTTCAGTTCCAATTCTCTCTATGTTATTTGATCATTTAGCTAGCGTTTGGTCGTAGATTCACAAACATATTTTAAAAAATCTTATTTGAGTAAAGTTTCGTTCGAAGATGAAAATGTGTTTGGACATTAGTTTTCAAAACACATTTCAAAGATTTATTTTGGAAAAATATGAAACATATCTTATACGTACAAATTCTAAAAACTATTACAAATACTCAACAATACTATTATCAATAACATTCATTATATTATCACAAGCCATAGTCCTGAACGTAAATAAATTTGGTACAAAATTATGATGAACTATATGATACACTATCATATGACCAAGAAGACGAAGCAGCATTGTTACAAAATAAAAAATGACGGGCTCTTTATAAAGTACAAAAGTTTGGGATAATTTTTTTAAAAATATAATAGTGATATTTTTGCCGAAAATTAGCTATTGCGCTGGTTTTGGGATTTGAAATTTTGCCAAAATATAAGTAAAATTTATGATCAAATATGTATTTGTCAAATAAAATTTAATTTTATTTTAACAAAATCTATAGCTAAACAGGACCTTAATATAAGACAATTTTAACCCATGCACATCTGCTATTTTCTCATTTGGGAAGCATCTAAATTCTCATGTACCCTTTGGTCGCTAATTTTGGAATACCAGGCGCTGGTCCAAATGGACCCCACAGATCTCTTGACGTTTTCTTCTTATTATTATCGTTTATGTTTGTTAGGATCAGGAAATTGGGTAATGTAGAATTTAGTCAAAAAATGGTGTAACGACAATAACAAATACAATGCAAGTTGATAATAATTGCAATTAAGGCATATAAAGGAGGCATAAAGTGAATGTGGTTCAGTCAAGGTGACCTACGTTCAGAAGCGGGGAGGAGCAATTTTACTATAACAATCGGCACACAAAAGAGAGTACAAAATTAGAGATGAAACTCTAATTATCTGAAAATATATCCCAAGAGAATAACCTCGCTACAATCACTCACAAGAAGAGGTTTACTCAAAGTGTTTCTCAACACTAACTCTATGGAATATAATAAAATTGTCTATTACAAGAATACTCAAAATAAGTGTCTAATCAAAGTATGTAACGATTCAAATGAAGTGAGATGACCTATATTTATAAGGAAAAGTTCTTGATCCCTAAGTAAAGAAAAAAGAATAAAATAAAATACTTTTATTCTTTGGCTCCAAGCTAGACTTCTTTAGCTCCAAGTTTGAATGTTTTCACTCCCAAGTTTTCTAATTGCTATGGATTTTAGGCCATATCTTACAATGTTGTCCCAAATTACACCCAATGTCACCAATTTTATAACCTGGTGCTTGTTTGTTTTATTTTTGACCGTCTACTTTATTTGAAAAAAACTCTACTTTCATTAAATTACTTACAGAGTGATAGCTGCAACATGATCTTCTCATAAGCTAACTAATCGGGAAATGTAAATCTTAAACTTCTCGCATTTTTGCAAAATTAAGTTGTCTTGTTGTGGATTATGGTTAATACATTTCTCAAGTAAAAATTTTGGTATAGAATGAAGAATGTAAACAGTGATAAAGAATGTAATATAATAAAAGAGAATACCAAGGGCAAAATTAGGTCGAAAAGGTGTGTATGGGGTCGAATTTGACCGATTACGTCCCTTAGTCGACACGACCGACCGTTGAACATCCGCGAGCCGATATAGAGGGACGACCTGGGGATAATGGGAGAAACGACTTCACAACCTCGTTGGTCCCACTATAGGACGTACTTTGATCTTGTATTTCCAATACTTAAATAAAGATCCCCAGTTATATAAATGGGATTCGATCCTTGTAATAGGTAGATCATTTTTAATATACAAGTTCTCTTGCTCTCTCATCTCTCTATTACTTCTCTCTCTCTACCTTCAGTTGTTGCTACTATACCGATTATCAAGATTATTCTAGGGTTTATTATCTTCGATTTTGATTTACCCCTTCATCTATTTTGATTGATTTGCTTAGAAAGTGTTTAATAACTTTAGTGTCAAACAATTTGGCGCCATCTATGGGGATTTCGGTAGTCAAAATCATAGTTCTCACATAGGATATCAAAAACAACGATCACTATTCTCCATACTCTATAGAAATCAACCATGGCAGAGAAAGAAACAAGGTTAAAGATGATAGCAGATATCTCAAATAACCTCATAGACTCCGTCAATGCAACCGATAGAGAAGATATCGAGAATATAACACCAAGAAATGCACAAGAGGGGGAGATCTCACCATCTTCACTCGAAGATCTGACAATGTTGTGTGAAAGGGGAGCTTCTACGTCTGTGGCTAAAGAAACACCCACATCAGTCAAAAAGCTGCTAGAGGAATGGTTAACGAGAGCTCTAAGCAACATGCTCGAGAAACCCCCTTAGGGAAATATCAAAGATTCGCCAATTGCAGAAATCGCTTCACTCACCAGTGAGCTAAGAATTGTACGAATGAGCAACACCTGCATCGTTATCAATGCAAGTGATGCTGCACTCGCAACCATCCTCAAGAAAATGGAAGAACTGGAGAACGAGAATAAAGTGCTTCACAATCATATAAAAGAGCACCAGGAAAGGATTGACAAGATACCTGGCGCCCCTAAGCTACTGCCAAAATGCGATGAGGGAAGGTTTGTCGAGCAACCGTATAGTAACGAATTTTCTCCTCAACTCATCCAAAAAACCTTCAAAATACCACCATACTTGAAAATATACGACGGGACCACGGATCCGGAAAATTATCTGATCTATTATGTCACCGCTGTGGCAATGACTTGTTGAAAGAATATGTGCCATCCGTGTTGCTAAAAAAGCTCGGTGAAACTTTGACAGGAGGGGCATTAACAAGGCACTCTCAACTACCAGCTCGGTCGATTCAACGTTTGAGGAGATAGCAGACAAATTCGCCACCGCTCATGCAGGATCAAAGAAGGCTAAAGCTAGGGTCAACGATTGTGACGACCTAAAGGGTCATCACCGTATTTCTCCATTTTTCCGTGCTTCCGAGGCCTTGGAACCTCACGTTTGGTTGCCTCGATTTGGGTGTGCAGTCCGAGCACGAAGCCGGAAAATTTTTATGTTAAAATATATAAATTTGGTGAACATTTTGAAGAATTTTGATATTAATATTACTATAGTTAACTTTGGTCAACATTTAGGGTAACGGACCCAGATCGGTGATATGACGGTCCCCGGAGGTCCATAGAAAAATATGAGACTCGGGCATGTGCCCGGAGTCAAAATCCGAGGTCCAGAACCCCGGTAAAAGAATTTTTCTATTAAATCGTTTTCTAAAATTATTAAGGAAAAATAGAAATAAAAATGAGTTAGAAAACTTAGGTATCAGGCTCATATTTTAGTTCTAACGTACGGTACAAGTCTTAAATATATGTTAAGCACTATCTATAAAGTTTGGTTGAAAACGGACGTCGTTTGATGTATTTTGGACTAAAAATGGGAAATTGAAAGTTTATGAACTTTGAAATGAAAATTATGAGTATTGGGGGTTGATTTGTTGATTTTGATGTTATTTTAGTGATTTGATCACTCGAGCAAGTATGCAGGATATTTAGTTGGTGTGTGTGTTTGGTTGGGAGCCTAGAGGGCTCGGGAGTGATTTGGAGGTGGTTAGGGGTGTTTTGGACTTAGGAAAGCTGGCAGATTTGCTGTAATTCTTTCACAAAGGACTTCTTCTTCGTGAACGTGTCCATGCCTCGCGTTCGCGATGCCTAGCCGACCCCCTTCTCCGTGCGTGATCCGCACATCGCGTTTGCATACAACAAACCCTGGACCCAGTATTTTCCTCTACGTGTTCGCGTGAAGGCTCCCGCGTTCGTGGATCCTGGCCTGCTTCTTCTACACGTTCGTATAAGGTCTCACGCGTTCGTGTAGGCCAACTGTGAAGCCCCCCCCCCCCAATTTTTCTTCTATGCGTTCGCGACTTGGTCCACATGAACACGATGCCCATTCTGTCCAACACTTTGCGAACGCGACACTAGGCACGCGAACTCGAAGGGCAAATTTTGCCCAGTGATTTAATACCCAAAACAGAATAGAATCAGGATTTTCATCCCATTTCTCAAACTCTCTCTTCTCCATAGCTTTTGGGGCGATCTTTGGAGCATTGCTTCACCAGAGTTCATTGGTTAAGTATTGCTTACTCGTCTTCTTCATTTTTCATCAACATCAATCAAATTCTTAGGCCTAAACATGTAAAAATAGGTAGAAAATTAGATAACTAGGTAGAGTTAAGGTTTTCAAAGAATTATTAATTTAGACTTCATTTTGGGCTCGAAATTAAGAATAAATTATATATTCGGACTCGTGAGTGATTGAGATATCGGGAAATGGTTCGAACCTCGTGTTTTAACCACGTGGGTCTGGGGTCGATTTTGCAAATTTTGGGCAGAATGTTGGAAAGATTATATTCAGACATTTGGGTTGGATTGTTGAGTATTGTTGATGATATTAAATCAATTGTGTATATATACGATTGAGTTGGAGCTAAATTCAAATGGAAAGACATTGCTTAAGGATTGAGTTGGCCGTAAACCTTCGAGGTAAGTGTTTGTTCTAACTTTGGCTTGAGGGATTAGGATTAGGATGTTATTTGCTATTTTCTAAATATGGAGTATGTTGTATAGGCATGGTGACGATTATCTATGCATCGGAATCAAGCATGACGATGGGTTTTATATGTGTTGGATTCGAATTCAATGGTATATCTTTCTTGCTTGGGTTGAGGAGTACAATATAATGTGACTATTGGAGAAAGGTTAGTGATTGGTTTTGGTTTTGGAGCATTGGCTTGAACTAGAAATTATACACGACAGTTAGGTGATTAAAAATGGATTGCATAGTGATCAGTCCCTTGTCGGGGCGTAAGTATTTATTGTATTTTTCCTTGCCAGGATGATTAATTGATAATTGTATTCCCTTGCCGGGATTTTCTATTGATTGATGTTACTCCCCTCACACTTGATTTCCGGTCATTTTTTGTGCGAGTTCTTGATATTAAATGTTGAGGATCGGGTTGCACGCCGCAACGGTATTGATTATTGATGAATATTGAGGATCAGGTTACGCACCGCCACAGTATTGATAGTTGAGGATCGGGTTGCACGCCGCAACTGTGATATCTATTGAGGATCGGGTTGCACGCCGCAACGGAGTATAGATTGTATGTATTGTGTTTGTTTGTAGAGACTTCATTTGCTTTCCTTATCCGTGTTATTGTTCAGTTTCATTCCTTTACGGATGACTTATATATTTTTACTATAGTATTTACCCTAGCATGCCCCTCCCCTTTTACTACTTAAATTGGTACATTTAGTATTATTGCACATATATATGTACACGTTATTTGTGGTAGGTCCTGTCTAGCCTCGTCACTACCTCGTTGGGGTTAGGCCAGGCACTTACCAATACATGGGGTCAGTTGTGCTGATGCTACACTCTATGCATTTCTTTTGCATAGATCAGGATGCATCTTTCGGACTGTAACAGTATTAGACCGGGAGCAGGCCTTCAGTCCAGGGATTCTTGAGGTAGCCTCACATACGTCCTCGGGCCCGAAGTCTCTTCTATTTTATTCAGTTTGTTAGTTTTGTACTGAGACAAACTGTTATACTTCCTTTCAGACAACTGTATTTAGTAATCTTAGATGTTCATGAGTAGTGACAACAGGTTTTGGGTAAAGACATGTTTCAACTTCCTTAAATTTTTGGTTTTATTTTATTTTAATTAAAAGTCTTCTGCACTTGTTTTATTGATTTTCATTTATTAAATTGTGGAGGGTTATCAGAGGATGTTAATATTTGGCTGGCCTAGCCCTGTTAGTAGGCGCCATCATGACTCTCGATGGTAGGAAATCTGGGTTGTGACATGTTGGTATCAGAGCTCTACATTGCATAGGTCTCGCTACTCACGGACAAACTTGGTAGAGTCTGAGGGATCAGTACGGAGAAGTCTGTACTTATCCCCCAGAGGTTACGAATTTAGGAAACGTTTCACTTTTGTTCTTTCTTGTCGTGTAATTCTATTTCTCAAGTACTGATTGTCCTTATTCTTTGTTCTTTCACGGATGGCAAGATCATGTGGTTCTTTTTCTCCCGCGCAGCAGCTCGAGCCCCCAGCAGCAGCTCCTGCAAGGGGCAGAGGGCGAGGCCGTGGTAGGGGCAGCACTCAGCCCCAGGTAGCAGTTCCAGAGTTGGAGCCTCATATTGACTATGATGAGGAAATTCCAGCCTCAGCAGCTCCAAAGGGCCCGTATCAGGTCCCAGGAGGGGTTATGTTCTCCCCGGATCTTCAGGATGCTCTAGTCCAATGGGCAGGCTTTATGGACACTGTCACTAGAGTGGGTTTACTGCCAGTAGTACCGGCCACTTCTCAGGCTGGATGAGGAGTTCATACTCCTACTACACATACTCCAGAGTAGGTAGCCACTCGGACTCAGGTTCTAGAGGTTCAGCCCGCAGTGGCAGTTCAGACAGGTATCACAGCTCAGGTCGGCAATGAAACGGCCATGTCTTCAGATGCTCTATGGATACTTGATCGGTTCTCCAAGCTTTTTGCCACCATTGTCAGTGGTGCTTCATCAGAGGATCCCCAGGTTTATCTATTAAGTTGTCATGAGATTCTTAGGGCCATAGGTATAGTGGAGACCAACGGGGTCAATTTTTGCACCTTCCGGCTTGCAGGGTCTGCCAAGACTTGGTGGAGAGACTTTTCCCTATCTAGACCAGCAGGGTGTTCAATTTTGACATGGGATTAGTTTGCAGAGTTGTTCTTGGAGAAGTTTCTCCTCGTCACTCAGCGGGAGGCACTTTGTAGGCGGTTTGAGCGCCTCCAGCAGGGCTCCATGACAGTTACACAATATGAGACTAGATTTGTTGACTTGGCACGCCATGCCGTTGTGATACTCCCTACAGAGTGAGAGAGGGTCCAAAGATTCATTAATGGATTTATTCAACCGATCTATCTTCAGATGTCCATGGGAGTTGGTAGTGATATTTCCTTTCAGGAGCCGGCCAATGCGGCCTGTAGAGTTTATATGGCCCTCACACAGGGAGGTGTTTAGATGTCGGACAAGAGGCCGCGTCATTCTGGTAGATTCAGTGGTACCTCAACTGGAGGTAGGGATTTCTATGGTAAAGGTCAGGAATCGAGGACCTTTCAATCAGATTTTCAGGCTTCTCATGGTATTCCAGGTAGCAATGGTTCCTAGCAATATCATTCAGATAAATAGCCTATCAGTGCACCCCCACTTTAGAGCGTTCAAGGAGGCCATTCAAGGCGGCAAGGTCAGTCCCAATTTTCTTAGTTGCCGCATTTAGCTGGGTGTTATGAGTATGGAATTCTTAGTTATATTAGGAGATATTTCCCAAGTTGAGAGGTTCCCGGTCATAACAGGGGTCTCGTCCTATGATTTAGGCAGTAGGTGATCCATCGGCCACCCAGCCAGCTAGAGGCGGGGGTAGAGGCCATAGAGGTGCAGGCATAGAGCATAGAGGTAGAGCTCAGACCATTAGAGGCAGAGGATAGCTAGTGGTTGATCGTCCTAGAGATGCAGTTCAGGGAGGTGGAGCCTGCCCCCAGTGTTATGCTTTGCTGGCTAGGCTAGAGGCTGAGTCTTCTGATGTAGTTATTACCGGTACTATTCTGGTTTATGACAGGGATGCTTTAGTGCTATTTGACCTTGGGTCCATGTATTTATATGTGTCATCTTATTTTTCTCCCTGCTTAGCTATGCCTAGTGATGCCTTGGGTATTCATGTGTATGTATCCACACTAGTGGGTGATGCTATTATGGTAGACAGAGTTCACCGTTCTTGTGTAGTAGTGTTTGAGTCTCTTGAGACCCGTGTTGATCTATTGCTTGAAGACATGGTTGATTTTAATGTCATATTGGGGATTGATTGGTTGTCCCAGTATCATGCAATCTTGGATTGTCACGCCAAGACCGTGACCTTGGCTTTACCGGACTTACCTCGATTGGAGTGGAGAGGGACCATAGAACATGTCACCCGCAGCATCATTTCATACATTAAGGCTCGACGCATGGTCGAGAAGGGTGTTTAGCTTATTTGGCATATGTTCGTAATTCCAGCGTGAAGGTTCCTTCTATTGACTCAGTTCCAATTGTCTGTGAGTTCCCCGAGGTTTTTACTTCAGACTTGTCGAGTATGCCGCCCGACATGGATATTGATTTTTGTATTGATCTGACCCCAGGCATGCAACCCATTTCTATCCCGACGTATCGTATGGCTCCGCTAGAGCTAAAAGAGTTAAAGTATCAATTACAAAATTTTCTTGAGAAGTGTTTCATCAAGCCTAGTGTTTCTTCTTAGGTTGCACCAGTACTATTTGTGAAGAAAAAGGATGGATCGATGAGGATGTGAATTGATTACCGGTAGTTGAATAAGGTGAAGATAAAGAACAAGTATCCACTGCCAAGGATAGATGATTTTTTTTTATCAGTTGCAGGGTGCGAATGTATTTTCAAAGATTGATTTGAGATCAGGCTATCATCAGCTGAGGATTAGGGCATCTAATGTCCCTAACATAGCATTTCGCACTCGGTATGGGTATTATGAGTTTTTGGTCATGTCATTTGGGTTGACCAATGCCCCAGCAACATTTATGGAGTTGATGAACCGAGTGTTCAGGCCTTATTTAGACTTATTTGTGACAGTCTTCATTGATGATATTCTTGTGTACACCCGCACTCAAGAAGAGCACGAGCAGCACCTCAGAGTGGTTCTTCAGGCTTTAAAGGATAGCCAGTTGTACGCCAAGTTCTCGAAGTGCGAGTTCTAGTTATGTTCAGTTGCATTTCTAGGTCATGTAGTATCAGCAGAGGGCATTCAGGTAGACTCGAAGAAGATTGAGGAAGTCAAGAATTGGCATCGACCAGCTTCAGCTACTGAGAGTTGGAGTTTCTTGGGGTTAGCCGTTTATTATCATCAATTTGTGGAGGATTTTCATCTATAGCATCCCAGATGACCAGGTTGACCCGGAAGGGTGTCAGTTTAGTTGGTCAGACGAGTGCGAGGAGAGCTTTCAGAAGCTCAAGATAGCTCTGACTACGACACCGATATTGGTTTTGGCCACAGGTTCAGGGCCTTATATAGTTTATTGTGATGCTTCTCGGGTTGGGCTAGGTATGGTATTGATGCAAGATATTAGGGTTGTTGCTTATGCTTCGAGGCAGTTGAAGATCCACGAGAAGAATTACCCATTCCATGATCTAGAGTTGGCAACCATTGTTCATGCCTTGAAGATTTGGAAGTATTACTTATATGGTGTGACGTGTGAGGTATACACTGATCACCAGAGTCTACAATACTTGTTCAAGTAGAAAGAGTTAAACTTGAGGTAGCAGAGATGGTTGGAGCTACAGAAGGATTATGATATTACTATTTTGTACCACCCGGGGAGAGCTAATGTGGTGGCGGATGCATTGAGCAGGAAGTCCACCAGCATGGGTAGTCTTGCCTATATATCGGGCAGCAGGAGACCGCTTACTTTAGATATTCAGGCCTTAGCCAATCAGTTTGTGAGGTTGGACATTTCTGAGCCTATCCGAGTTTTAGCTTGCACAGTCACTCGTTCTTCATTATTGGATCATATCCGTGATCGGCAGTTTGATGATCCTCATTTGTGTGTCCTGAGAGACATTGTGCAGCATTGAGGTGCCACGAAGGTGACTTTAGATGCGGATGGTGTTTTGAGGTTGTAAGGGCGAGTGTGTGTGCCCAATGTTGATGGCATTCGAGAGTTGATCTCAGCGATGGCCTAGAGTTCTCGGTATTCTATTCACCCGGGCACCGCGAAGATGTATCAGGACTTGCGACAACATTATTGGTGGTGTAGGATGAATAAGGATATTGTTGCATATGTGGCTCGATGTTTGAATTGTTAGCAGGTCAATTCTGAGCATCAGAGATGTGGTGGTGTGGTTCAGAGGATTGAGCTTCACGAGTGGAAGTGGGAGAGGATTACCATGGACTCTATGACTAGACTTCCGGTGGCCCGGAAGAAGTTTGATTTTGGGTCATTGTTGATTGACTGACTAAGTCAGCACATTTCATTCTTGCTGCCACCACCAATTCATCGGAGCGATTAGCTGAGATCTACATTCGATAAATTGTTCTCCTTCATGGGGTTCCAACTTCCATCATTTTGGATCGGGGTACGCAGTTTACCTCATGCTTCTGGAGAGCAGTTCAGTAGGAGTTAGGCAGCCAGGTCCACTTGAGCACAACATTCCATCCTCAGATGGATGGTTAGTCCGAGAGGACTATTCAGATATTGGAGGATATGCTCTGAGCCTGTCTTATTGATTTTGGAGGCTCTTGGGACTAGTTTCTACCTTTAGTAGAGTTTGCCCAAACCAACAGTTACTAGTCCAGCATTCAGATGGCTCCCTTTGAGGTGTTGTATGGTAGGCGATGCCGGTCTCCAGTTAGATGGTTTGAGCTGGGAGAGGCACGGTTGTTGGATACAGATTTAGTCTAGGAGGCCTTGGATAAGGTCAAGATAATTTAGGATAGGCTTCGTTTGGCTCAGTCGCGGCAAAAGATTTATGCGGATCACAAGGTTCGAGATGTAGCTTTCATGGTTGGCGAGCGGGTATTGCTCCGTGTATCGCCTATGAAAGGCGTGATGAGATTAGGGAAGAAGGGCAAGCTTAGCCCTAGGTACATTGGTCCATTTAAGATACTTGATCGAGTGGGAGAGGTGGCTTATAGACTTGCCTTACCACCTAGCTTCTCAGCCGTGCATCCAATGTTTCATGTGTCTATACTCCGGAGGTATCACGGTGATCCTACCCATGTGTTAGATTTTAGCACTATCCAGTTGGACAAGGATCTATCATACGAGGAGGAGATGGTGTCTATTCTAGACCGGCAGGTTCGATAGTTGAGGTCGAAGAGTTTTCCTTCAGTGCATGTTTAGTAGAGAGGTCAGCGTCCTGAGGCATCGACCTGGGAGTCCGAGTCTAATATGAGGACCCGTTACCCTCATCTATTTATTGCCTCAAGTACTTCTTTCTTTTGTCCCGTTCGAGGATGAACGATTATTTTACAGGTGGAGAATGTGATGACCCAAAGAGTCATCACCGTATTTCTCCCTTTTTCTACACTTTCGAGGCCTTGGAAATCTCACTTTTGGTTTCCACGATTTGGGTGCGCAGTTTGGGCGTGAAGCCAGAAAATATTTATGTTAAAATATATGAATTCGGTGAAAAATTTGAAGAATCTTGATATTAATATTGATATAGTTGACTTTGATCAATATTATGGGTAAACAGACCCAAACCAATGATGTGGCGGTCCCGGGAGGTCCGTAAAAAAATATGGGACTCGGGCATATGCCTGAGTCGAAATCCAAGGTCCAGAACCCCGGTAAAAGAATTTTTCTGTTAAATTATTTTCAAAAATTATTAAGGAAAAAAATAAATGGAAATGAGATCGAAAATATAGGTATCATGCTCGTATTTTGATTCTGACGCCCGGTATAAGTCTTAAATATGTGTTAAGCACTATCTTTAAAGTTTGGTTAAAAACGGACGTCGTTTGACGTGTTTCGGACTAAAAATAGAAAATTGGAAGTTTATGAATTTGAAATGAAAATTATGAGTTTTGGAGGTTGATTCGTTGATTTTGATATTATTTTAGCAATTTGATCGCTCGAGCAAGTACATAGGATGATATTGAGTTAGTGTGTGTGTTTGGTTGGGAGCCCCAAGGGCTCAGGAGTATTTCAGAAGTCGTTCAGGGTATTTTGGACTTAGAAAAACTGGCAGATTTGCTGCAATTTTTACACAGAGGACTTCTTCTTCACGAACGCGGCCATTCCCCACATTCGCGATGCCCAGCCTGCCCCCCTTCTCTGTATTCGCGATCCGCACATCGCGTTCGCGTACAACAAACTCGGATGCCAGTATTTTCCTCTACACGTTTGTATGAAGACTTCCGTGTTCGCAGAGCCTGGCCTACTTCTTCTACGCATTCGCGTAAGGCCTCACGTGTTCGCATAAGGCCTCACACGTTCGCATATGCCAATTGTGAAACCCCCCTAATTATTCTTCTACGGGTTCACGACTTGGTCTACGTGAACGCGATGCCCATTCTGTCTAACACTTCGCGAATCCGACACTGTGCACGCGAACGCGAAAGGAAAAATTTCGCCCAGTGATTTAATACGTAAAATAGAACAAAATCGGAATTTTTATCCCATTTCTCAAATTCTTTCTTCTCCACAGCTTTGAGGGCGATCTTTGGATCATTTCTTCACCAAATTTCATTGGGTAAGTATTGTTTATCTCGTCTTCTTCATTTTTCATCAACATCTATCAAATTCTTAGGCCTAAACATGTGAAAATACGTAGAAAATTAGAGAATTGGGTAGAGTTCGGGTTTTCAATGAATTGGTTATTTAGACCTCGTTTTGGGGTCGAATTGAAGAACAAATTATATATCCGGACTCGTGAGTGATTGGGTTGTCGGGAAATGGTTCGAACCTTGTGTTTTGACCATATAGGTCCGGGGTCGATTTTGCAAATTTTGGGGAACATTGGAAAGATTGTATTCAGGAATTTAGGTTGGATTGTTAAGTATTATTCATGTATCAATTATGTATAGATACAATTGAATTAGAGCTAAATTCGAAATAAAAGGCATTGCTTAAGGATTGAGTTGGCCGTAAACCTTCGAGGTAAGTGTTTGTTCTAACTTTGGCTCGAGGGATTAGGATTAGGATGTTATTTGCTAGTTTCTAAATATGGACTACGGTGTATAGGCATGGTGATGGTTATCTATGCACCGGAGTCTAGCATGACCTTAGGTCTTATATGTGTCGGATTTGAATTCAATGGTATATCTTTCGTGGTTGGGTTGATGAGTATAATATAATGTGACTATTGGAGAAAGGTTAGTGATTGGTTTTGGTTTTGGAGCATTGGCTCGGACTAGAAATTATACACGAGAGTTAGGTGATTAAACATGGATCACGTACTGATTAGTCCCTTGCCGGGACATAAGTATTTATTGTATTCTCCCTTGCCGGGATGTTTGAAATGATAATTGTATCTAGTTGCCGAGATTTTCTATTGATTGATGTTACTCCCCTCGCACTTGAGTTGCGGTCATTGTTTGGGTGAGTTCTTGATATTAAATGTTGAGGATTAGGTTGCACGTCACAATAATATTGATTATTGATAAATATTGAGGATCGAGTTGCGTGCCGCAATGGTATTGATTATTGAGGATCGGGTTGCACGCGCAACGATGATATTTGTTGAGGATCGGGTTACAACGCTACGGAGTATAGACTGTGTGTATTCTGTTCGTTTGTAGAGACTTCTTCTGCTTTCCTAATCCGTGTTATTGTTCAGTTTTGTTTCTTTATGGATGATTTCTATATTTTTACTGTAGTATTTCCCCCAACATGTCCCTCCCCTTTTTACTGCTTAAATTGGTACATTTCCTGTTATTGCACATATATGTGTACAAGTTATTTGTGGTAGGTCCTGTCTAGCCTCGTCACTACTTCGCCGGGGTTAGGCCAGGAACTTACCAGCACATGGAGTCGGTTGTGCTGATGCTACACTCTGTGCATTTCTTTTGCATAGATTAGGATGCAGCTTTCGAACTACATTAGTATTAGACCGGGAGCAGGCCTTCAGTCCACGGATTCTTGAGGTAGCCCCGCATACGTCTGCGTGCCCGGAGTCTCTTCTATTTTATTCAGTTTGTTAGTTTTGTATTGAGATAGACTATTATACTTTCTTTTAGACGGTTGTATTTAGCAATCTTAGAAGTTCGTGAGTAGTGACACCAGGTTCTAGGTAGAGACATATTTTAACTTCCGCAAATTTTTGGTTTCATTTTATTTAAGTTTAAAGTCTTCCGCACTTGTTTTATTGATTTTCATTTATCATATTGTAGAGGGTTATCAGAGGATGTTAATATTTGGCTAGCCTAGCCCCGTTAGTAGGCTCCATCACGACTCCCGATGATGGGAAATCTAGGTCGTGACAACGATATATTCTCCATCAGACAAACAGGGGTTGAAGGAATCCGAAACTTTCTGGCCTGATTCAGTAAGGTAAAAATGGTACTGCCAAATGTATCAGAGAGAATGGTGGTCATATATTTCCTGAACGGATTGAATAGAAACAGATCAAAGGCGCCTAAGAAGTTGCTCAACAGACTCATGAAGTATCCCCCCACCACATGGGAAGAGATTCATAATTCATACTGTACCAAAGTAAGAGCAGATGAAGACGATCTCTATGATCTAACCCAGTGACTAACGTCAGTACAACCCGAGGTAAGGAGGGATCGACGCAATGATGGGCGAATGGACCAACTCCCACGCTTCAATAGAGAAAGGCATCAGCCCTATGTCAGAATTCCCAATCCGCCTTCTATGAGGCATGCATATGTTGTGTCACGACACGTCGCCCTACTCTGGAATGAAAGAGGTATGCCCCCATTATTATCTACTCGTAACTTTTGTGTTTCCCCTTCAGAAATAGTTATGCACTAAATAAGCTAGGTATGAAGGTGCAGTAGCCAAAAAAAAAGAAATCACACCCAAGTGCAAGGAGGTTGATTGTCCTCTGTGAATTCCACCATGAGAGTGGACACAAGATCGATGATTGCATAGGCTTACAACAAGAGGTGGTCAGAATACTAAACCAGGGATACCTGAAAGAACTGCTCAGCAATAGAGGAAGGGCTAATTTTGCCCGAGGACGCGACCAATCCCAAAGACCAACAAAGCCACCATCGTTGGCATGCACCATACAGATGATCATCGGCGGCAGCGAGGAATCGATGATCAGTTATGCAAAGTTCACCACCACACATAAGTTGAAGCATACCATCGCTCATGAACTATATGATGACTTCGAAGATAATATAACCTTTGATAAGTCAGATGCCTACAGTTTGTCTTTCCCTCATTAGGATGCTTTAGTTATAAAATTAAGTATTACTGACACTGATGTTAAAAGAATCGTGGTAGATGACGGAAGCAGCACGTGTATTAACCACCCGAGAATTCTCATACAAATGAGGCTCGAAGATAAGATAATAATGCATTGCATAACACTAACGGGTTTTGAAAATGCAGTAGAGCAGACATCTGGATAAATATCACTACTAGTTTTGGCAGGTGAAACACAGTGGAAACTACATTCCACGTTATGAACCAGGAAACAACTTATAATGTCATCATAGGACGCCTATGGATACACACTATGCGAGTCGTTCCATCGAGCTTCAATCATGTAATCAAATTTCCCACCCCATGGGGAATATCGGCATTCGAGACGAGCCATGCACCGGCCAGAAATACTGCTGGATCGCCCAAGATTACATGCATACCAAATAGTTGAAAGGAGCATGCGTGGAAGCATAGCAATCAGCCATGTCAGGAATTAAAAACGACCCGCCGGCAGAGGTCATTAGAGACTCAAATGTCGTAGAGGCTTGCAAAGCAACAGTTGAAAATCTTGACCCAGTTCAACTGGACGACACTGACAACACAAAGAAGGCCTATATCGGGCATAACCTCCTAAACCTAGGTAAGTACCATGAATTTTTAATTAACCCTGCAGACCTATTTGCCTTCTCTCATGTGCTGAGGATCCTAAAATACATCGCCACTCATAAAATGAATGTCGAACCACTCTATCCGCCCATACGGTAGATAAAGAGGAAATTCAACATTGCGATCAATGAGGCAATCAGTAAGAACTAGACAAACTACTAGCCAATGATTCCATCATAGAATCAAAATACCCCAGTAGGGTCGCCAATGTGGTCATGGTTAAAAATAGACGAGGTACCCAAACCTTGAAAAACCAGCTCTGGCACTGGTCGTAGCTTCGCAAAAGCTTAGACCCTATTTTCAATGTCATCTCATAAAAATAAATAACAACCTTTCTCCTAAGGGGCATCCTACATAAACCCGAACTCTCGGGTAGACTCGCCAAATGGGCCATAGAGCTCAACGAGCATGACATAACTTATTACCCAAGAACTCTCATCAAGTTGCAACTAATTGCCGACTTTGTTGCCAACTTCAGTGCAGAGATAATGCTAGAGGCAGAAGAAAAGGCCCTTCACGCCTCCGTCCAAACCGATCTCTGGACCCTCTATACGGATGAAACCTCGAATGCCTTCGGATCGGGACTGGGACTCGTCCTCAAAATCCTCACGGGCGAAGTAATTCACCAGTCCATATGATGCACCGAGATGACTAGCAACAAGGCCAAGTATGAGGCACTGGTTGCAGGAATGAAAATAGCACTCAAATATGGGGCACATCGACTCATCCTTCTTTGTGACTCGCAACTCGTCGTAAATCAAGTCAATGGGATTTATTAAATCAAAGAACAGAGACTATAGAGGTACCATCAGAAATCTATAAGTTTATGCTTGAGTTTGATGAATGTCACTTCTAGCAGATTCCAGGGCACAAAACAATAAGGCAGATGGCCTAGCCAAGCTGGTCGCGACCACTAAAAGAAAATGGGGTTACTTTCCTTTATTCGGACGTTGAACACATCGAGGTATTCTCTTTAAACTTAAATGTGGACTGTTGCAACCGCCTCTTATCCTATCTGCAGGATAGAACATTCTTACACTATAAAAAAGAAGCCAAGAAGTTCCGAGTGCAAGCTGCCCGATATAGCCTGGTAAATCATGACCTCTATAAGAGAAAGTATAGCAGTCCCCTCGCTAAATGCCTCGGACCGCACCAAACAAGACAAGTATTAGAAGAGGTTCATGAGGGCTAATACGGCGCCCTTACAGGAAATCTCGCCCTCGTCTGATGCCTCATCTCGGTCTGGCATTACTGGC
This sequence comes from Nicotiana noctiflora, assembly GCA_032618575.1. NCBI lineage: Eukaryota > Viridiplantae > Streptophyta > Magnoliopsida > Solanales > Solanaceae > Nicotiana > Nicotiana noctiflora. The sequence goes on from JASVEL010006708.1 coordinate 26,606, forward strand.
CTACCATGAAATAAGAAGTAGTAGACTATGATTGGAGATGCGAGCAGTGCTGAAAGTACGCCCCCATGATACACCATGCGGGGCAGACCCTCCATTCAGTCACCTCATCATGGCCATTCATAAAGTGGGGAATGGATATAATTGGCCCTCTACCAGCCGGACGAGGAAATGTACGCTTTCTTTTAATTTTAATGACTATTTCTCTAATGGGTGGAAGCTGGCGCATACGCCCAAATATGAAAATAAGAGGTCATCAATGTTATATGGAAAGATATTATATGTCGTTTCAGCATCTCCAAAAAAGTCAGCTACGATAATGGGCCCCAATTTGTCGGTAGGAAAACAACTAAGTTCTTCAAAAAATGGCACATCAAGTGGATACTCTCAACTCCATAACATCCCGCCGCTAACAGCCAAGCCGAGTCTTAAAAAAAACAATATTGAACATATTAACATGGCCTAATTACTACCTGAAGTACTATGGGCATACCAGACTATGCCTAAGTCCAACACAAGAGAAACACCATACTCACTGGTCCACATGATCGATGTAGTCATACCCGTCAAGGTCGGGGAACCAAGCCTGAGATATTCCCAAACCAGCGGGACAACGACGAAAGTAGGTTGCAAGACCTAGACCAAGCTGAATAACGAAGTGACATGGCCCATATAAGAATGACAGCCTAGAAACAACAAGCAGAAAGATATTACAACAAAAAATCCAAAGTAAGAATGCTCAGAGTCGGTGACTATGTCCTCAAAGCCAAAACACTGGCAATTAAATACCCGAGTGAGGGAAAGTTGGGAACCAACTGGGACCGACCGTATATAATCATACTATCTGCACACAAAGGAGCGTTCCAACTAGAAATAATGGAGGGAAAACCACTCCAAAATAACTGGAACATCGCCCACCTCAAGTACTTCAACTTCTAAAAGGCATCTCCTAAGTCGCACTCTTTTTCCCTCACCCGAGTTTTGTCCCAATTATTTTTTCTCAGGGAGGTTTTTAACGAGGCGGTGAAGGGGATGCCCGAGGGTATCAGAGCATAGATTCATCATAATGGCGAGTCGACACAGTCTCTAGGCCGATATGCACAAAAATCTCCATTGTATGAACAAAAATCTCCATTTTATGAACAGAAATATCCATTGTATGAACAGAAATCTCCATTGTATGAGCGGAAATCTCCAATATACAAATGAAAGTTGACCTCCATTCTACGAACGGGAATCTCCTAAGTGAACATCCTAATGGCTAAGGCCATAGGCAATTGTTCAACCTCGTTCGAACCATGATGGATACTACATCGACGACAATCGAACCAACCTCCTAATGGCTAATTCCATCGACATTAGTTCAACCACGTTAGAACCATGAAGGATACTACTTTAAAGACAGTCAAAGCAACATCCTAATGGCTAAGGCCATCGACATCAGTTCGACCTGATTCTAAGCACAATAGATACTACTTTGATGACAGTCAAAGAAAAATCCCAATGAATAAGACCATCGACATCAGTTCGAACTCGTTCGAACCACGACAGATACTAATTCGATGACAGTCAAAGAAATATCCTAATGGCTAAGTCCATCGACATCAATTTGACCTTGTTCGAACCACGACAGATACTACTTCGTCGATAGTCGAAGCAACATCCTAATGGCTAAGGCCATCGACATCTGTTCGACCTTGTTCAAACCACAATGGATACTATTTCGACAACAGTCAAAGCAATATCCTAATGGCTAAGGCCATCGACATCAGTTCGACCTTGTTCGAACCACGACGGATAGTACTTTGATGACAATCGAAGAAAAATCCAAATGGCTAAGGCCATCGACATCAGTTTGACCTCGTTAACCATGAGGGATACTACTTTGATGATAGTCGAAGCAACATCTTAATGGCTAAGGCCATCGACATCAGTTCGACCTCACTCGAACCACGACAAGACCTTATTAACAAGTAATAAAATCAACCTCTACGGAGGCTAAGTATTATGAAAAAATCCAAGAATAGAAAAGCAACAAATAGATGAATTGACAAAAGTAAAGTTTATATTACAACAATAAAAATTTATATTCGCCCCAGCGGACGGGATCCGATACAACCCACAACCAACAATATGTATACACACAGGTATAAAAATATAGAACTACTTATCACTCCATGTGGGATAAACGTCTTCATACCAAGAATCCGATTCAAGGCGATTAACGTCCTCAAAAGTAGCACCTTACCCAACGAAAGAGTCGGGGTAATACCTAATGATTCACGAGTTATACGAGCTTCATTTTGCCTTGCCTGGACCTCATCCTCTGTCGCCTGACCCTTGACATGAAGACCTCTATACACGTCAAGTCGAGCCTCTGTAAAGACCCACATATCATATCCACTACGAGGCAGACCACGACCCGACGAGGGACGAGACGATGAGGGACAAGAAAGGGGATCTACTTCCTCTGACCTCTGCGGAACAACCTGCCTTTGCAGCTGATCAGTCAACTTATTGGCACCAACACTCAGCTCGCCCTTGAGCCCATCAATCTCTTCCATTTTGGCACTAAGATCGGCGGTCAAATCAGCTACATTTCGCTGCAAGTCAGCGTTCTTCGCCGTCAACCCTGACTCAATTCGAGTTCATCATCCTTTTCCCTAAGGAGGGCCTCCAACTCCTTGTTACGGGAAATGGCCCTCATCAGCTCCCCATTCGTCTCCTCCAGCTCCGCCCCCTACATTCTAACTGGGCCTCCCTCTATTTGAGCACCTCGTGAAAAACTTGAAACTCGGGGTTCTGCTGGTAGAAGTCGACCACTACTTGGTGCTTAGCATGGTATTTCAAAATTTCACCGACATTATTTTATAGAGGTCCGTCTTCTTCCGCTCGCGACGGCCACTCTCAAGTTCTAATACAAGGGTCTAAGAAGAATACATAAGTTATTACATTCCCAGGTCAATCCCACAATACGCAATAAAGGGGAATGGAATGAAGAAATCTACTTGTAAGGCCATGCTGACAACTCTCTAGAATAGCTCCACATCATTCACGGTTCTGAGAATCTCGCTTTTAGGAACATCACACAGTAGGGTAAGGGCATATGCAACCTGCTCACAATTTAGCAGCAAGATGTAATCTTCTGGAATCACAATGCGACAGTCAGACCCAGCCGCCATCATCTCCACATAGGTGCGACCACTCATAAACTCATTCATGTCCTCATGGGAAATGTCGGAGCCCGACTAATCAATTTCATTGCCGGGTCCCACGATGTTAGTCGACGAACCTCCCTCAATAGCACACACCGAACTTGTAACAGGGGTGGCTCTCCTTTCCCGGGCCGACCTCACCGATAGAATTGCATTAGCCATAAACACAGGTCTTGGCGTTGTTCGGGGCGTCCTACTTTCATCGGCTTTGGTGGCCACCCCCTTTTCCATATCGTGCCTTCTCCTTTTTCTCTCCAATGACTCTTCGCCATTTGAAGATTCATCGATAGGTTATGGGGTAGATACTGGCGATGTCGACTCCCTCATAGCCACAGTTCCTAATGTGGCCCCCTGTTTGGATGTTAGAGGATGACACTCTCTGACAGGCTCGCACAATATATCACGAGCGTCCGAGGCGACGTTAGATCGTGTGAAAGCAGGGACTGGCACCCTCCTTCTAGAAGCACATCGGGCTATTGCCACAAAACCATAAATGTGAGCAAGGTCGTATAACGAACGAGACTAGAATTAGAAGTCTACCTGAAGAGACTTTGGGGCCATAGCATTGCATAAAAGCAGGCAAAGAGAAGGTCTCTTCCGTGTGAGGTAGCAGGCCGGCGACCCAGTTCCTGAGACCGGTGATGGGCTGGGGCAGGCGAGCCATGGCTGCAATGCAAGAATTAGAGTTGCGACAAATACAAGTGACGAGGAACTTAACAAATAGCAACACTTACGCATCGAGTTCCACATCTTTCAGAACTCGGTGGGGTTAGAGGCCACGTGTTCGGTCCTAACAAAGAAACATTTATGCCAGAATCCACGGCTTGCTCGGTCATCAGTTCCGACCACCAATCCCTTTATACCAGGGACTCTCAAATGCACCATGTCCCGTCTCAAGAAACAGGCGGTAAACAAGTGTAAGAGATGATGAACCTAGACGTCGCATCAAGCAAACTTCGCGTACTTGGTCAGCTGTAGAAGCACTTTAAGTTTATACAGCGTAAGTTGAGCCAGACAGATATTATGGAATCTGCAGAATTCCTCTGCCAAAGGAAAAAGATGAAGGTTGTAGCCTATCATAAAGGGGTATTCATAGAAGGCACAATACCCTGGCCTATGACCGTCAGCGTGGTTTCCCCCGCTGGGATCATCTCTATGTGGGTAGAGATACTGTAATTAGTGCGAAGGTCTTCTAAATATTTCTATTCTGACTCGGAAAGAACTAGATTCAGAGTAGGAGTATCCTTGCTGAAATCACACTAAGACGATGAATGCCTTGGTAATAACGCTTCTACCGTAAGAGGACTGATATCCTCATCCACTTCCACCTCTCCCCCATCAGAAGAGGGTGGTGTGTTCGACGAAATAACCGTTGGAACCCTTTCGTTACTACGGCGAGGTTTAGGCATGGTCATGATTAATAGGGAATTGCACACAACACAATGAGAAGAAGAAAATTTTCGATCAAAGGCAAAAGTACGAGAATGTGAAAATATAAATTGAAGGGTTGGAAAATTCTTACAAATGACGAAAGTTTGAACTAAGTTAAACCCTTCCCCTATATATTGGGTTGGGTGGCAGTGGAATCGAGGAGGCAGACTTTAAATCAGCACAGGAAACCAAGCACTAGAGCATCTATTTTCCTACCTCGAGAATACGCGCAATGATGATGCATGCGACCGCTGATGTCACATAGGGAAAAGCGTTGCATTATGACACTCTGAGTTATGGTTACCGTCTTTCACCGGTTACGTCGTAACCTTTTGACAAGTCAAACTCTCCCTAAACGGAGGCACCGATTCCGCCCATCGAGGACGCATCTCGCTGTTACCCCGACGTGCGAAGTGACTTACTGTATAGGATCGAATTTGACCGATCACGTCCCTTATTCGACACGACTAACCGTTGAACATCCGCGAGCCAATATAGAGGGATGACCTGGGGATAATAGGAGAAATGACTTCACAACCTTATCGGTCCCGCTATAGGACGTACTTTGATATTGTCTTTCCAATTCTTAAATAAGGATCCCCTATTATATAAAGGGGTCCGGGCCTTGTAATGGACAGATAATTTTAATATACAAGTTCTCTTGCTCTCTCATCTCTTTACTACTTCTTCTACTTCTTCTCTCTCTCTACCTTCTACTATTGCTACTATACCGATTATGAAGATTATTATATGGTTTATTATCTTCGATTACGATTTACCCATTCATCTCTTTTGATTAGTTTACTTAGAAAGTGTTTCATACTTTTGAGTCAAACAAGGTGTAAACATACAAGGAATATCTCATGGCGAATAGATTCACTAGCCCGGAGATCAGAAAAAGGCGTATCAAATATGGGTTTACGCGAACTATGCTAAATGATGTATAACAATGAAAATTATTTAAATATATACGTGTACACTCATGTTGAAAAATTTCTATGGGGTAATAATTATTGGGTCTACTTCTACGAATAAAATTGAAGGTTCAAATTATATATATATATATATATATATATATATATATATATATATATATATAAGAAAAATGTTAAAAAGAATATATTTTGAATTTATAATTTTAAAAGTATAGCGGGTTGATGATGAGAGACGAAACTAACACGTCAAATATAAATTTTAAATACACTAATTCGTAATAGTGCACCCCATCTTGAAATTCTGTGCAGAAACCCAACTTGGTTGTTAAATACCTCTCTAAAATATCTATAGCAAATAGAGCGTCCTGAGTCCTTGACCTTACCAATCCTTATTTATAACCACTTTCTATTCCACATTTATTCAAACCTGTCTCCACTTCTCCAATCTTTTTCTCCCTGCAAACCAAACAAGTAAAATATAAAATGGACTCTGCACCAAAAAGAAGACGGCCCTGTTTTCTTGACAGAAACGAGGGCCTCGCCTCTTTAACTGAAATGGAAACTGGTCTTTCAGCAAACCACCAGCACAATCACAACCCATTGATTTCACAAAGGAATAGTTTGAAGAATCTTTCTTCCATTTCATCTCCAAGATTAGCCAGTGGGAGAAGGTTTTATGAAACTAGATTTGAAGAACAAAAACCCCATTTCTTGGAAGCTTGTTTTCTTTGCAAAAAAACACTTGGTGATAACACAGACATATTCATGTACAGGTTAGTTTTGTTGTTCATTCTCTTTCAAGTTTCAAATCAAAAGCACATAGTTGTTACTTTTATTTTTGGACAGGAGGGGTTACGTAAAATTTATTCAATAATGCATAGTACAATAAGCTCATTGATGTGGTTTAGGAACTTTTGTACCCCGAAACAATGGTATCTCCAAGTGTTTGTTTATTCTCTAATGGTTTGATGCAGAGGAGACACTCCATTCTGTAGTGAAGAGTGCAGGCAAGAACAGATGGAAATGGATGAATCCAAGGAGGAAAAATTGAATCTTTCAGCATCTGTAAAGGCCTTGAGAAAAAAGGACAAGAAAAAGTCCACTTCTTCCAATGAAACTGCACAAGACTACCCTTTACACAGAGGCACTATTGCTGCAGCTTGAGACGTTGAACCAAATCTACATGGAGGAAATTGAAGAATTATTATCCCATCCACTAATAACTCAGATACCATAGAAAGTAAAAATAATAAAAGGGGTGAAGTAATATATAAAGAATGGGATACAGTTTTGTTTTTTTTTTTCTTGATAGAGAGTGGTTAAGTGAAAACTAATGCCGGAGGAGATGCAAAAGAAGAGAAGTAAAGAGATTCAACCCTGCATGTCCTTTTGCTAGTTATGCTTTGTAATAAAAGTGATGGCTACACTTTTGGTGGTTTACCCAAGTTTTTTTATACCACTTTTGTTATGGTTCCCTCGTCTGTTTTCATCTTTTGAAACCGATATGCTTCAGTCCTTTTGAGCCATGGATTAAAGTTGTGAGAATAGAATTCAAAATAATGAATCTGTCTTAATTAGTCATCTGTGAGTAATGTTGACGGCCAGAAATGATTTTCGAACTCCTTGAGCGTAGGTGGACCGAGTTAGTTCAGCTTTTATCAACATAAAATCAAATTAAATCAATTTACATAACGGTTTGGATTAGTTTGATTTTGTCGATTTTTTTGGGTTCTTTGATACTTAATTACTACTTCAACCATGCTTTGTTAGTTTTTTTATAAGTACATATATGTTTTATAAAAATACAAAAAGTTTATAAACATAATATCTATTAAAATATTCTTATGGGAGAATTTTTTTAATAACACATAATAGTTATTTTTCGTGATAATAATTTTTTGTTGACGTACACTTTCAAGGTTAACAGAATTTAATAATTAAATTTCAAAAATTAATATAATACCTAAATAATAGTAGTCACTTTACATTCAAAAAAGATATAAGAATTAAATAGATCTTATTTTAACATACAATATGAATATGGAATAAGAAAGAAATTGACGCATTTCAGTAACACGAGAAAGTGATAATACAACACATTATTTAAGGTTAATAAATATGGAATTCTTCATATACTATTAAATATTATATCCCGCAAGAGAATCCAAATATTTTTATATATTTTTTAAAGAAAATTACAAATAAAATTTGAAAAGTATATATATATATATATATATATATATATATATATATATATATATATATATATATATATACCAAACCAATTCAAATTAAATCAAACCAAACTTATTCGGATTTTTTAATGGAATTTTAATTTTTCGGTTTTGTGGGATTTTTTATTTGGATTTGTACATCCCTACTGAGCTTATGATGGTGCATGGATTAGTAATAATTACACGAGTGATGACGATACAATGTCCCTGTAATTGTATGAAAAAAATTATTTACAAACTGATACATTACCGAAGATCTAATACCCTAATCATGTTTGAAGTGAATTTTTTAACACCATCCTATGATAATAATACTACTTTGACATATACAAAAATGTACATATCTTGGAGTAGGAGTGTATAGTTTCATTCAGATCACACTAAAGAATGATGGGACAAATTTGTGAAAGCAAATTAAACCTTTTAGGCAGGTTATTATTGTATGTATATGTCACATCTCTTTTTGCAAATTTTTGTGGGGTTTGATTTGTTACTATTACGTTCTTATGGTTATGTGCATGAGCTGTATATCTTGCTTCCCCAGTTAACTCCAGCTGTATAGCAACTCAACCATTACTATATTTACCCACAAAAATCCATTGGGTGGAACCTTTTCTTTTAGGTGTACTTGAAACTTTTACTTTGGACTGAGTTGAGAAGAATTAGTTCAAGAAAGCTCATATTGTTATCATATCCCTCTTTTACCAAGATATATACCAAGATATATATATATATATATATATATATATATATATATATAGTCTCTGTTATATTTCCAGTAGCCACTAATAATTAAGCTGAAGTATAGTAGGGTTACAGAAGAACATCTTGAACTCCTCAGTGAAAAAGAAATGATCATACACCAAAATCATAAAATAAAGTTCAATATAAACCATAGGGCCGAAGTTGGATGCCGTGGTGTGCTTAAGGCAAATAAAAGTGGATACATTATTAATCTACTACAAATATGTATAGTAAATTAGCAAAATGATGTTTAATAAGTATTCTCTGTTTCTAGTTTCTTAAGTAGGAAGCTTTCAAGTAAAATGTATATTATTATTGTTTAACCAAAATATAGAATTCCGATTAAAACTAGAAAATAAAAGAGAAATCGTGTTACTGATAATCAAGAGACCAAAGAATGTAATAGGCTTTCAATAATTATAATGAACAATAAAGAAAAATTGTATTTCAGTATGCTTTCAATAGTTGATTGTGTCGTACAAATGATGTAACTTTTTCCTTTTATACCTGATCCTAGGTTAAAGAATGAAACCTAAGCTTTAATGACATAATAATGAGTAATAAATGACATTGAATAGGTCGTTACACAATCATTCCTATTAAATGTCAATTCCTCAACGTATCAGGTATTTAATGTTTGAATTTGGACTTCTTCCTGTCTTCAGATCCATGTTTTAAATGTTTTTTGATCCGTTGCCTTTGAATGTCTTGAATTGATACGAGATACGTGTCTAAACTGTTTTCTGTATCTTTTGTCTTTAGATTTACATCTCATTCCGTTCTAAAAAGGTAGGGGACTCATAAATGAATTACGCCCCGTGTCTAATTTGTCTTCCCGCATTTTTTATTTAATTATTGTCTGTCAACCTTTTGACCATTCCACGTGTCTTGCCACGTCATAAAAAACTTTTTCCCAATACAGATAGTCTCCCCACTTTCCTTTTTTTTATCCTTTAAATAATTGGGAAGTGGAAATGATATTTTTTTCATAATAAATGCTGACGCTTCACTTGTCTTGTTCTTTTAATGCTCCTTACACGTGTCATCTTCTGATTTAACTCTGCGACTCTACTTCCTTCTTTCTAGGCTTTTTCAACCTTTCCTTTCAAGAAGTGACAGTTCTTTTTAATACAGTCCTTTCATCATTATACCTCTTAGTTCACGAGTTGCTTCCTTATACCCTTTCGATTCTTTCTTCCTCAGTTTTCTTCTTCATCAAGTGACTTCTTGCTTCCTTTTACTTTTCCTCTGTAAAAATTTTTTTATCCAACAATGACATCTTCAAACCCTAACCCTAGAAAAGTTCAAATTCTTGACCAATTTCCCAATGCTCCTACTCCAATTAGGCACAGTAGAGATAAAGGGAGAAGATTTCAGAATTTAAGATCCACACTTGGAGATTCTACTGGTAATGCTCCTCCTTCTCCGAACACGAATGTCAAAGGTTCTTCATCTAGAACATCTTCTTCTAAAGGTAAAGAGATTTTTGAACCTTCTCAAGAACCCTTAGTTGAAGATATTGTACCAAATGATTTATCCTTTGTGGGTGATAGAACATCGCTTCAAAAACAAGTTGAAAAACTAGAGAAACTTGATGCTTATCCTTCTCTTATAACTGAACTCTCAATCCCAACTATTAGGAAAGATTCTTATAGGAGGCCCTATCAATTCCTACTATAAATCAGAGGGTTTCTTCTTTCAGGAATGAATATTCCTTTGTTTATACCTATCATTTTACTTGGGGGTTAAAACCTGCCATAGATCCAGTTATCCTTGATTTCTGCCATTTTTTTAACATCTACTTAGGTTAAGTTGGTCCATTAGTATGGAGGGTAGTGGCTTGCTTGAGATTTTTATCTGCAAAGGCCAAAATCAGCTTTACCTTTGCCCATCTTATTCATTTATACCACCCCAACTTGATGCGTCATGGTTTCTTTACCTTAACTACGAGCAGTAAAAATGTTTTAGTAAACCTTGATGATGTTAATGACCGTGGATGGTACTTCGTTACAGTGTTGTTCGCATAGTGGATTTGCTGGACGAAATAAACATTCCCTTCCCTGAGAAGTGGAACTTTGCACGTAAGCTTCTAGTTATTTTTACATGTCTATTTTGATTTTCTCTTTGATCTCATCCCTTTTTGGTTTTTTGTAGAAACCATGGGAGATGTGGAGCCTATTCCCAACTTCCGTGGTTGGGTAGATTTAATTTTGAAAACTGCTCCCAGAGAGGAAAGGACTTGGAAATCTATTTCCTCTCTTCGTGATTGGAAAGTGAAAACACATGGTATGTTTGTTTTTATTCTTAAATACACAGAGTAAGTCCAATTTTTCATAAAATTGAATTCATTTTTCCCTTTTTTTTTATCAGGGTTCGGCATGAGAGGGATGTTACTTGATGTAGCTTTTGCTATGCGCACTGCTGCCAATGCTTCTCTTGATTTAGACAAGACTAAGGCTTTAATAGCACCAAAGAGAAAAATATTGGTAGTTGATGCTAATACTGATGAAGAAGATGGTACCTCGCCGTTACCTAGGCCAAAAGCAAGGAGACGTGTTATTGAGGGGAATGAGATTGAGGATGCTCCTGCTCGTGCCTCCCCTGCTGAGCCTGTTCTGATTGATAGAGAGGCTGCATGAGTAAGACTTTAGTGAGTCTGCTCACTGTCTTTCTATTGACAATTTCGAAGGTGGAAAGCCGGGTCGTATTCTAAATGAAGTTCCCTTATCTTCATCAATTCCCATTTCTCCTATCTCTTTTACATCATCTCCAACCGTAAGTGTTTTTGATCCTACGCTGACTTCTTTTGCTCCTTCACTTATGGTGAATGCTTCCATTCCCGTATCAATTTCAACTCACGTGTCTGTTCCCATTTTGGCTCCCGTACCTTCTGCCATTTTTTCCTCTTCTACTACTCCTCTTTCCACTGCCCCTTCTTCCTCTGTAGTGCATTCGGAAACTGGCCCGAGTAGCAGAGGTATGACTATGAGAAAAGTCACACTTGAAGTACCTACCACTCATAGTCTTTTGAGGAAGACTGGTAGTGCTGATGTCTGGTTTAAGCCCTTAATCAGAGATATAGAGAGGAGAAAGATGCCAAGCCATAGCTGCGTAACTTTGATGAATGACATAGTTCATTCAACTTTAAAGGTAATTTCTTTAAAATTGAGTATTTGCTTTCCTTTCATCGTAGGTTTTTATTTTTATGTCTTATATTTGTAGGCTAATTTGATTGGTATTGAGCTAATGGGAAGGATTACTTCTTTAGAAAGAAAGGCTCGGGAATCCGCAAAAGCCATTGAAGAAGCCCAGCTTGAAGCTCAAAATTGGAAGGAGAAGTATGAAGGTGCTTTAATGAGCATAGATGAACTTCAAGATGACAAAACCTATTTGGAACGACAAAATCGTACTTTATTCGCTGACTTAGGGATCTCTCAGGCCACCTTAAGTCAGGTCAAAAAGGATAAAGATACTTTAAATGAATCATTATCAAGGGCTAATTAAGAAATCAATGGGCTTAAAGCACTTATGAAGAGAAAAGAGGAATATGCCAGAGAGTTGGAGCAGAACTTGAATCAAGCTCGGGTTGACTTGAAAGTTTCTTCAGAAAACGTTCCTGCTTTGGAGAGTTCCAACACTACGCTCAAGACTTCCCTCGATTCCCAACTAACTGAGCAAGAATCAGTGAAAAACTCTCTTGCTACAAGGGAAAAGGATTATGAAATCTTGGAGAAGGAATATAATTCTCTTGTAGAGAATTTCAATTACGAGGTCAATTGGGCTTTTCTTAGATCGCGTCGTGATGCATTATTAGAGGCTACTCAAGAGAATTTTATATTACAATCTGAATTAGCCAAAATCTTAGATGTGATTGAGAAGAGTAACCAACCTGTTGACACTCTTGAGCAACCAATTGACATTTCTTCTCCAAGTGTGGAACTCCTAAAGCAGCAGAGCCGGTGGATTGTGAAGCTGCTACTGGAGTGACTGGAGTAGTGGTTCAAGTGTTTGAGGGTGAATCACTTTCATCGCGGCCTATGGGACTTGAGGTTCCCGTGCCTACTGCTCCTATTGCAACCTCTGATGTTCCAACTCCCCCAGTGACCAGTTAAAAAAGTTTCAGTTTTTTTTTAATATTTGGTGGTATAATCCTTGCTAAAGGATTTTTGTGATGAAGTCCCCGGTTTTCATAATGGGGTATTTGCTTAAAGATGATTATATTTGAATGATTAAATCTCCCTTTTCCTTTAGTCTTTTATGTTTTAGAGGTTAATTAATACCTCTTTGTGTTCTATTCTTGCCTATTTTCGTTTTTAGGGCTTATAGAATAGTTTTGCATTTTTATCCTTTGAAAATGCTTTATGATTCTACTCATGGACTATCAACATGAGGATTATAAAAAGTGGGCCCTTTTTATATATTGGCACTTAATGAAGAAGATATCTCAACTTCATAATGGTGTTATAAAACGATAAAAGAAATAGGAAACACATGTTTTTTGTATGAAATAACTTTGACAAGTTTTTATTCATGAACTTGAGCAAATTTTCGAATGATACATGCGTTGTAGTACATCTATAACTTCCTCGCAATTATTTTTTTGTGTAATAGATTTCGTAATATAAAATATACAATGTTTTCTTTTATTGTAACCTGTTTTAGCACATAACCATAGCCCTATCTTTATATACTTAGAAAGGGTTTGGAAAGTGTTTACAACATTGAAAAATATTTTATGTAAAGTAACATTGAAGAATGTCGTATACGTAGCTATTCACAACTGAATCTTGATCTGTGGCAATTTGTAGCTGAATTTGGTCAACTTTTGCTTGAACACCCGTATCTCTTTTCCTCTACGAACCCGCATCTATTTTTCTGCACGAAGCTATGTATACTGTATAATCCCCCAAGTGTTTGAGCGTTGAAGAATGAATCATTGAACACTTGTTTAGTACTCACATGTTGGTCCTTTTCCTGAAACAGAAAATATGTGAGACTTCGAAGGTACAATTTTAGATGAAGACTGCCTACCCGTATGTATTTCCATCAGATTGATATAACCCTAGGCTTAGAATTTAAGAATATTCTAGTTTGCCATGCAGGTTGCGGTTCATCATTTGGCACGGGTTATGGATTTTGCCTAGCATCTAAAATTGTTAGTAAAACCTTAATAATTTAAAAGAAAAAGAATTTGACATGAAGATACATGACCGTGTCTACCCCCTTAGAAGTAATATCTTTTTAAATGTACAGCATTCCAATGTGAAGGTAGAATTTTGCCGTCCATAGTCTCTAGATTGTACGCACTTTTTTCCCACAATGTTACTGATTCTATATGGTCCTTCCCATGTTGGACTTAGCTTTCCTGAATTAGCAGCCTTCTTAGATTGAAACACCTTTTTGAGCACAAAGTCCCCAGTTTTAAAGAACCTGAGACGTGCTTTCCGGTTATAGTATCATTCAATCACTTGTTTTTGAGCCGCCATTCTTATCAATGCTGCTTCTCTCCTTCCTTCAATCAAATCAAGATTAACCCGTAACTCTTCATTGTTCAAATCCTCTGTTGCTTGATCATATCTTATACTTGGTTCTCCTATTTCTAGTGGAATCAGAGCTTCTGCACCATAGACCATCGAAAACGGTATTTCGCCCGTACTTGTTTTCGTAGTTGTCCGATAAGCCCACAACACAGTTGGTAGAACTTCAGGCTAGTTGCCTTTTGAATCTTGCAACCTTTTCTTTAAATTATTGATGATTATCTTGTTCGTAGATTCCGATTGTCCATTACCCACCGGATGATATGGTGTCGATGTTATTCTTTCGATTTGCCAGCTTTGAAAGAATTCTGTAATTTGTGCTCCTATGAACTGTGGACCATTATCGCACACATTTTCTTTTGGTACCCCAAAGCGGCATATTATATTTCTCCAAAGAAAGTCGTTAACTTATTTTTTCTCGTACCTGTTTAAATGCCACTGCTTCTACCCATTTAGTGAAATAATCAGTAAGCACAAGTAGAAACTTTACTTGTCCTTTTGCCTGAGGTAATGGACCCACGCTATCCATCCCCCATTTCATGAAGGGCCATAGAGTTATGACTGGGTGTAGTAACTCAGCTGGCCTATGCATATTGTTTCTATACCTCTAACATTTATCACATTTAGATACGAAGTCATTTGCTTCCTCCTCCATTTTAGGCCAATAATATCTGGCATGTATCAACGTTTTTACCAATGATCTACCACCCGCATGATTTCCACAATGTCTTTCATGTATTTCTCTCATTACATACTTCATTTGTGAAGGACCGAGACACCTTGCTAGAGGACCTCCGAACATTTTTCGATAAAGATTCCCTTGATGTAAACATTAACGGGCAGCTTTCTTACGTAATACATGAGCCTTTGTTTTATCATTAGGTACGGTTCCATACTGCAAAAAAGAAATAATTTCATTCCTCCAATCCCATGTTAAATGATTAAAATTTACCTCGTTCGTATCAGGTTCGAGAATGGAATGTAATAAATGTATAATCGAAGCATTTGCATCGTTTTCTATATCTGCCACGGATGCGAGGTTGGACAAAACATCATCTTTTGCATTTTCATCTCTTGGAATCTGCGTTACCTTACAAGTTTCGAATTGTCTTACTAATTCTCGCACCTTCTCGAGATATTCCTGCATTCTAGTTTCTCTGGCTACATAAGTCTCCAGTATTTGATTTACTACCAGCTGAGAATCACTTTTGATTATGATTTTCTTGATGCCGAGTTTGAGTGCCAATTCCAAACCTGTAATCACAGCTTCATATTCTGCTTTATTATTAGTAATAGGGTGACACTTTATAGCTTGTCTAATTGTTTCTTCCATTGGTGGTATTAGAACAATTCCTAAGCCTGCCCCCTTTACATTAGATGAACCATCAGCAAAAAATGTCCAAATCCCCGGGTTCGCCCCATTAAAAACTTGTAATTCTTTTTCTGCCTCTAAATGTATCCCTTGACTAAAATCTGCTATGAAATTTGCAAGTACTTGGGATTTGATAACATTTGTAGGTTGATAAATTATTTTATATTCGCTTTATTCTATAGCCAATTTTACTAATCTACCTGACAGTTCATGCTTATGCAAAATATTTCGTAATGGAAAAACTGTAAGTACAACAATAGGATGTCACTGGAAGTAAGGCCTTAATTTCCTAGATGTCATAATTAAAGCTAACGCTAACTTCTCCAAATGCGGATACCTTATCTCCGCATCTAATAAAGTCTTACTTACATAATAGATAGGAGATTATTTACCTTGGTCTTCACGATATAGAACAGCACTTACCGCTACTTCTGAAACTACCAAATAGATAAGTAACTTCTTGCCTTCCTTTGGCTTCGCCAATAGAGGGGGGTTTGACAGGTAGATTTTCAAATCCTTAAGGGCTCGTTGGAAATATTCATTCCACTCGAAATAATCCTGTTTCTTAAATGCCGAGAAAAATTTAAAGCATTTTTCAGAAGACATAGAAATAAATCTTCCTAGGGCTGCGATTCTTCCAGTCAATCATTGGACCTCTTTTTTATTTGTAAGGATATCGGGTATTTCTTCAATTTCTTTAATGTGAGAAGGATTTACCTCAATACCAAGGTTAGAAACAAGAAAACCCAACAATTTACCTGAGGCTACACCAAACGCGCATTTTTCTGGGTTAAGTCATATTGTATTTACGCAAAATTTCAAACATGATAGATAAATGAGAAATGTGATCAGTAGAATGTTGGGTTTGACAAGCATATCATCTATATATACCTCCATAGTTTTTGCTAAATGTTCCTGAAATATTTTAGTGACTAACATTTGATAGGTTGCACCAGCATTTTTTAGATCAAAGGGCATTATTTTATAACAGTAAGTTCCCCGGTCTATGATGAAAGAAGTATTTTCTTCATCATCGGGGTGCATAATAATTTGGTTATACCCAGAATATGCATCTAAAAAACATAGAAGTTCATGACCTGCAGTTGCATCTATCATTTGATCTATATGGGGTAAAGGGAAAGAATTTTTCGGGCAAGCTTTATTTAGATCAGTATAATCTACGCAAACTCGCCACTTACCATTTTTCTTAGGTACGACCACCGTATTGGCTAACCAATCAGGATACTTTACCTGGCAGATTGACCCAATTTGTAATAATTTTTGAATGTCATCTTGAATTACTTGATTCTTAATAGCTCCTTTCTTTCTTTTCTTCTGCTTGATTGGAGCAAAAGATGGATCCACGTTGAGTTTATGAGTCATCAACTCCGGTAGTATACCTGTCATATGAGCATGGGACCAAACAAAACAGTCCCCATTAGTTTTTAAAAATTCAATTAACATACCTTGCATGTCACGCCTTAGATTAACTCCTATGTAAACTTTCCTTTCAGGCCATTGCTCGAAGATTATTACTGCTTCGAGCTCCTCTATTATTATCTTGATATTTTTGTTTTCTTCGGGTTCCTAAATGACATCAGGTCTCGAGTCTAAATCCATTTTTTCAGTTTTAATTTGGTTGTTATTGCCTCCAACTGTTCCTACGGTTTTGATACTCCTAGCTGTTTGTTGATCTCCTCGAATTTGACATATTCCCCAAGGCGATGGAAACTTGATAACTTGAGGTAGAGTTGATGGGACAACATCCATATCATGAATCCATGGTCTCCCCATGATTAAGTTATAAGCCATTTCCATATTAACTACCTGAAATTTAGTTTCTTTAACGACACCTGTAGCATAAGTTGTTAGAATTACTTCACCTATCGTTATCACGTTTGTATTGTCGAAGCCTGATAACGTATGTGCTTTGCGTATCATTCTATCTTCAGCTTGTATTTCCTGCAACACTCTTAGCAAAATGATATTAACAGAACTTCCGGGATCAATTAAAACTCATTTTACATTGGTATCGTGTACGAGTAAGGATATAACCAGTGCATCGTTGTGAGGAGTGATCATTCCTTCTATATCCGCATAATCAAAACTCATACTTTCATCCTCTAAGGTTTGGCGTATTCACTTCCCGTGTGTAATAACCACTTTAGAAATTTTATTTGAAGCCGTGTACGTTACTCTGTAAATATCCTCTCCTCCATTGATGACATTTAATGTCCTTTTTGACAATGGTGTATTTGATGCAAGAGTATCTTCTCAAGATTGGTGTGAAGAAGTTGGATTGTAAGG
Organism: Nicotiana noctiflora; assembly: GCA_032618575.1. Classification (NCBI taxonomy): domain Eukaryota; kingdom Viridiplantae; phylum Streptophyta; class Magnoliopsida; order Solanales; family Solanaceae; genus Nicotiana; species Nicotiana noctiflora. The sequence goes on from JASVEL010006708.1 coordinate 44,378, forward strand.
AACTACGTTAACATTGTGCAAATCCCTTTGAATATGAGGGATTTGGTTTCCAACAGTATTGTTGTTGTTGTTGGTGTTTGACATGATGTTAACAACAGGTAAGGTGTGTAAGCTTAGAAAGAATAGATTATCAAATTCCCGGTAACGGAACCAATTTGTTTAACCAAAATATAGAATTTCGATTAAAACTAGAATATAAGAGAGAAATCGGGTTACTTATAATCAAGAGACCGAAGAATGTGATAGGCTTTCAATAATTAGAATGAACAATAAAGAAAAATTATATTTCAGTATGCTTTCAATAGTTGATCGTGTCGTACAAATGATGTAACTTCTTCCTTTTATAGCTGATCCTAGGTTAAAGAATGAAACCTTAGGTCGTTACACAATCATTCCTATTAAATGCCAATTCCTCAACATATCAGGTATTTAATGTTTGAATTTGGACTTCTTCCTGTCTTCAGATCCATGTTTTAACTGCTTTTTGATCCGTTGCCTTTGAATGTCTTGAATTGATACTAGATACGTGTCTAAACTGCTTTATGTATCTTTTATCTTTAGAGTTACATCCCATTCCGTTCTAAACAGGTACGGGACTCGTAGCTGAATTACGTCCCGTGTCTAATTTGTCTTCCCGCATCTTTTATTAAATTATTGTCCGTCAACATTTGGACTATTCCACGTGTCTTGCCACGTCATAAAAAACTTTTTCCCAATACAATTATTTTGTTCGAGTAATTGATCAAACGAATAACCTTTCTGATTGGAAAATAGAAGTTTGTGTTAAAATTCGGTCGTGAAAATAAAAATTTCTTAGAGTAATCACTAGTTCAAAATGTTTGTAGAAAGAGTTTTGGCATTTATAAATTACAGGAATTATATCCAATAATCTTGAAAATATATGCTGTTGATTTTTTGACTCCCGTTTGCTTCATACGCAAACCATTAAGGTCAAAGTCAAAAGTGCTGCCTATGGGGCACACTAATGAAAAATCAAAAGTGAAACCGAAAGTGTGCTATTTGTGCAAATCACCCTATAAATTTTTATTCCACAGTCAAAATCATAACTTTAGAAGAAAAGATAAACAAATAACTAAAAATACTTGGAGGCCCAAAACGATTTGGGTCAGCCTGTTCATCACACAAATAGGCCAATCCCTACCCGATCCAAAATTGTCTAGAGAAATTGACTACTTTCCATTTTTCCTGAATCTTTTATATCGTATTGTTATATTATATATAATGTTTGTTTTAATTGTTACTTGAAATTTATTGTATCGTATCGTTAATGTGTCGTTACGTAACGATAAAAAGTGTCACTTTATGATACAACTGATTTGGTTGGTCGCGTTGTTTCCTTTTTATATAATAATTTTACCTCGTACCTTACTTTATCTTTATAATATTGCAAGTGTTATAAAACAATAAAAGAAGAAGAAGAGTGTGAACAGAAAGGTAGAGAGACAGAGAGGGAGAGAGAGAGAATTCTTATTGATTTGGGATTATTAACAATAGAATAGAACTTCACTAATTTTAGGGAAAAATTAACTTAGCCACAATGTAACAAACCCTAAAATCTCTTTAAAACATAGACATTCATCTTAAATAAAATTCTATTTATAACAACAAGTTTATTTTTCATATTGTGGTGCATGACATCATGAAATAACGAAAATCTATACAATCTATCCAAGCATTGTATGTTGTTGGGAATTGATTCAAAAACTCTTTTATGTTTATTGGCTGGATGAAGTTATTTACTGTGAGTTCAATAAGTCTTTTGCTAGAGTTGACAGAGTCTTTAGATCAGTTGCTATTTTTTCTAATTTGGTTGTTATTTTTCTGGTCATTCCCTAGATTTCAGTCAAATGAGTGTTATGGATAGATATTATCTTTATGAGCTTGTAAGCCTGTAAAAGGCACACTACTTTCAGTTAATAAATTAAGCCCTTCTACAGAATATCTCTTTTTGCTTCTCCACATGTGCTTTAAGTTTTCGAGTTAAAGACAATCTCTTTTTCTCTTGTGGCATCAGAGCCTGCGTTCGGTCTTTGACTGGGCAATAGAGGGGTTAGGAGAGAAACACGTAAGGGAGTGAAATACAAGAAAAACAAAAAAGGTTCAACAATAAATGCTACTTCATCTTCTTCACAACAATTCATACCCGTCTTCAATGGCGAGAAGTATAAGTTTTGGAGTATCAAAATGAAGGCATTGCTTAAGTCTCAAGAATGGTAGGACTTAGTTGAATATGGGTTCGTAAATGTGGAAGAGCCGGATACAGGGGATGGGAGGAGATTAAAAGAAGTCAGAATGAAGGATGCCAAAGCTTTGTTCTTTATGCAGCAAGTTGTTCACGAGACGATTTTCTCAAGAATTGCAGTAGCAACTACCTCAAAAGAGGGGTGGCTGATTATAAAAAAAGAGTTTCAAGGTTCTTCAAAGGTAATTACTGTAAAACTACAATCTCTTCGTTGTGACTTTGAAACATTGTTCATGAAACATAATGAATATGTGCAAGACTTTTATCAAGAGTTATTAGGATTGTAAGATAAATGAAATCATATGGTGAAGAGGCAAGTGATGAAACTCTAGTTGCAAAAATTTTAAGAAGTTTATCTCCAAAGTTTTATCATGCGGTTGTAGCTATTGGGGAATCGAAAGTATTTAGTTTTTCGTTTGATGAACTAATGGGCTTTTTGCAATCTCATGAGTCACGAATCAACAAGTCGACTGAAGAATAAAGAACAAGCTTTTAAAGTTAAGGAAGAGTCTCCAATTTAGAATGAGAAGTCACCAGAGCAAAGAATAAAAGATGTGGTAGGAGAGGTGTTTTTAGAGGAAGAGCGTGTGGTAAAGGCAAAGGCTAATTTAGACGTGGTAGAAATGAAGTGCAATGATACAACTGCCACAAACTCGTTCACTTAGAAGCTAACTGTTGGTACAAAAATAATCAAGCTAGGTAGAGGAAGAACAATAAGACAACATACTTTTTATGGCTCGCTTTACTATCATGGATCATAAGATTGGTTTTTTGGTTTGTTGATAGTGGCTTCTCCCATCGCATAACTGGAGAAAGGTCATCATTTAGAGAGTTAGATGAGTCAAAAAGGAGGCGAATTTGGCTCGGAGATAATAAGGAGATACATATTAAAGATGAATGTATTGTGGTTTTCCAAGCGAGTGAAGGTAGAGTAAACTTATTCAAAAGGTTCTCTTTGCTCCAAGTTTGGCACATAACTTGCTAAGTGTTTGGCAATTATTAATAGTGAATTCTCTGTCTTGTTTGATGATGGTTGTTGATACCCAACTTTTTTCTCACATATTTTAAAAATGCATATATACTTTCAAAATAGTGCATGAGTATCAACCAGTATTATTCCATAATTTTGTGTAATTTTCAAGATTTTTACTAATTTGCTCTAGCATTTTATTATACAAATAATTTTGATTTTATGATACTTTTATTAGATTAATTTTATTATTTCTATTTATACTGAGCTTTCATTATTTCGCAAATAGTCATATGTACATCTTATGATGATAATTGTAATAACTTTGCAATAATAGCTCATGTGTGCATAATTACCTCATTTCACAAGAAAATAATATTTTTATATTTTTATAATGCTAAGTAATTATTTTAAATAATCTTCATGCATAAAAATCATTTTTTTATCGTTTTTAGCTATTCTTATAAATTATTTTATCAATTAGTTGGATATTTAAATAATAGCCCTTTTTCCTTAATCATTTTTGGACTTAACCCAATTACACCAGCCCAATTACTTAAAATCCTAGCCCAATCCGCCTCAGCCCAAAAAAAATAACCCTTACACGACCCAGAACCTCCTAAAGTCGTGGTCGTTGATCTCTGAGATCAACGGTCCACGTTATCTTTTTCCCCTTTTAACTCAACGACCCCAAACCCTACTCACTCTCTCATTTGTGCCACCTCTGAATCATCTCCTCCCCTCTTATCTCTCAGACACCATCAAATCCTAGAGCGCCGTCACTCAAAAATTCCCCCAAACCCCTTTGATTCTTGACCAGATATAGGGTCAATTGGTAATTTATTGCCTTATCTAGCCTATCACCTTTTCTGGTTATTCGGTTACGTTGATTTATGAAAGAATCTCGAAGAGATTCTACTTAGATTTACCCGTTAACCTTTTTATGAACCTGTTTTTGGTCATCTCCGTGTGTGAGTACTATTATCTTCATGTTTACGGCTCGAATCTATGGTTACAAACCAGATCTTCTTTCATCTCTACCATTCTTTTAAAACCCTAGTCTCATGCTACTTGAATCTGTTCAAATCCTTGTAGATCTGAGATAATTTTAAGTTTGTTCATTATTTCTCTTTAAAACTTTCTGTGTTTTCTAATTATTAACCAATTTTTGTTTTCTCTAAAGCTAGGGTTTCATCCATTTAAGTTTCTGAAAAATGCTAATTTTTTAAGTGTTTAACCCTAATTTTCTTTACTTGTTCGACTAATTCTCATGACTATATTCTAAACCCCGAGGTTTCTATAATTATTGCAGTGATTACTTCAATTTTTTCCCGTTATTGTTTATCTTTGTCGATCAAAATAGATTGACTGATTTTATTATGGTTCAAATTAAATTTTTCTATTGGAGCCAGTACTTCCCGATGGTTTTACCTAGTTTTCTTATTTATCACTTTTATTTGGTGCTACTTGCCTTATTTAGAGTAGTTAGTCTAATTTATGGAATAATTGATTTGTTTATCTTGTTTAAATCCCAATCCGTGCTGGTAAGTGGTTCTCTTTATTTTAAGGTGACTTTTCTGGATTCTGTTTGTATTAATTAGCTTGGGTTTAGCCCCAATTAACTAGCTGATTGTATTTGCTTGCCTTATTTGTGAACTCTAATTTTCTTGTCATAATTGTCTTCTCTACTGAATGCTATATAAACTTCATTCTTATTTCTTTCAAACACACGAACACACACTCAGAAAGAAACACACACACACACACATATATATACAAACTTTTGCTCTCAAACCTTTCTATTACTTGTGTTTTTTATATTATCTAGCCTCCTGAAAGCCAAGACTAGACTATTGGATTTTGCATACTTTCAACTTCCTGTTTGCTATTTCCTATTTGGTATGTACCACTTCTACTATCATTCAATATGCTATGTAATTAGACATATGTGCTTTGTGCTTATTGTTCTTAATCAGCATGTCTACTTCTATGTAATTAAACATATTTGCTTCATGTTTATTGCTCTTAATCAGCATGTCCACTTCTATGTAATTAGGCCTATGTACTCCCTGTTCATGGATCTTAACCAGCATGCCTACTTCCATGAAATTAAACCTATGTGCTTATTATTTTCAGCATGTCTGTCTTTATGTAATTAGACCTATGTCTATCTTTTTCTCAACTAGCCTGATTTCTGTCCTATTTTAAGTGATCACCCTTAATAAACTCATGAGTAATTCATGATTTCTATGCTCTCAACTACTGCTATCTTTCTGTATGATTGTCTGATTAGTAACTTGATCCCAGCATATTGTTCTCTGATTAATATATGCCTATATTGTTCACCTAGTAATAGCTAATGGATTAAGGTCATGTAATCTTGTTCAAATTTATTGTCACTCTGTTCTGTCTATTGTTTGATTCCTCGAGCTCATGGTTGAACTCCTTCTACTAAATGTGTGTTTCTTGTGATTCTTGTAATCTAGTAATCTGTTTCTATGAACTTCTGAAATCCAGGCTGTTTTTTTCCTAAAACTACTTCCTACTTTCATACACTATTTTCAACTCTTACTCTTAGATATCTAGGGTCCTATCCCCCAAATGTGAGCACTGCTTAGGGTCCATGAGACTCCTCTAAACACTGACACATTGGGGCTGGTTTCCAATCATTTATGAACTGTGTGTTGAACATCTGACTCTGATATGAGCACTGCCCGGGGTCCCTGAGGCCCTTGGGAACTTTGACATACTAGGAACCAGCTTTATGTGTTATGGATGGACTACCACTATGCTCAGAGGTGCAATGTTTGGAGGCTTGGTTCCAAACTGGTGTTAGGCCTAAAAAGGCTCTCTATAGTATTGTGATTTTCATGATGTAAGTCATCTATATTGGTCTGTATAATAATTCTTGTAAAAACAGATATCGAGGTTATTAGTAAAGGCTAGAAGGGATTTTATATATATCTCTGTTTGAATTGTGTAGAGAACATACATATATGACTTGATTATGTATTTTTCTTTTGAATCTGTATTGCACATGTGCATATTAGAAAATCATTTATAGGGATTTACATTTATTTCTGCACATTAGACACCCTGTTTATAGGACTTTCACGTACTTTTTCAATCCAATGTTCATTAGCAACCGTGTCAATAGGCTATTGACTCTTTGAATAACCATTTTCCCTAGAAATGCGCTCCTACAATTCTGCATATGCATGAATAATAGAGATCCTGTCTATAGGAACTGAAGTTGCCTAGATACCATGCCTATAAGGCTTGAAATTAATTTGTTCATTTAGATACCATGCCTATAAGGTTTCAGAAATCAACTTCTAAATTTAGATACCATGCCTATAAGGTTTTAAATTAATTTTTGCATTTATATACCATGCCTATAAGGTTTCAAAAATTAATTTCCGCATTTGGATATCATGCATATAAGGAATTAGTATAAAAATAGTTCTAACACTTAGATATCATGCTCATTGAGATAAACATGTAAAATCAGTTATGTAATGTTTGTGATCATTTTCAGCACATAAACAACATGACTATAAGGTCTAAATGGATAAAATCTGCCTATTTAAACTAGTCATTGGTTTATAATACGTTTAGATATCATGCCTATAGGATCCTACTAGTTATCGCCTAGGAAAGCCACTAAAACCCTAAAATTGCCAAAAACTGTGTTTGTTTGACTGCTTATAAATTGCCCAGATTCAGCAAGTAATAAAATTAATAGGCAAACTGGTTAGGTATTTACTGCCTCCGCTTAATCAAACTGCTGCATATTTTGTGCTCATTTGGATATCCTGCTATAGGACTTTAAATCGTTTAAAACTATTTGTTTAAATCATGCATTTGTTTTTCTATTTGTGGAGGCAAATATAAGCCCCATTAATTGCATCTTTATGGGAGATTCCTATTTGGCTTTTTGTTTGTCGCATAGTTTTCTCATTTTAACAACATGGGTGGGTCTATAACTTCCTTAAATAGAGGTAATAAATGCCTTTAGGGCCACATGCAAGGGACGGGTAATGCATGCATAGGGAACGTATCAGATACTATTAGAACTCTTAGGTAATAAACAAAGGGGAAGGGTAATTGGGTAGTAAAAGGAAATGACGACATGTGTGCTAATCCTATGTGTAGCACCCCAACTTAGGGATGATTACAAAGTATTGCACAAAAGTAATCCTACAGGCTAAAAAACTAGGACCCATTTTACTCCATATTTTAAAAGTAATATTTGTTTCTTTATCTGCTTATAAGACCAATTCACTTAAATCGAATTTGGCCAGGACCCACCGTTGTGGACCTCGAGGGGTGCCTAACACTTTCTCCTCAAAGTTATTTCGAGCCCTTACACAATCTCTAGTAATGTAAACCGATTTACGAGCTATTTGTTCTAGGTTGTCTAACGCACCTTAATCCATTAGGTGGGGACTCTTCAAATCTCATACCCAATTCCCAAAAGGAAAAGGATTTGTCCCAAAAAATGTTGAAACCCGGACTCCGCGAGGAAAAAGGGGGCGCGACAGCATTGCGACTCTACTGGGAACTTGTTTAGGCTCTTACCATAACAAACTTGTTTTGTGAATCAGTCTTGAACGTGTTTTATCTTATTAATACATGTGCACCCTTTCCCTTTCCCCTTATTTAAATTTAATTGCCTATGTTTTCAAGCATTTATGATTTCCTTTATTACAGAAACTAACTTGTATCCTTTTTTTCTTTCTTATCTGCATCATTCAATCATTAAATACTGCATTTATCATTATTTTAACGCGCAAATATGTGACAACATGCTATTTATTCTTGCGTAAATCATGCTCAACATCAATATTAAACTTGTGCATAATCTATCCTATAGCAACGCTTGATGAGTGTTTGCGCCCTTCCTATGTATCACCCTTTAAATCCTAAAAGGCGTATTTATTGTAAACCTAGTCGATCAGCGGTGCAGTCAATGGTTCCGTACCTTTCCCTTCAAGTTGTTCGCATGAGGGTACCAGTCTAGACCTCTCTAGGAACCTTACTCTGATTAATTGTACATGCATCATGGTCAAACCTAGCTGGGTTAATATGTTGTCCACATAATAACCCTTTAAGACAAGCCTCGTCCAAAAGTCCATCCGGTTTTCTATAATCCCAACGGATGCCACCACAAATGTGTGCATAATTTTTGGAGAATTAAGTGCCAATATGCTAATCATTGTTGTATAAATAATCGAATCTAGAGGGGGAAGGGCCTAACCATGTTTGTTTTGCAGAAAAAGAGGCACGAAGTCCCCAGATTCGGCATGATCCGTAATATACCACCATTGTTGCTAGATTGGTGTGAGGATCTTCCATCAAGTGATAATAATCATGTGAAAATTGTCTTGGGAAATTTTCCTTCTTTATTGGACCTCCAGCCGAACAACGTGTTAATCGAAGTTGCCATAATGTTCTGGGATAGAGAAAGAGCCGTGTTTCATTTTGGAAACATAGAAATGACCCTTCTCTTGGAATAAATAGGGGGATTCACTGGGCTACCTTGGGACAGTCCTTGTTTATTAGTGCCGGAAAATCGCTTTAATAGGGGGTTTCTGAAAATGATGGGATTAAAGAAGAATGACAACTTGGATTTCCTGAAAAATACCTACATAGCCTTCGACTTCCTCTATGAACAATATGGTCACAGCAGAGCTTATCACATTTTTGGATGATGTAACTGGTTATAGTTGTGGTGGTTAGATATTAGAATTAATGTGGTAGTTAGATGTGGGGACACTTTGTCGGGACACTTTGTTGATTCTGTTGTTAGTCTTTTTCTCCCTTGCCTGGATGATTGAACTATTAATTATGCTCCCTTTCCAGGATGATTAAACTATTAATTGTGCTCCCTTGAGAGGATGATTGAGTTGTTAATTGTGCTCCCTTGTCGGGATGTTTGCTACGTAATTGTCTAATGTGTGTCCCTTATTTTTGACTGTTGCTTGGGGATTTAGACTGATTAAATGATATTTATGATCGGGTTACATGCCGCAATGATGATAAATGATAAATAATGTGGATCGAGTTACACGCCGCAACAGTAATATATGGATCGGGTTGCACACCGCAATGATGATAATTGTGGATCGAATTGCACGGTGCAACAGTGATATGTGGATCAGGTTGCACGCCACAACAATGGTAATTGTGGAGCAGGTTGCATGCCGCAATGATGGTAATTATGGAACAGGTTGCACGCTGCAACGGTTGTTGACATCTGTAGTTATGTTTGAATAACTATTCTCGTTTCGTTGTGGAATTAAGCTGTTTTGGTTGTTACTCTGGATAAAATGTTTAATTATATTTTCCCCGCAGCATGTTCCCCCTCTCTTGATGTGATTATCTTGGTATTCGATATTTCACTGTATATTTTTAACTGCATAAGTTTATGTGGTGTCCAGTCTGGACTTGTCACTACTTCGCCGGGGTTAGGCTAGGCACATACCAGCACATGGGGTCGGTTGTGCTGATACTAAACTTCTGAGCATTTTTGCACAGGTCCAGGTTTTGAGCAACAACAGTAGTAGTTCGATAGTAGGATCTTATTTACTATGAGACTAAGGTAGCTTGCAGCTGTTCGTAGGCCCGACGTCTCTTCTTATGCTTTTCATTTATACTATGGTCTCATTGTTTCGAGACATACAACTGTTATATTTCTTTCAGACTTTTATATATAGTTTATTCTTAGTGGTTCGTGAGCTTGTGACACCAAATCTTGGGTAGAGGATATTGTTGAGCAGTTTATATTTATTTTAGACTTATAAAATTAGTCTTCCACAGCTATTGTTATTATATTTCATGCTATAAAATTGATAACATGATGGATTGTTTATGAAAATGGTGAGTAAATTGGCTTGCCTAGCTACCACGGGTAGGCACCATCACGATCCTGATGGTGGGAAATCCGGGTCGTGAGAAGTTGGTATCAGAGCACTAGGTTACATAGGTCTCACAACTCACGAACAAACATAGTAGAGTCTTAGAGGTAGGTACGGAGACGTCCGTATTTGTTCCTCAGAGTCTATTGGGTTAGGAAAACCTCTCATTCATTCTTTCTTGTCGTGTGATTGATTTCTCAAATGCTGACTGACCTTCTACTCAATTCTTTCGCGAATGGCGAGGTCATGTAGCGCTTCTTCGGTGGAGCAACAACACAGACCAGTGATGGATCAGCTACTTCTTCGGAGACTTTGTGGAAATAAAGGTAATAGACGTAGATGTAAAGATGGGGGAAGTAGAGGTAAAGATATAAGAGGTGGAGGTCGAGATACGAGAAGTGGAGGTAAAGGTATTAGAGGTGGAGGTACAGGTACTGTTCTGGTTTATTGTAGAGAAGCTTCGGTCTTATTTTGCGTTGTATCGGGTCATTCTACCTGCAATGCTATATCGTATGCGAAGTCTCGGCATATGGCCGAGAAAGGGTGCTTGGTCTACTTGGCTTACGTTTTGATTCTAGTGCGGTGGTTTTCCTTTATCAATTCTGTGCCCGTGGTTCGTAAGTTCTGGATGTTGCCTTCAGACCTACCGGGCATGCCGCCCGGTAGGGATATTGAACTATGTATTGATCTAGTTCCGGGCACTCAGCTTATTTCTATTTCGCCGTATGCATGGCCCCGCCAGAGTTAAAAAATTAAAAGATCAGTTGCAAGACTTGCTAGAGAAGAGCTTTATCAGGCCTAGTGTTTCTCCTTGGGGTGCCCCGATATTATTCGTTAAGAAGAAGGATGGTTCGATGTGGATGTGTATTAATTACCGTCAATTAAACAAAGTAACAATAAAGAATAAGTAGCCACTCAAGGATTGATGATTTGTTCGACCAGCTCCAAGGAGCAAGGGCGTTCTCAAAGATAGACTTGAGGTTTGGCTATCATCAGCTGAAGACTAGGGCGTCTGATGTCCCTAAGATAGCATTTTGCACTCGGTATAGGCACTACGAGTTTTTAGTCATGTCTTTTGGGTTGACCAATGCCCCAGTAGCATTTATGGAGTTGATGAACCGAGTGTTCAGGCCTTACCTAGACTTGTTCGTGATAGTCTTCATAGATGATATCCTGGTGTACTCCCGCAGCCAGGAAGAGCACGAGCAGTACCTCAGAGTGGTTTTTTAGACTCTGAAGGATAATCAGTTATATGCTAAGTTTTTAAAATGCGAGCTCTGGTTGAGTTCGGTTGCATTTCCAGGTCATATTATATCAGTAGATGGTATTTAGGTGGACCTAAAGAAAATTGAGGCAGTCAATAATTGGCCTCGACCAGCTCTAGTGGCCGAGATTTGGAGTTTCTTGGGGTTAGCAGGTTACTACCATCGGTTCATAGAGGGGTTTTCTTGTATTGCAGCCCTAATGACCAGGTTGACCCAGAAGGGTGCCCAGTTCAAGTGGTCAGATGAGTGCGAGGCGAGCTTTCTGAAGCTCAAGAAAACTTTAACTACGACACTATTGTTGGCTTTGCCCACGGATTCAAGGCCTTACATGGTCTATTGTGATGCTTCACGTACTAGGCTTGGAGCGGTATTGATGCAGGATGGCACAGTTATTGCCTATGCTTCGAGATAGTTGAAAGTTCATGAGAAGAATTATCCGGTTCATGACCTAGAGTTGGCAGCGGTTGTTCATGCCTTAAAAATTTGGAGGCATTATCTATATAGTGTGGCATGTGAGGTATGCACAGATCACAAGAGTCTTCAGTACTTGTTCAAAAAGAAGGAGTTGAATGTTCGATAGAAGAGATGGATAGAGTTGTTGAAAGATTATGATGCTACTATCTTATATCACCTAATGTAGTGGCTGATGCATTGAGTAGAAAGTTTGAAAAAATTGGTAGTCTTGCGTATATTCCGGTCAGCCAGAGACCGCTTGCTTTAGTTTTTCAGGCCTTGGCCAACTGATTTGTGAGATTAGATATTTCTGAGCCTAGCAGAGTGTTAGCTTGCACGGTTGCTCGTTCTTCTCTATTGGAGTGTATCCGTGAATGGCAGTTTGATGATCCCTATTTGTGTGTCCTAAGAGACACCTGCATTGTGGAGGTGCTACGAAGGTAACCTTAGGTGATGATGGGGTGTTGCGATTGCAGGGGCAAGTTGTGTGCCCAATGTTGATGGGATTCGAGAGTTGATCTTAGTAGAGGCCCATAGTTCTCGATATTCTATTCATCCGGGCGCCGCGAAGATGTATCAGGACTTGCGGTAGCATTATTGGTGGCGTAGGATGAAAAAGGACATTGTTGCGTATGTCGCTCGATTTTTGAATTGTCAGCAGGTCAAATATGAGCATTAGAGGCCCAGTGGTGTGTTTCAGAGAATTGAGCTTCCCGAGTGGAAGTCGGAGCAGATTTCAATGGAATTCATTACTGGATTTTCGTTGACTCGGAAGAAGTTTGATGCTTTTTGGGACATTTTTGATAGGCTAACCAAGTCAGCGCATTTCGTTCCAGTAGCGGTCTCCTATTCATCCGAGAGGTTAACGGAGATTTATATCCGGAAGATTGTTCCCCTTCATGGGGTGCCGGTATCTATTATATCAGATCGGGGTACAATATTTACCTCGCGCTTCTGGATAGCGGTCCAGCAAGAGTTAGGCACCCAGGTTTAGCTGAGCAAAGATTCCATCCTCATACTGACGATCAGTCCGAGCGGACTATTCAAATTTTGGAAGATATGTTCCAAGCTTGTGTCATTGACTTTGTAGGCTCATGGGACTAGTTTTTGCCTTTCGCAGAATTTGCCTACAACAATAGCTACCAGTCTAGCATTAAGATGGCTACATATGAAGCATTGTATGGCAGGCGATGTCGGTTTCCAGTTGGATGGTTTGAGCCGGGAAAGGCTCGGTTGTTTGGTACTGATTTAGTTCAGGAGGCCTTAGATAAGGTCAAGACTATTCAAGAGAGGGTGCGTTCAGATCAGTCTAAGTAGAAGAGTTATGCAGACCGTAAGGTCCGAGATGTAGATTTGATGGTCGGTGAGTGGGTATTGCTCCGGGTGTCGCCTATGAAGGGCGTGACTCGCATCCCATGGCAGGTACGGAATTGTTTATGACTCGGGATTGTGACTTGGTCAATCTCGAACAAGAATGTTTCTATATTGGCGATTGATACGCACCCTGTATTGAAAATATCAGGCCTTATTGTCGTGTTTGGGGCCTTGTGCCAATTTGTAGCATCTTTAGAGGATGAATATCATTGTTATAGCATGCTTTGTATAATCATTGATCTCAGTCCTGTGCTTAATCACTGTTATGAAATGCTAAGTCATTTTTCCTGAAGTTAAATATCTAAAGTATATTCTTTTTAATAAATTGGAAACTGGGAAATTAATTGAATCTGTTACGTGACTCATATACATAATTTTAACTGAGTATGGATCGGGCTGTATGCCGCAACGAATGTTATGATTGAGTATGGATCGGGTTGCACGCGGAAATGAATAATTATGATTATATTTTGCTTGGGCCGAAGGAGCCCCTCCAGAGCCGTTATCCACATTTGTTCCCCGACTAAGGTACCTCCTTCTTTTGTCCGTTCGAGGACGAACGGTTGTTTTAGAGGTGGAGGATGTGACGACCCTAAGGGTCATCACCTATTTTCCTCATCCGTTCCATACTTCCGAGGCCTTGAAAACCTCATTTTATATCGCCCCAATTTGAGCGTGTAGTCCGGGCGGTAGCCTAAAATTTTTTATGTTGAAATATGTGTTAATTCTATGGAAAGTTTGAAGAATTTTGATATTAATATGATTATAGTTGACTTTGGTCAACATTTTTGGTAAATGGACCCAGACCCGAGTTCGGACTATTCCAGAAGGTCCGTAGAAAATATGGGACTTGGGAATGTGCCTGGAGTCGAAATCCGAGGTCTAGAACCTCAGTAAAAGAATTTTTTTTGAAATTATTGAGGAAAATGAAAATGATAACTGATTGAAAGACTATGGTATCACGCTCGTATTTTTGTTCCGATGGTCGGTACAAGTCTTAAATATTATTTAAGTGCTTCCTGTAAAGTTTTGTTGAAAACGGACGTTGTTTGACTTATTTCGGACCTAAATAGCTAAATTTGAGGTTTATGAACTTTGAAATAAAAAGTGATTATCTTGGGGTTTGACTCGTTGAGTTTGATGTTATTTTAGCGATTTGATCACTCGAGAAAGTTCGCATGATATTTTTGAGTTAGTGTACATATTTGGATTGGAGCCCGAGGGCTCGTGAGTGATTTCGGGGGTGGTACGGAGTGTTACAAACTTAGGAATTGCAGCAGAAATTGTTGTTGTCGTTGCCCAGTCCCTTCTTCTATGCGATCGCATAGCATGACCTGCAATCACATAGAGTAAACTTTGGAGGGTCCTGCCTTGTCCTATGCGAACGCATGCTCCTTCCACGTTTGCATAGTGTTTGCTTCAAAAGCCCCAGAAACTTCCTTATGCAATCGCATTAGCCCCCTTCGCGATCGCAGAGCTTTATTCCACTTCTCTATGCGATCGCAACCGTTGACCCGCGATCGCAGAGCTTCATTCCACTGCTCTATGCGATAGCAATCCTTGCCCTACAATCGCATAGAGCAATTTTTGCCCAGTTAAATTTTTAAAAATGGGACAGAACCAGTGAAATCGGATTTTTCACTCTTTTAACACGAACTCTCTTCTCTCCCAAGCCCTAGGAAGCCATTAACGCCCCCAAGCTTCAAGGCCCTTCAAGTAAGTGATTTCCCGCTTATTTCCTTCACTTTTCCTTTATTAATTAACTAATTTCTTAGCCTAAATCATGAAATCAAGGTACAAATCATGGGTTTTGAGCAAAGTTAGGTTTTTGAGACTTTTGGGTAATTCAACCCCAATTTGGGGTCGAATCTTAAAACAAATTATATGTTTGCACTCGTAAGGATATGGGTGAATTTATTTTGGTTCGAACCTCGGATTTTGACCAAGCGGGCCCAAGGCCGGTTTTGCAAATTTTTGGACAGAATATTAAAAGGACTTTAATTAGGCAATTGGGTTGGATTGTTGAGTAGTATTGATTATATTAAATAAATTGTGTCTAGGTTCGATTGAATTACAACGAAATTCAAAAGGAAAGACATTGCTTGAGGACTGAGTTGGCCATAAACCTTCGAGGTGAGTGTTTGGTGTAACCCTGGCTTGAGGGAATATAAGTTGAGTCTTGTTGCTAATTGCTATGTGATCGAGTATGATGTATAGGCATGGTGACGAGTATCTATACATTGGTGTCTAGCATGACCGTGAGTCTTATAATGTAATTATCGTGAACTGATTATGAAATCCATGTTTATTGGAGTATTTCCATATGTTGTGAATAACATGTGAATGATAATATGATAATTTGATTCCTATGAGCATTGGCTTGAATTGTGACACGAATATTGAAAGTATATGAAATGACTTGTGTCATTAGGGAGCGTTGGCTCCAATTGTAAACGAATTGTGAAAATACAAGTCATAATTGAACCTCTAGAGCAATTGCTTGAAAAGAATTGTGAAGTTAAAGTGAGAAAGAGGAGAGATCATTATGTTGCCCTCTTGGCGGGCTATGGTTAAGTTGTGGTTCCCTGTGTGTGTTCTTAATTGATATTATGAATTCTTAGGGTGATGTTTTCCCTGTGTTAGTTAAAGCTTATGGTCATGGCTGAGGTGATTAAGTATTGTAACAAATTAGTTATAGATTGAGTGGTTGGGTGCGGTAGTCGGTTAGATATAACTGAGGTGGTTAAGTGTGGTAATAGGCTGGTTATAGTTATGGTGGTTAGATGTTGGAATTAATGTGGTAATTAGATGTGGGAACTAATGTAGTCTTGATTATTCCCTTGTTGGGACACTTTGTTGATTCTGTTGTTAGTCTTTCTCTCCCTTGCCGGGATGATTGAACTATTAATTGTGCTTCCTTGCCGGGATGATTGAACTATTAATGCTCACTTGCCGGGATGATTGAGCTGTTAATTGTACTCCGTTGTCGGGATGTTTGCTACGTAATTAACTGATGTGTGTCCCTTGTTTTTGACTGTTGCTTGGGGATTTCGACTGATTAAGTGATATTGAGGGTTGGGTTGCACGCCGCAATAACGATAAATAATAAATAATGTGGATCGGGTTGCACGCCGCAATGACAATAATTGTGGAGCGGGTTGCACGCTGAAACAGTGATATGTGGATCGGGTTGCACGCCGCAATGATGGTAATTGTGGAGCGGGCCGAAACAATGGAAATTATGGAACGGGTTGCACGCCACAATGGTTCTTGACATCTGTGGCTATGTTCGAATAATTATTCTTGTTTCATTATGGAGTTAAGCTGTTTTGGTTGTTACTCTGGATTAAATGTTTCATGGTATTTTCCCCGCATCATGTTCTCCCTTCCTTGATGTTGATTATTTTGGTATTCAATATTCCGATGTATATTTTTAACTGCATAGGTTTATGTGGTGTGCAGTCTAGACTCGTCACTACTTCGCCGGGGTTAGGCAAGGCACTTACCAGCACACGGCGTCGATTGTGCTGATACTACACTTCTGTGCATTTTCGCAGAGGTCCGAGTTTTGAACAGCAGCAGCAGTAGTTCGATAGAAGGATCTTATTTACTACATGACTGAGGTAGTTTGCAGGCGTCCGCAGGCCCGGCGTCTCTTTTTATGCTTTTCATTTATACTGTGGTCTCATTGTTTCGAGACAGACAGTTGTTATATTTCTTTCAGACTTTGATATGTAGTTTATTCTTAGTGGTTCGTGAGCTTGTGACACCATATCTTGGGTAGAGGATATTGTTGAGCAGTTTATATTTATTTCAGACTTATAAAATTAGACTTCCGCAGCTATTGTTGTTATATTTCATGCTATTAAATTGACAACAAGATGGTTTGTTTATAAAAATGGTGAGAAAATTGTTTTGCCTAACTACCGGGAGTAGGCGCCATCATGATCCCGATGGTGGGAAATACGGGTCGTGATATTTCGTGAGTATGCTACTCGATGGAGGTCAGAAGAAGCGAAGGTCAGACCAGCATTAGACGAGTAAAAGATGAACAAGTTCTTTGTCAGGGCATAGGACACACAGTATTATGAAAGGCTAATGGTCATTGAGAATCACAAGTTCTCCGATATCATCAAACACAAAGAAATGATTGAAGAGTGTATCAAAAATGGTATAGTGACAAATTTCGTGGCACTGCCGGCCACAAACAAAACATTACAATCAGGGGGCATATCAAATAAGAAAGAAGTAAGGGCAGTAATGGTGGCCCAAGGCCCAAAATCTCTACTCACATATCAAACACCTCCACCTACGTACCAACCCTCACCTCCCAGATATTCCCAACCTGCTACAGCCTATCACACCTATAACACCCATACAGCCTACTGTCATTCACCTCCAACTCATCCAAATTACCAGAAACTCCGACCAAACTTTGATCATAAACTACTCAAACAATACACCGCCATTGTTGAACCCATCGACCAGCTGTACGAAAGACTGAAGGTTGTCGGTTATGTCACCCATATTCCTGCTATGGCAATAGAGAATTCATCTCAATGGGTCAACCCGAATAAAACGTGTGCACATCATTCTTGTATAAAGGGGCACACCATTGACGAGTGCCGGGCATTTAAAGATATGATCTGAACATTGATTAATAATAAGGTCATACAGGTGAAGGAAGGTGCATCCAACATCCGCAACCATCCTCTATCAGATCGTAGAGGTAATGGGGTTCATGTGATAGAGATGGATGAAGAATGGCATCCTGAGGGGTCAATCAGGCTTATTTGGGAAGGCGATGACTTTAAACCTATAGTCATACTTACTCCCATTGTGATACAGATACAACCGCCAGTCGAAAGTGAGGTAACTGCATTGTCTTTATTTAAGGTAGAGGTAGCACCACCCACAACCACACCTGTTCTATTTGAGGTAGAAGTGGCAACATCTTTCAAAGTGATAGTAGCAAGCGCGCCTCCTTTCAAGTCCAAAGCCATAACTTGGGACTACGTTGCTGAAGCCAGGCGAAAAGGAAAAGCAAAGATCGAAGAATCTTTGTCACATATGGAATGACCAAACTGGAAGGATCTATACATCCGAATATTTGGAAGGCTCAAGAAGGGAGACTGCTACTAAGCAACGTGTTATTGAAACCGAACCACAGGATCTTCAGAGAAAAGTATAGGTGAGGGAATACTCAGTCATTGATCATCTAAATAAGACTCCCGCCTAGATATCCATCTTGTCGCTATTGCAAAATTCTGTAGCACATAAGGGTGCTCTAATGAAGGTGTTGAATAAAGCTTATGTCCCCAACAATATCACCAGTGGAGAAATGGCCAACATGGTAGGGCAAGTACTAGAGAGTCACAAGATCACCTTCCATGAGGATAAACTACCATCTGAAGGGTTAAGTCATAATCGTGCATTGTATATCATGGTACAGTTTGAAAACAAATTCATTGCCAAGGTCCTAATAGATGGGGGATCGGGCCTCAACAATTGTCCATTAGCGACTCTGAAAAGATTGGGCAAATATTTCTATGAGATAAGGGCAGGAAGTATGAGCGTGAAAACATTTGATGGGTCTCAAAGGGCCACGATCAGGGAGATTAACCATTGGTTCAATGTGGAGTTCCAAGTACTAGACATATTAGCTACATACAATCTTCTATTGGGTCGCCCTTGGATACATGTTATTGGGGTTGTGGCTTCCACGCTGCACCAGGCCATGAAGTTCGAATGGAACCATCAGGAGGTAATCATTCACGAAGATGGAAGTAACCCCATTTACACCAGTCAAACTATCCCTGTCATCGAGAATAAAAGAAGATTGGGTGGAGAAAATTATCACCAGATCGAACATGTCAAAGTAATTGAGAAGGACAAGTGGTGGAGTAACAAAATAGAAAGCATACTGGCATGGTCTGGGTATGAACCCAGCAAAGGACTTGGGAAGTGTGTGTTTTGACCTCAAGTATTTCGTTCCTTATTATTCATGTCGTTGAAAGAAGGGGGATGTAGGGTATTTGTAGCCTTTTGAAAATGAGTGAGGGAGAGGTAATAAGTAAAGTTTCGGTACAAACATGGAAACAATCAACCGTTTATACAAGTGATTCCCTTTAATTAAGGAATCACAATTTAACGTGTAGTACAGATTAAATAAGGAAAGGGATCAGTTTAGAGACAAGCTAATTATTGCCATAAAAGAAGTACTACAAGCATTAAGTAAGTAATCATGTCTAAGTACAGAAATATGCTTATTTTAGAAAAGATTCAGTAAGACAAAATATCAAAGTAAAAGGGAAAGAATCAATCAATTTGAATGGGCGAGTAAAGTCAGGGTTTATAAAAGGGAAACTTTAGAAATCAGTCATAAGATGAAGATCAATCAAGGAAGAAACTTTGACATATAAATAAAGTGAATGAGGGAATCAGAAATGTGAAGCCAAACTCATTGACAAAATTACAAACAAGCAGTAACAGCAGAAATAAACTAGGATTCAATAGTAAAGAAAACATTCGAAGCATACTAATCAAGTAGGTCAAGTCACATGCAGGGAAGAAAATAGAGCATCAGAAACATGCAAAGGTTTCACAGTAGCAGGTGAGGAAACCCTTTTAAAAGTTAGGGTTTCAACCATAGTCGAGTTTTAAAGAATAGTAACACAAATAAGTCAAACAAGAACGAGGAACTTAGTTAGACAAGTATGCATTTAAACAACAACTTCAAAACTCGAATGAGACCCAAAAGAAATTAGTGTTTTTAACATGCTAACCCATATAAAAGAATAAGATGAAAAAAACATAGCAAAATCAGAAACATATTCAAATCAGAGAAGATATTTCTTAGAATAACTTAAAGGAAAACCCTAATCCGAATAAATGTAGAGTCGTTTTGAAAGCAATGTTAAACAAACTTAGAGAAAAATGCTTATAAGTTCATGGTAAGCACATATCTAAGGTAGATCTAAAATAAATCGAATGATCTTAGAGATTAGGGTTTCATAAAACCCAAAAGAAACGAGAAAGGTATCGGAAGTTAATGATCTAACCAGAAAATGTCAATGACCCACCTTGAAAGGCCATGAATGGACGAGAAAGGTCGTGGATGGTCGGAGAAATGCCATGAATACCAGTCAAGCAAGGACTGCACCAAACTCTTTTGAAGCCTGGTCGTGAAACCATAGAACCAAACACACAAAAGCCATAGAAGGCTGGTATAGGTCTTCGATGACCCTGGAAGGCCATGGGTTTGGTAGGTATTATGGAAGATTAAGGTGGCGGAGGATAGGGTTTGGGTGGTGCTGCAGAGAGAGTTTTAGAGGAAGAAGATTCTAAGGTGGCGGATTGTATCAAATGATAGGGTTTTGAGGTCGTTTGGATTAATTAAGGTAAGGGTGAATACTGGTCGTTGATCTGAATGATCAATGGCCCGGATTAAAGAGGGCAGGTAGAGGTCCGGGTCTGGGTCAATTTAGTTTGCAATTGGGTCAGGGTTTAATTGGGATTGGGCAGGGGAAATTGGGTTTAAATAGGATCTAATTTTAGGTTATAATCGAAATGATATTGGGCCATTATTTTAGTAGCCAATTTTCCCTATTTAATTTATAAAAAGTAATAAATTAATTTATAGAAATAAATCAAAAGTACTAAAATGATTTATAACATATAATTAACTATTTAAAAATACTGGAGTTAATCTTTGTAAATGTAAATGTAATTAAATCCTAAAATAGGCTAGTATTGAAAAAATGCAATTTACTTTTAAAAATAGTAAATACATTTATAAAAAATATGCAAAAAACATTTGGCTATATTTTAGGATAAATATAAAAGTTCGACAAGTGAATCATAAAAAGTGATAATTTGGAAATAATTATTGCGGTTTACGGATAAATAGGGGAATAAATGATTAAAAAATTAAGAAAAAATAATAAAACATTTTAGCACACTTATATATGTATTTATATTCAATTTTGAAAATTATTTTGCATATTGAAATATATATAGGGATAATTAGGTGTCAATAAGGAGCAACTCTTTACCCCGGAAGGATGACACAATTTTGAGATAAAGATATGATGGCTAGTTTTGATTGAGCAATATGGTTTGAAAGATTCAGGCCGCACCCTGAATTCTGAGTTGCCTACATATCCCTAGTTTTATAGGAATCAGGTCATATGTAATTTTGGATCTATCGGCGGAGTACACCGACGGGTATTATCCAAGAACAGACGCAATATTTTGGGCTGGGTGAGTGAATGGCTTACGGGAATGGTTGGGTTGAGGGCACTGGAGTGGCAATGCTCCTTCTGGGATGGCTATAGCTTGCCGGTATACCTGCAAATAAGTAATACAAATCATATATTGTGCGTAAATTTAGACATGATGCAAATTCCCTTTGGACCATGATATCCTAGGCTATGAAGCGTATAATAAAGGATTCGCATACCATGAAATGATGCTCTCGGGCTATGGTAATGGGGCCTCCGAACCATGACACCTTTGAATATTTATATGCAAAGGATTGAAAGGGGTCCTCAGGCCATGACATGGTGTTCTCGAGCTATGAGGATGGTGTCTCCGAAGGACGACGCCTTTGGATAAGTTGGCGATATTTCAGCCCATGAAGGATGCAGTAGTATGTGGCAATCTTTTAGCCGTGGAATGTGGCGATCGTTCAGCTATGCAATGGCGATCTTTTAGCAGTGCAATGTGGCGATCTTTGAGTCTTGCAATGTGGATAGAAATAACATTTAGTCTCAGAAGGCAAAATAGTAGTCCTATGCAATGCAAATGTAGATAGAGGTAGAGCTTAACCTCGAAAGACATAATGGTAGCCTTATGCAAGAGATAAAATAGTAAATGATAATAGAATTTCTTAGCTAATAGCAGATTGCGGCGTGGTGATTACTAGGAGCATTGTGACATATGGGGCATCACTGGTATGCGATAGCAAATGTTGTCAAGTGTTATGGTTTGGAGAATCATGTTCTTGAACAATGTTTGTTCTACGGGCTTACTGCATGTTCAATGATTTCATAATCCTAGTGCCTGCATCTAAAGAAAAATTGTGAGTTTTGTAAAAGGGAAGGTTAGTTTGTATCCCTGCTAGCTTTGCTTGACTCTTTCTGCTTTGATATGGTGGTATCGTCTGCATCATTGGGGTAGCGTTGCTAAACAAACAAATTCAATGATAAACATGCAATACTGGTGTCTCTCCCCCTCGACACCGCCTTGCTTTTGTAATAGCTTTCATTTAATACAATCACGCTTTCTTTCATTCTCATTTCTGTTCTCTCAATTTCTCTTGACATCGGTTTTCCCGTGAGGCACTGACGTTCTAGTCTAGCGCATGGAGGGGACCTCAGTTGGCGAACAACAACTGCCTTGACATCAGTTGCTTAGCCTTACATTGCCTTTCCAAAGAACCTCAGGAAGGCACCGCATAACAGTTGGTATTAAAACAGTTTTTAGATGAACAGACAATTGTGTCACAATTCAGGACATTGCAACCTCTCTTGCTATAGAATTTTAAGGATCTTCCTCATTTTGCTGGGTTGACGTCTCTAATCGTTGCTCATGCAACAATCGGCTTACTTCGGAATTTTGAGGGTCCTCCTCAAAATTTTGCCCTAGTTTCCAATTCGGGAAGGGGGCAATGAAAATTTTATTAAATAGTCATCGAACCCATTGGGCTACCTACGTATCCCATCTGAAACAGGAATTAGGTCAGGCGTAGTTCAATTTACATCATGTAGGGAAAACATAAATATTACACATAGTAATGCTTGACTACATCTGAATTAATCAGCTTTGGCCAGACTTTTCAATCCATTTCTGCAGGTATGAGGGCTCCTCCTATCAAAATCCGGTGAACCATGTGTGGAACTTCCCTTTGCTTTGACCTAGTGAGAAATTTTTTTCTTTAACACCAGTTGTCCCGGCGTGAATTGTCTTAGCTTGACTCTTTTGTTGAAGGCTCTGGACATTCTGTTCTTATAGAGTTAACCGTGGAAAATTATGTTCAGTCACTTTCCATCTATAAGAGCTAATTGCTCGCAACGACTGTTCACCCACATCATTGAGCTCAGCTTCCTGTATGATCCTCATGGAAGGAATTTCTACTTCGGCGGGAATGATGACTTTTGTACCATAAACCAGCATATAGGAGGTTTTCCCAATTAATGTGAAAACTGTGGTGAGATACCCTAATAGAGGAAATGATAACTTCTCGTGCCACTATTTATGCTTTTCTATCATTTTCCTCAATATCTTCTTTATATTCTTGTTGGCGGCTTCTACGACTCCATTCATTTGAGGCTTGTAGGCTGTGGAATTCTTGTGTCTGATCTTGAAGGTTTTGCACATAGTTTTCATGAAACTATTGTTAAGACTGGAGCCATTA
Source organism: Nicotiana noctiflora (assembly GCA_032618575.1). Classification (NCBI taxonomy): domain Eukaryota; kingdom Viridiplantae; phylum Streptophyta; class Magnoliopsida; order Solanales; family Solanaceae; genus Nicotiana; species Nicotiana noctiflora. Next base: position 68,040 of record JASVEL010006708.1, read on the forward strand.
TCAGTAATGATTGACTCTGAATACCGAATTGACAAACAATGAGGTCCTGGACAAAGTCTGTCATGACTTTCTTAATCATTACCTTGTAAGATTCTGATTTGACCCATTTGGTGAAATAGCCGATTTCTACTAGGATAAAATTGTGCCTATTGGAAGCGGCATGCTTCATTGGTCCAATAACATCCATTCCCCAAGCGACGAACGGCCATGGAGAGCTTGTTGTGTTGAGCTCGCTTGGAGGTACCTTTATCATGTCTGCATGTATCTAAAAACGATGGAATTTTTAGACATATTAGATGCGGTCTGTTTCTATAGTATCTAAAAGTATCCAGCCCGGAGTATCTTCTTTGCTAAGACAAAACCGTTCATATTTGGACCGTAGGTCCCAACATGCATTTCCTCTAAACGCTTAGATGCTTCCTTTGAGTCGACACACCTTAGTAATCCCAAATCAGGAGTCCTCATATACAGGATTCCTCTGTTGTGAAAAATGTTATTGGAAAATCTCTGAAGTGTGTGTTTATTAGTAGGGTTTAGAAGCTTTGGTATCTCGTTTTGCCAAATATTCCTTGATATCATGAACTAAGACTTTCCGTTTTGTTTTTCTTCAACCTGGGCACAATAAGTTGGTTGATCTTGGATCTTATTTAGAATGGGATCAATGAAATTCTTGTCTGGATGATGTATCATAGATGATAGGGTAGCCAATGCATCAGCGAACTCATTCTGGACTCTGGGAACATGCTGGAACTCTCTCCTTGTAAACCTCATTCGTAATTCATGTACATGATGCAAATACGAGAGTATCTTGGAGTTCTTGGTTGCCCATTATTCTCGTACCTGATGTATCAGTAAATATGAATTTCCAATTACTAGAAGCTCTTACATTTTCATGTCATTGGCCATCTTGAGCCCTAACATGTAGGCTTCGTACTCGGCCATATTATAGGTGCAGCGGAACCTGAGTTTGGCAGACACCAAAAAATGCTAACCGATTTCTGATACTAAGGCTACTCATATGCCAACTCCTTTGAAGTTTGTTGCTCCATCTAAGAACATTCTCCAACCGTCATAGGATTCTGCAATGTCTTCTCCTATGAATGATACCTTTTCATCGGGAAAATAAGATTTCAAAGGTTCATATTCTCCATCCACGGGGTTTTCAGCAAGGTGGTCTGCTAGTTCTTGTCCTTTGAACGCCTTATGAGTTACATAAATGATGCCGAATTCACTTAACAGGATTTGCCACTTGGCGAGCTTGCTGGTGGGCATGGACATCTGAAAGATGTACTTTAAAAGAATCCATCCTTGAGATGAGATATGTGGTATAAGAACAGAAATAGTGCCTCAGCTTCGGAGCTACCCAAGTCAAAGCACAACAAGTGCACTCTAACAGAGAATATGGAGCCTCGTACAGAGTGAACTTCTTGATGAGATAATAATGTCATGTTCCTTTCTCCCTGTTTCATTATGTTGCCCCAAACACAATTGAAAGCTCCATCTGATACTATGATATAGAGTAAAAGGGGTCTACACAGCTCGGGTGGGACCAAGACTGATGGTGTTGACAGGTATTCCTTGATTCTATCAAAGGAATTTTGGCAATCATCCGTCCATTTAGTAGCGGCGTCCTTATTCAACATCTTAAATATCGGCTCACAAATAATTGTAGACTATGCTATGAACCGGCTGATATAGTTAAGTCTTCCCAAGAAACTCATCGCATCCTTCTTGTTCTTTGGTGATGGAAGTTCTTGAATGGCTTTGACCTTTGATGGATCCAGTCCTGTTCCTCGGTAACTCACAATAAACCCCAGCAATTTTCCAGTGAGTACTCCAAATGCGCACTTTATGGGATTCAATTTCAGGTTGTAACTTCGCAATCTATTAAAGAACTTCCTCAAATCTTCCATATGATCAGCGATCTTCTAGGACTTGATGATAACATCATCCATGTACACCTCAATTTCCTTGTGTATCATATCATGAAAAATGGTAGTCATGGCCCTCATGTAGGTGGCCCCTACATTCTTCAGGCCGAATGGTATCATCTTTTAACAATACATTCCCATGGCATAATGAATGCCATTTTCTCAGCATCTTCCACATCCATCCAGATCTGACAATAACCAGCAATGTAATCTAAGAATGACTGTAGCTCATGTTTGGCGCAATTGTCAGCCAGGATATGTATATTCGGCAAAGGGAAGTCATCTTTTGGACTGGATCGGTTGAGATCCTGATATTCGACACAAACTCTCACCTTCCTGTTAGCTTTGACTTGATTAGTGACTTCTACCTTATTTTTAAACTCATATCAGGCTTGAACTTTCGGAGCTTCTGCTTTACTAGCGGACATGTCGGATCAGTTGGCAGTTTATGGGCAATAATAGATGTACTTAGACCAGTCATGTCATCATACAACCATGCGAATATGTCATCATATTCCTTTAGAAATTCGGTGTATTCCTTCTTTTCTGAGGTGATAAGTGAACGTTGAATCGTATTTCCTTGACGGTTTGTTCATCTCCTAAATTAACAAATTCAGTTTCGTCCAGGTTGAACTTAGGATTATTCTCAAAGTTCTCAACTTCTTTGACAATCTCCTCAGGTATGTCATCTTCTTCTAAATCAATATCCGTTTGTTATGTTGTCTCATTGTATGTCACGGTTATTGGTTCATCAAGATTAGTAATAGTAATGATGTATAGGTAAAGTAAGGAGGAAAATAATAGAAATAAATATTGACACATGCTTTGATAAATTGAATAATTATCTTGAATATTAAAGATCTTATTGTGGAAATTGAAAAATGTGAAAAGAAAAATCATTTATTATATAAAACAAGGAATATGGCTTGTTTTAGCCTTGCTACCACGAGGCTTGTCGGGTTCTGGTGGTCCTGATGGTCCAATTGTTGAGGTATGCCCCTCTACTCACAGCTTGTATGTAAGAACCTTCCTTCTCCCCCTCCTCGAGAACAACATAAGAGTCCATGTCATTGTCTTCTCAAAACAAGTTCTTCACCGCTGCAAGTGATTCTTCTTCGTTTGTCCCATAAACAATGCCAGCCTGTTGGAAAGTCTGCTATGGTTGCTCCAGTGGATAGTAAGGACCACAACACGGTGGCGACCGGTTGTTGGATTCTTCCTAGGTGTACTCATATCCCAGACCGAAAGTAGTGTCTTACTTCTTGAGTTTTATAGGTTTAGCAATTCCTTGGAGGTTCTTGCCAAGCACCTTGCCAGGTTCGTACCCACTTTAGTATACTTTTGATCTTGTTATCCCACCATTTCTCTTTATCTACATCATTGAATTTCTCGATGTGGTGGTAGGTCTCTCCAGCTAGCTTTCTTCTTCCCCATATCGCCAAAATGTTCTAGCGACCATATATAGGATTGTTGTCATCACCATGATGATCACTTCCTGGTAATTTTATTCAAACTTTATGGCCTGATCCAGCGTTGAAGCTATAGGCCCCGCAGTATGAAACTCAGGTTGCCCTAGCAGCTGGTTGTAGGATGCCGGCATATCTATCACTTTCAAGTCGACCTCTAACCAGGTTGGTTCCATCTACAGACACAGGCTAATCTCATCGATGGTGGACCTTTAAGACCCGTCAAAAGCTTTCACATTGATTACTCCTTCTTTTATCTAATACAACCCTTTACCCAGCTTCTTGAGTGTTATCAACGGACATATATTAATGGTAGAACTCCAATCGATCAGGATCCTAGTGATGAAGTAATCTTCACACTGCACAGTGATATGCAAGGCTTGTTCTGACCCAACCCTTCAGGCGGAACTCATCCTCGTAGAAGATGATTCTATGGCTTTCTAATACTTGTTCCATCATATTAGCCATTTCCCTACCTGTGATATTACTTGGCACGTGCGCTTCACTTAGCACCTTCAATAGAGCATTTTTGTGTGTCTTGGAATACTGCAGCAATGAGATGATGGATATCTATGCTGGTGTTTTGTTTAGCTGGTTGATGACTGAATACTCTGTGGCCCGTATCTTTCTCCAAAGGTCATTTGGACCTATTTTAATAATGAGTGGCTAGTTAGAAGCATGCTTGCTTGATTCAGCTTAGTTTTCCGGGGTATAGACTATTTCATATCTTGTTATACCTTGCACTACAACAGTCTCTTCGAACCTAACATTGACTTTCCTTCTAGCCTCGGCTGTATAATCCTAAAGTATGGTTTTTGTATGGAATGACGACATGGTGGTGATTCCCACTAGAATCGTACAGCCACCTTTACTTCGAATGGGGCATGTTATTTGGATGGTAAAACTGTAACCTCACATGGCACTAGTGCTTTTGTTGATGGCACTACTTCAAACTCAAGAAGGATAGACACATCTACCTCAGCGACCTCAGACGGTTGGATCTGGACTATAAAAGGGTTGAGAGTAACTGCTAGCTTCTTAAATTATCACCTTCCGATTAATCCCTCGGGATCCCAATCATCCTCTACTTCAATCATGTGAATAACCTCGCCTTTGTGGTCTAGTAGGGGGTTGTTGCAGACGTTCAAGGTGGCTTCATTTACTACAATGACTTTGTTATCAATCAGGGATAGTATCTTGTCTTTTAAAGAGTGTCATTCATTGATAGTATATCCCTTTATGTTGGAGTGGTATGTACAAGATTTGTTTGGTTTAACCCACTGAGAAGGGTACTTAGGGGTTGTAGCAGTGATGTAGGTGACATAACTGATGGTTTTGAGTCTGTCATATAGCTGATCAATGATTTAAGAGATGGATGTGTATTGTTTTGGAGGCCACCGATCAAAATTAGGTCGGGGCCTGGGGAAATTTTGGCGTGCAAGGGGTGATTTGTAATGAGATGGTTAGGCATTGTATGTTTGGTAGACATGTGCGGGCTGAGAATATCTGGGCGAGGTAGGCTGATATGTGAGAGGTGGATGTGACTAATATGTTGGTGGTGGAGCTTGGTAGGAGGGTGCTTGGAAGTTTGGGGCTGGCTGATATGTGAGTGGAGGTATTGGGTAAGTTTGGTATTTGATAGGAGATTTGGTTCTTTGTGAAACCATCACGGCTCCTACATCCTTTTCTTGGATGCACCACCGGACTGCAAGGCCTTATTTGTAGCTTACAAGGGCTCGAAATTTTTAACCATAATGCTTTTAATACCATCTTCAATCCTTTCACCTATTTTGATAATGTTAGAAAACATATGATTCTCAATCACCATCAACTGTTCATAGTATTGCGGGTCTTCAGCCCAGACAAACAACTTATTCATTTATTCTTCTTCTAAGGTGGTTTTGAGCTTAGTAGCTTCAGAACTCCAGTGAATAGCATACTCGAGAAACATTTTTGTAAGCTTCCTCTTCAAATTCTAAATAAAGAATACATTCGGCATATTTTTTGTGTTAAACCTGAACCTGTCCATGAAATCAGAGTCCATTCCTACCCAGCTTGACCATTTCTTAGGATCTTGGGTGATGTACGAAGATAGCACATCTCCTTTAAGACTCCTCATGAATAGTTTCATGTAGATCCTTTCATCATTTCCTACCCTGACCAGCTTATCGCAGTATGTTCTCAGATGGACCCTTGGATCACTTGTAGCGTCAAACATGTCACACTTGGGAGGTTTTCACCCCTCTAGTAGTTTGACGTCTGGTTGTATGTTGTGATCTTCATAGTTTAACACTTCGATCCATTTACTTACTTCCACACCTTGGATTCGGCTGGTTAATTACTTAAGCTCTCCAGCTAGGTTTCTGATGAGTAGATCCTTTTTTATCAGACTCGGGTGTGCAAGACATAGATTCGGTGGAGAGTGGAATGGTCTCTACGTAGGTGGGATTATTATGGTGGACGGGTGTGTGGGTGTGGAAATGGTTATTTGCTGAGTCTTTTGGTTCGGGAATGAGTAATGGATTGTTGTTTGGAGTATGGAAAATGTTGTATTGGTTCTTCGTTGGAACATTAGGATGATTTGGTTGCTTTTGTGGAGATGCGGGATTTTGAATGTTAGGTAAGATGGTGTCTGTGGTGCGGAGGAAGAAGGATAGGTTGGCCAGATTCCGAACCTCATCAAGCTCTTCTTGAAACTTCAACAATTTCTGCTCAAGTCGTGATACATTTTCATTGGGAACCTGAATACATGGCCATCAATGGCCTCTGCAGTTGTGTTATCTTTTCTAAAGTTCAAATCTTCCATTTTGCCTTTGTTCTTGTTCTTAACAGGACTTAGAGGAGGGGTGGTTGGAGGGCCCTTGGATCTCGTGGAATAGGATGATATTGCAAGAGTACACGAACTAACCTTTGGGGAGGAGAATAAAAAAAAGGTAAACAAGTTAGAGAGGATCACAAAAAAGTATTGCAACATTTAAACACATAGTGCAGGAATATAAAGCGTGTCTTAATTTGGGAACCTCATAATGCCCGAGGCCGGCCTAGTGACAAGTTGATTTGAAGAACTTAGGATTCTAAATGCCTAATTTAATGACAAAAAATAGACGAATCCTAAATTGACACTAAATAAATAGAAAATGAAAATCACTAATGGTCGTTGGCCTTAATACATTTTATAAAGCAAAAAGAAAAACTCCTATCTACTTGGTCCCAGAAGGACCTCTCCAGATCGACATCCTTTGCTCGGTCGAAAAGATTTCCCAACTCGTGACCCTGGCTATATATCCTCCTTTTGTTCCTTCAGCATTTTTGCAATCTTCGACCCTCTTGAGAAACTTTCTCTCTAACTCCACTATACCTCGCTCCAAGTATCCCAGTCGCTTGTTGGCAGTGATAGCCATGTCCTTCCATTAATTAATTAGCTTCTGGTTAGACTCTTGTATTTCGCGGTGCTCGCTTTCATACTCCCAGATACTTTTGCACAGTTGATTGTATTTGACATGTTCCTCGGCCCTTTTATCTATAACTCTGTGGCCTCGGGCAAATCCTGGCTGGCCCAGACCATCATGGTTGTCTTCTAACCAACCTGAGTAGAAAGGAGCGGAGCCAGAATGATACCTATCTAGCTCAGTGGTATATATCCTCATTAAGATCTTGCAGTTCCACATATGTTGAGCTTGGCATTTGTAAAGACTATCATCATTCTGGAAGTCATCTCGAAAATGACTCATCTTGTCGACCCTAGGTATAACTTGCTTCCTATCATCTTGTCTCATAACTCGAAGAGGAACGTAAGGATATGTTCCCCTCAGACCACTCAATATCAGAAAAGGTGCATCACTGGATCAGGCCATGAATTCCTTGGCCGGAAACCACTCGAACATCTATTGAACCTATTATTTAGTTAAGTTATCAAATAGTTCTACCCATCCTTTGGTATCTTCTAGATGAGCAAACATATTGGGAATGTAATTCATTCGTTTTGGATGATGGAAAGTGATGTGATCATCCTAGTCCCTCCGCTGAATCTTTTGTCAGTATTCACCCATTTGGATATGCTCCATGAGCCAGAGTTGAAGTAATAGATTTCAACCTTCGAAGTGTTTCGCTCCTTGTTGACACTTCTCCAAGACCTGATATATTTTAGCAATAATCATGGGCACGATGCTCAATGGCTTCCCCTCAATCCCTTCTATTAGGGTCTTAGTTACCATAGCGAGCCTGGTGTGGATCATTGCTATCTTCATTGGAAACATGATCATCCCCAGGAATCAAAATATGAATACGAAGACCCTTCAATGGATATGCCCCAATGATGTGAGGGCAAACTCGTTAGGGTAGGTACGATAGGATTTGCTGTGACCGTACCTTTCATACAAATAGTTGAAAGAGATGTAGGATTCTTTCAGACATGTCAACCTTGGATTCTTCTATAAACCTATAATTTTGAGAAAACCCCTGCCTTTATGATTCTTAGGCATCAGCGAACCCGGAGTTTCCTAGATTCGACTGGCCAATCCTCTTATCTCCTCTAGTAAGGGTGTTATTTCAATGTTCCCAAAGCGGAATACAGCCCTTTCACAATTCCAAAATAGTTTGGCAATTTCGATGATCTTGTTCTTAGGTTGTATCTCCAAAAGGGGTGGTAGATTTTCCAGATATTTTCGGACGAGATTTAGATCACTAGAGTGAAGATCTTTCCACCAGCTTAGTAGTCCTGGATGGATGTTAGTGACCATGCCGAATTTAGGGACTTAGTGCCCTATATTTCTGCAAGACAAATAAGGTTAGGCCCTTACCCACACCAAACTCGACTAATTAATACCAACAATTAGCATGAAGCATTTAGTTCTACAAATAAATGCATAGAACGTGGTGATGTCCATTTGGGTTTAGGGAAACCCAGTGGACTTTGGACAAGGCTATCTTAAAGGGTCATTATGTGGACAACATAACTGACCCGGTTAGGTTTGACCATGATGCATGCACAATTTAAACAGAGTAACGTTTCTATGGGGTTTAGACCGGTACCTTTGAGCGGAAAACTCAAGGGGGAAGGCATGAAACTGTTGACTACACCACTGATCGATTGGTTTTACCTCAAATATGCCTTTCAAAATTTATGGGGTAATAATATAGGAAGAGCGCAACAACTAATTATAAGTGTTGCTATGGTATTTGTTTGGTATGAGCGGAGTAAGATGTTGAGCATGATTATGCAATAACTAAAAGCATGTTAGCATGTACTTGCATGTTAAGAAAGCAGAAAATATAGTAATTTTATAATTTAAAGCAACAATAAAGGAAGAAAACGAAGAAATAAGTCAGTTTTGCCTTTGAAAAGAAATTAAAGCAATTTAAACAAGTAACTGCGCATAAAGGGAATGTACAAATTCACAAGAACAATCTGAAATGGTAAAAGCCTAATAAAATCCTCAACAGAGACGCCATGCTATCGCGCACCCTTTTGCCCTCTCTGCATCGAAAAATAGGGTTTATGACATTTAGTGCATAGGACAACTCATTCCTTTTGGGAACTGAGTTTTGCATTTGAAAAATTGCCACCTAATGATTTAAGGTGCATTAGGACACCTATAAGGTTCACTTCTGGGTTTGTTTGATAACTAGAGATAGGGTAATGGCTTGATATTATCCTAAGGGGGAGGTGTTAGGCATCCATCAGGATCCACTAGTGTGGTTCCCGACCAGATAGTTCTTTTGTGAATTTGAGAAATTTAGCTAACAGACAAGTATAGGCTCAAATAATAGGGGATTTAAGTTTAAACACATAAGAGTTTGAAAGAGCAATTATTAAAAGGTGGATACCCGGTAATCACTCCTCAAAAGAAGGGCTACACGTGGTATTAGCGCACCTGTCATTATATCCATATCTACCATTACCACCTCGTTAAGGTGATTAAAGCATGGATTAGTCTCGACCGTTGTTTCATGCTATTACCCGTCTCATTCCTATCAGTCCCGGAGGTACTTAGAACTATTATTCCTAAAGTGGAGAGATATGAGGAATACTTTTAGGTTTCAATAGGTGAAAAAGCTAAGGCAACAGACAAAACACATAGGACTGCACATTAAGGGGAAACATGTAAAAAACTAAAAGGCTTATATGCATCTCCTCAAACAAAACACGTAAATAGCATGACTTAAACACAGGTAGGGCCAGAATTTAAAGTACTAAGGCAGGGGAGTTTAAGTTGTTGAAGCAGACTAAATTATTACATAACTTAGATAAGAAGTCTGAATTATGCCTGCCTGTTGGTTGTAACAATTACTAATTAACAGAGGCGGGTTCAGTTTTATTTGTTGTCACCTAAGGCTTGCCTAAGTGTTTGGGTAAGATCTTATAAACATGATATCTATTATTGATTCAGAATGTGGCAAATCAGTAACAATTCTAGAATAAATGATTTAAGATCCTATAGACATGCTTTTTAAATTGTATTAATAGGAAGAAAGAGATTTGTTTAAAAAAAAAATTCAAAAGTGTTTGAGTTAGGCTGATTTTAAGCTAAACAGGTTTCAAATCCTATAGCCATAATATCTAGTTGAACGTGAAACGAAGTAAGCAGGATTTATTCGAAATTCCTAAAAGCATGATTTCTATGAAAAGGTACTGATTTATTGGACATGATGCCAAATTATAACCAATTGGATCCTAAAAATATAATGTCTAAGTGTGGTAATAAATATGCAGAATTCAAGACAAATCCCATAGGCACTACTAGAAATTGGAGCTATGGCAACGCTTTTTATTGCTACGGGTCCATAACCGTTGCGATATGTATTCTATTGTTACAGTTATAACCGTTACAAACAATTGCTGTAACTACCGGGACACTTAGCAACTGAACCGTAGCGATAAACTCAATAACCGTTCCTATATATGTATATATGGCTACGTTTTGGATAACCGTAGCAATAAATATATCTATGGGAACGGTTGGTTGTATTGTTACGGTCATTTTGGTTCCCTCCTTATTTTCCACCCAAAATTTTAATACCCGCTAAAATAAGATGGGGCCCACAATTTGATTATTATTCTTTTTTAATTCTATATCTTGTTTTCATCGAAAATATGTATACCTAAACCCTAAAATTAAATATGCTCTGAAATTGCCAGGATCCATCCGAAATCCCCTAATTCTTTCGGTGAGAGAAAGCTTGCTCGAACTTTTTCTTTGGAAATCCCCTAATTACTATCACCATAACCCATAGTTCATTACAAAGCTGCCATTTCTCCTTAATTGAAAGTTTCTTCGTAAGCAAAAAATTACTGTTGTTGTTGCTTTATCGATGGTGATATCAAATCCATGGCCGTTCATCTAAGCGTTTATGTGACTTCTCGTGTTGGATCTTGAATACCAGCTTTTCATTGCTATATTCATTCGAGTTTGATTATGAGCAAAATTATTAACGAACTTCCTTCAGATGCATTTCCGACCTCTGTTATTTTATCTCTTGTGTGGTTAAACATGATTTCAGCCTTAGTGATTGGTATTCGGAACATATAACTCCTTTGGTCCTCAGTTAATTGTTAACAGAAATTGGTCCTGCCAAATTTTTTAAGATATTGGTGTGAGTGATTTTATTTTTTACATTAGGTACATGTAGATCTTTTGTGTGTGTTAAAATGTTATTCCAGAAGTATATCTGTTGAAGTATTAAACATGTTTCCTTTTGAAAAGAGCTAATTAAATTCTAGTATTCGGCATGTTTAATCAACGGTTGAATGGATCCGCATCCTTGAAAGCTTGAATATTCAGATTGAAAATAAATAATATCCATTCACACCTGATCTCATTGATTAACTTCGAGCTAGCAATTTCAGTTGAGTTTGATTTTACTAAGTATAAAACTGGAATTTAACCTTCAATTCTGGTATTGTGATTGCGACTGAAACTTGTCTCCTTTGTTCACTATTTGGAACATGCTGAGTTCAAGTGTTGTGAAGCTGGTATATATAGAACCTCATTACTTCTTCAATGGGCATGAAAATTTTAAGCCAAGTAAGTTTAGCGCTGATGCTAACTCTAGTTTATATAGGTGATGGAAATAGCTGATGCATGAGGTGACATAGTTTGAATTACAGTCCAAGGAAAGAAAGAAGCTGATGCATGTTTTGAAATTAAAAATTCTCATGTGCAAAATAAGTAGGTCTCAAATTTTTACCGATATATTTCAAGAGTCGATGGACTTGAAGACATTAGTATTATTTTATCTCGTGTGTGTTCTGCATATATGCAGTTACGACATCCCTCTGGTGGTCGACATTCATTTTGCTCCTCCTATTGCACTTCGAGTTGCGGGGTACTTTGAAAAAAACATGTAAAATCTTGATAATAAACCTCAGAAAATGGAGAAGATGAAAGGTTAAGTTTAAGAAGAAGCTGAGGTAAACAATCTTTTGGGTCGTTAAGCCATAATTCTTGTGTTGAATAATCTATATCATGAACAGTGAGTTCTCTTGGTAAATTTGGTAAGTTAAGAATTGTTTAGTTTGTTGCATCACTGTGTAAGTTGAAACCTGAATAGCCACAATTTTGGGATTGGATTTTCTGTAGATGAGAAGGGAAACGAATCAAAGGTTCGTTCCTTGAACATGCAGAAGTAAAGCAAATATTTGTGCATTTGACTATGGTAATTAAATTATAGGAGAGGAGAAAAAACAGAGCAATGGTTTTTTGCAATTCCATGGAGTTGCTTAAAAATAGAGTCTTGGCTTGTAAAATAGTGTACTACTACTATATGTTAAACAAGTCTACATGATAAAGGGTGTTAATATAAATCATAAGGTCAACGGAAGAAAAGTAGCGTAATTTAATATTGAAGAGATTTTGTCATTAATATGTAATTTAGAGATTGTTTTTTGTTAGCGGCAGAGTTAATATTGTTCTATAGTTCTCATTAGTGCAAGCTACTTGCGAAGTAAATGTCTTTGTAAATGTGAATGCTGATAAAATTGGTTACTCCATTCCATAGTTGTTCCTAGGTTTGTAAACAACCGTCATTTGAGATTCTCCACTACTCTCAGATCCCTGCTTTATTCGGGTTAATTGTCATATTGAGACTTGTGATCCATGATCTGACTAGTGCTTTTGTACTGAATATTTAATTTGTCAACTCAAATGTGCGAGAGGAACTTTCTTCACTTTTCATCAGTACTTTAGTACTACTTTTGTTTCAATTTGTTTGTCTTCGTTTGGCTTGGCACAAATTAAATTATGTAGTTTTATTATGTTTAACAGAATTGAGTTTCTACTGCAATTCTCAAAAATATGGGAACAACACATGGACAACTTTTGGAACTAAAAGGGAGTTGTTCTGAACGTGGAATCTTATTGTCTGAATGGTTAAAAGTTATATAATGTTGGATATTTTTCTTAACCACATTCTTGTTCAATCTAGCTGTAGTTATTTCTTCTTATGTGTATCATTTACAGGTCTTCCTTGGCCAAAATGGTGGGCTGGATACAGATGGAAATGAATTACCTCGACTAGTATATGTATCCAGAGAGAAAAGACCCGGATTCAACCATCACAAGAAGGCTGATGCAATGAACGCTCTGGTTTGTATTGCATAAACATTTCTGATATCCTTCTGCATACTATGTTGATACCATTTAACTGATATCCTTATTTTTTATGTCAATGTGGCTTGAGCAGGTGACAATCGATCTCCGATCTCTAATCACAAGTTAGAAATGAAATTTGGGCAATCTCCAGTTTTTGTTGCATCAACATTGCGAGAAAATGGTGGAACTCTTAGAAGTGCTAGTCTAGCTTCCCTGGTAAAGGAGGCCATTCATGTAATAAGTTGTTGTTATGAAGATAAAACAGAATGGGGAAAGAGGTAAGTCAGGTCCATCTCTTCAAGTTTCTTTCTTTCTACAAGTATCAAAACGAATGTACTGATCGTTCTACCCAACTGCTTTGAAAATGCAAATTGGCTGGATATATGGTTCAGTCACAGAGGATATATTAATAGGATTCAAAATGTATTGTCACGGCTGGAGATCCATATATTGCATGCCTACAAGGCCGGCATTTAAAGGAACATCACCGATCAATCTATCAGATCGTCTCCACCAGGTCCTTCGATGGGCTCTTAGTTCTATTGAAATCTTTTTCAGCAGGCATTGCCCTCTCTGGTATGGATATGGTGGTGGTCTCAATTGGCTCGAACGTTTCTCATACCTAAACGCCACCATTTATCTATTCACGTCTCTTCCCTTAGTCACTTATTGCACTCTACCTTTGAATGAGATGGTAGAAATAATACTTGCTCAAATTAGAACTTAGAAGTGGATGTTGCTTGATATTTGGTGGAATGTAAAATGCTGCAGGAAGTTCTTGTGAGATTCGCTCGATTTGGATCAGAGGAGGACGAGTGGATAAACGTAAGAAAGTCAGTTCGGGAACGATTTGTACCTCTTGAGAGTTCAGAATGTAACAAAGTAAGGGTTGGGAATCCTGTTTTGTGCTTCCAGGTACACCTTTCTTCCAATGGACTCTCTTTTCCCGTTGTTCTAGGGGTAAAAAGGGAAAATAACTTCTTAGGTAGCGCCATTGATAGAGGGTCTAAGAATGAGATCACAAAAGGTAGAATATATCACAGTGATGGCCTCTGAATTGCAGATATGTTGGTGTATCGCAGGATGGTTTAACTTTATATTTTGTTTTTCCTATTTTGATCTAACTAGGAGAGGAAGGACCAGGCTAGATATGTTGAAGCGTGTGTTACTGAAATTCAAAAGAAATTTTATGATATAAGGGGCTGCCGATGTCTCTTTGTGATTCAATATGATCATGATAACACAGAGGTGCGTTTTCATAACAGAAGAATATTTATCCATTATTATCATTTTGCACTTGGTTGGATTTACGTTATCACACTTTTGTTACTTCTTGCTTCAAGAAATTGTTCATTTGAGGAGATTACGTTTCCGGCCAAGCGTATTAGCGCGTCTGTGCCAGATTTAGGTTTTGAATATATGCTCATAGGAAAATTCATTACACCCGAGGTAAAATGTTTTAACCATAGAAAAGACATCCTATTATCCACATGATCAAGCTGCACTAAGCTAAACTCTTCAAAAAGATATCTAATTCTGTTCTTTTCTTGTTAAATCTTGCATCTTAACAATGCTGCTAGCTTGTGGTTTTTGTCACTTTTCATTTGCCTTGGCAGTAGGATTTTTCATTTACCCCTTGTCTCCCAATTTTTCGTCGTTTGCTCTTTCCCTTATATTTGGCATTGGTTTGTAAAAGCCAAGAGAACCGTTAAAAGTTATACGATTAGAAGAATGAAAGGGAGGATGCAACCAACCCATTCTCTACTTACAAAGTTACAAGTAGAGAAAATTCTACTATACCCATTCTTATTTAATAACTTTATTTATTGTCTTTTATATGTGGAGTAACCGAAGAAAGGGAAGATGGAGAAGGTGGAGAACTGAAGAAATGAAAGATGGAGATAGTGAAGATATAGACCTTACATAAGAAAGAACTTTGAGTTGTTGTCAATATTCTTGAAGTCTTTTGTTATAGCATTTGAAACTTTAACTTTTGAATCTGTAAAACTTATGTAATTTGGTTAAAACTATTTTGCTATTATCGTTATTCTTATCTTATTGGATAAGAAAGATTATGTAGTATTTTATTATTTTATTTATATAATATCCAGGTTATAATTACAAATAATTTTAGGTGGCAATGTCAAATAAACGTTTAAAATAGCCTAATAGAACCGTTGCAATAAGCACAAATGTCATTGCCATAGACATTCTGAACTGTTCCGATAGGTGTTGCAGACCGTTCCATAAAGTGTGACAAACTAGTGCAATAGAAACAAAACTGTTACGGTAGCATTATAAAACCGTTACAATAACTGTAAATAACCGTTGCAATAAACTATATTGTAACAGTTTCTAACGATTATAGTAAATAATATGGTAACGGTTTACAACCGTTGCATAAAATATACGGCAACGATTTATAACCGTTGCTGTTGAAATGAATATTCGTTGCTTCAGACAAAGGGAAAACCGTTGCGATAGCTTGATCTATAGCAACGGTTTCGTCAATCGTTGCCAAAATCGTTGCTGTAGATATATTGGCACGCGAGCGGATGTCACGGTCGCCGAACCGTTCCAATAACTCTATGGCAACAGTTTTTCTATCAATTGCAACGGTTTACCAACTGTTGCCATAAGCCTATTTTCCATTAGTAAGGCATGTCATCTCAATGCAGAATTTAAGACAGGTTCTCTAAATGTAGAGTTAAACATGCAGACTAAAAGAAGAATAAAAAAGTCCTATAGGCATATTAACTAAATACTAATTTAGTCAAACAGAGAACAAGTTTTTAGGCATGTTCTCTACACTTCTAATAGTTAAGCATGCACAATTAGCCAGCCCTTTTTCACTAACAAACCCCAAATATTTATTATAACTTATTACAGACCAAATACAAAATTACAAGAGAAGTACAAAATAAGAAAGTACAACCAATAGAAGCCTGATCTTGACTTCCTGTCTGATATATATAATTAATTACTGCAAATGCCACTTGTTTCAAAGCCTTTATCACACCTAGGTGTGTCAAAGTTCCCTAAGGATCTCAAGAGACCCCGAACAATGCTTACACCCAACTTTGCATAACCAGATAGAGATGAGTGTAGTGTGGAAGGGCCATCCCTTATGTGTCTAAGTTCAGAGGGAGCTCATGGGTCCCAAGGCAAAACACACATAAGAGGGGCAAAACCCTAGTCTAATATTATAGTGGAAGTGCAGGAATAGAGATTTAAGACTAAGTGGAATAGAGAGGGGTAAGGGTGATTGGAAGGCAGTAGTAATAAAGCTAACATTACACAGAATTAGCATTTTTAAACAAAGGGGCCAGGGGTTTGGGAATTCATTACAGGGAGCATATGACCCTAGGAAGGGCCAGGTTTGGACATGCACAATAATAGGTAATGTTGGCATGCCCACGAACTAGCAAGATAATACAACACATACAGGGGATTTAAAGTTTATGACCCCAGGGAGGGTCAGGTTTGGGTCATGCACAACAATGTCTAATGGTGACATGCCCCAAAACCATCCAAGGAATACAAACACATAGGGGATATGGGGGGATTTGGGATTGATAAGTCATAATGACTGACATAGTTCATAAGAAAACATTAATTCATAATAGAAAGGGGCAGATTAGAGTATACTCAGTAATAGAAGTTAATTAAACACAAGAAGGAAACAGGAAAGAGTTAAGGAAATAGTAAAGAAACATATTGTTGTTGATACTGGAAAATTAATTAGAACATACTAGTAAAGAAGCAAATACAGAAAGAAAAGTAAGCAAATTTTCCACAGTCTAACCTTGGCTTTTTACCAGCTAGGTAAGGCAGTAATAGAAGAAGTAACAGAGAAAATAGAGGTTTTTGTGAAGTGTGTATTCTGAACTCAAGTGTTTCGTTCCTTGTTGTTCGTGTCGTTGAAAGAAGAGGGTGTAGGGTATTTATGGCCCTTTGAAAATGAGTGAAGAGAGGTAATAAATAAAGTTTTAGTACGAATATAGAAACAATCAACAGTCAGATCAATTATACAAGTGATTCCGTTTAATTAAGGAATCACTATTCAACAGATAGTAACATATTCAAATAAGGAAAGGGATCAGTTTTGAGACAAGCTGATTATTTCCATATAAGAAGTAGTACAAGCATTAGGTAAGTAATCAAGTCTAAGTACATAAATATGCTTATTTTGAAAAGATTCGGTAAGGCAAAATATCATAGTAAAAGGGAAAGAAACAATCAATTTGAACGGACGAGTGAAATCGGGGTTCATAAAAGGGAAACTTTACAAAATCAGTCACAAGATGAAGAGCAATCAAGTAAGAAACTTCAACATATAAATAAAGTGAATGAGGTCATCAAACATGCGAGGCCAAACTCATTAACAAAATCACAAACAAATAGTAATGGTAGAAATAAACTAGGGTTTAGTGGTAAAGCAAATGTACGAAGATAGTAATCTAGGTCAAGTCATATTGAATCAACATGGAAGAAAATAGAGCATCAGAAACATGCAAAGGTTTCTTAGTATCAGGTGAGGAAACCCTTTTAAAAAGTGAGAGTTTCGACCTTAGCCGAGTTGAAACATAGTAAAAATCAGATAAGTCACATAGACAAAAGAGAGTCTAAAACAAAAGTTTTCAGTCGAGTCAAGTGCTCAAACAATTTTAGACCCCAAAGAACTAGGTTTTCAATAACAATCGAGTTTTAAAGAATGGTAACACAAATAAGTCATACAAGAACGAGGAACATAGTTAGACAAGTATACATTTAAATAACAACTTCAGAAACGAATGAGACCTAAAATAAATTTGGGTTTTCAATATGCTAACTCAGATAGAAGAACAACATGAACAAAACATAGCAAAATCAGAAACACATTAAAATCAGAGAAGAGATTTCTTGAAATAACTTAAAGGAAAACCCTAATTAGGAAAAATGAAGAGTTGTTTTGAAAGCAAGGTTAAAGAACTTTCGAGAAAAAATGCTTAAACGATCATGGTAAGCACAGATCTAAGGCAGATTTGAAAGAAATCGAATGATCTTAGAGATTAGGGTTTCATAAAACCAAAAAGAAATGAGAAATATCTCGAAAGTTAATGATCTAACAAAAAAATGTCAAGGACCCGCGTTAAAAGGCCATGAATGGCCGAGAAATGTCGTGGATGGTCGGAGAACGACCATTAACACCAGTATAGCAAGGACTGGACCAAACTCCTTCAAAGTCTGGTCGTGAAACTATAGAACCAAACACATAGAAGTCATTGAAGGGTGGTACATGTCTCCAATGACCCTGGAAGGCCATAGATTTGGTAGGTATTAGGGTGATTAAGGTGGCGGCAGCTAGGGTTTGGATGGTGTTGTAGAGAGAGTCTGAGAGGAAGGTGGAGGATTGTATCAAATGATAGGGTTTTGGGGTCGTTTGGGATTAATTAAGGTAAAGGTGAATACTGGTCGTTGATCTGAATGTTCAATGACCCGAATTAAAGAGGGTAGGTAGAGGTCCGGGCGTGGGTCAGTTCAATATGAAGTTGGGTCGGGGTTTAATTGGGATTGGATCGGGGAAATTGGAGTTTAATTGAGGTCATATTTTAGGTTACAATCGAAATGGAATTTGGCCATTATTTAAATAACCAATTTTCCCTATTTAATTTATAAAAAGTAATAAATTAATTTCTAGAAATAAATTGAAAGCACTAAAATGATTTATAACATATAATTAACTATTTAAAAATACTGATTTTTGTAAATGTAAACGTAATTAAATCGTAAAAGAGGCTAATATTGCAATCATGCAACTTAGCTTTTAAAAATACTAAATAAATTTATAAAAAAATATGCAAAAATCATCCTGGCTATATTTTAGCATAAAATAAAATTTTAACAAGTGAATCACAAAAAATGATAATTTTGAAAAAAATTATTGGGGTTTTATGGATAAAATAGGGGAATAAATTAATTTAAAAAACTTTAAAAATTAAGAAAAAATAATAAAACCTTTGAGCACACTTATATATGTATTTATATGTTATTCTGAAAGTATTATGCATATTATAATATATATAGTGAAAAATTGGGTGTCAACAAGGAGAGCTATATACTACTTAAGCAAGAAGTTCACACCTTATGAAGAACGATACTCTCTGTTGGAACGCCCTTAGCTTGTTGTGCTTTGACCTGGATAGTTCAAAAACTAAGGCATTACGTATGTGCCTATACCACATACCTCATATCTAGGATGGACCCTTTGAAGTATATCTTTCAGAAGCCCGTGCCAACAGGGAAGTTAGCCAAGTGGCAGATATTGTTAAGTGAGTTTGATATCGTCTATGTAACTCAGAAGGCGGTCAATGGACAAGCATATGTGGACCATCTTGCTAAAAATCCTATGGGAGGAGAATATGAACCCTTGAAAACATATTTTCCCGATGAAGAAGTATCGATCGTAGGAGAGGACATTGTTGAAGCCTACGACTATTGGAGAGTCTTCTTTGATGGGGTTGCAAACTTTAAAGGCATGGGAATTGGAGCGGTTTTGGTATCAGAAGGCCAACATTACCTGATATTTGCAAAGCTTAGGTTCCCATGCACCACCAATATGGCAGAATATGAGACTTGCAATATGGGGCTCAATCTGGCCATCGACATAAATATACAGGAGTTACTAGTAATTGGAGATTTGGATATTCTGTTACATCAGGTTCAATGAGAGTGGTATACAAAAAATAGCAAGATACTACTATACTTGTATCATGTACAAGAATTGATGAAGAGGTTCGCAAAGATAGAATTCAAACATGTGCCCAGAATTCAAAAAGAGTTCGCAGACGCAGTGGCCACCTTGTCATCAATGATACAACATCCAGATAAGAATTCATCGATCCCATCCCAGTGAGGTTCCACAATCAACCGGCTTACTGTGCTTAGGTTGAAGAAGAAATTGATCGAAAACCTTGGTTCCATGACATCAAATAATATTTGGCGAAAGGAAAATATCCAGAGCAGACAAACAATACTCAGAAACGCACTCTATGGAGGATATCCAATCACTTCTCCAAAGCAGAGTGACCCTGTATGGAAGAACTCCTGATCTAGGGTTGTTAAGGTATGCTGACGCAAAGGAGGCTTCCAAGTTGCTTGAGGAGATAAATGTCAGAACTTGTGGACCACATATGAAAGGTTTTGTCCTAGTCAAGAAAATACTCGGAGTTGGATATTATTGGATGACCATGGAAATGGATTGCATCAGGTACGTCCAGAGATGCCACCAATGCCAGGTACATGTAGACATGATAAAGGTGCCGCCAAATGAGCTCAACGCAACAAGCATACCTTAGCCTTTTGCTACTTGGGGAATAGATGGAATCGGTCCAATCGAGCCCACTGCTTTTAATGGGCACCATTTCATTATAGTAGATATTGACTACTTCACAAAATGGGTAGAGGTTGTACCTTACAAAGCTGTAACCAAGAAAGTAATCACAGATTTTGTTAAGGATCGAATTTTTTGCAAATTTGAGGTTCCAGAGTCCATTATCACTGATAATGCCGCCAATCTCAATATTGACCATATGTAATCCATGTGTGAAAACTTGAAAACAAAGCACAAAAACTCTACAACATGCAGGTCTGATATGAATAAAGTTATGGAAGCTGCCAACAAAAACATCAAAAAGATACTAAGGAAGATGGTAGAAAATCACAAACAATGGCATGAGAAATTACCCTTTGCCCTATTAGGATATTGTACCATAGTCTGCACATCAGTTGGGGAAACTCTCTATCTGATAAAGTAGAAATTCATTCTTAAAGGATCATACAAGAAGCCGAGCTCAGAGATATAAAATGGATAAGGACCCGATATAAGCAACTAGTCCTCATAGATGAAAAAATAATGAACGTGGTATATTACGATCAGCTCTATCAGAACAGAATGTCCTGAGCTTTCAACAAAAGAGTCAGACCAAGAATATTCGTACCGGGGTAGGTGGTGCTGAAGTGGATCTTCCAGCATCAGGACGAAGCTAAAGGAAATATTCACCCAACTGGTAAGGTCCTTACATGGTTACCGGGTGCTAACAGGAGGGGCACTCATACTCGTAGAAATGGACAGAGAAGTTTGACCAAAACCTATCAATTCAGATATAATCAAGAAATACTGTGCTTAGATTGTTCGCCTTCATATGATGTAACTAAACTACGCTTGACATGATTCTCATTTAAGAGGGGATACATAGGATGGGTTCGTTCATATCTTAATAAAATTTTCATTTCCCCAAGATCCAGAAACATGAGAAAATTTTTGAGAAGGACCCTCAAAATTCTTAAGCAAGTCCAGCCGATGCCATCATATACCAGACAGTTAGAAATCAATTAAGTAACTGGTGAAGAATTTTGAGAAGGATTCTCAAAATTTCGATGCAGATCGGATAGATTTCACCGCATGAAAAAAGGCCAAGGATCATTTACCAAACTAGGGCAAATTTTGAGGACGACCCTTAAAACTCTAGTGCAAAGAAGCTGCAATGCATATAAAGTGTTACAGTCATTAGTTCATCTAATTTACTTGATATTATATACCACTATGCTTTCTAAAATAATGTTATTTCATTAATAAGTACGTTTTTTGAAAACTTTATTTTTATGGCAGCCAGATGTTACCCGGGGTAGCTCGAACGGGGTTCCCAAAGCAGAACAAAGCGAAGCAATGAGACAAGATAATGAACCAACCTCCCTTACCAAAACTGATGATTTTTCTTTAGTTGCAGGCACAGTGAACATAACAAGAGTATCCGCAAATATACGCATATCAAAATCATTACCAATTAGCCCACCATATGCAAATATATCTCTAGCTAAGAAATATTCTACTCATATTTGCTACTTGTTCACTGCATAAGGCTAAGCATTGCCTTATCTTTGCATGAGACTAAGCCTTGTCTCAAATCTTGCATAAGGTTATGCCCTGGCTTTATATTTGCATAAGGCTAAGCTTTGCCTTCTATTTTCATGAGACTAAGCCTTGTCTCAAATCTTGCATGAGGCTAAGCCCTACCTCCACGTTTACATAAGGCTAAGAATTGCCTTCTCTTTGTATGAGACTAAGCCCTGTCTCAAACCTTGCATGAGGCTAAGCCATGCCTCTACATTTGCATAAGGCTAAACATTACCTTCTCTTTGCATGAGACTAAGCCTTGTCCTAAATCTTGCATGAGGCTAAGCCCTGCATCCATATTTGCATAAGGCTAAGCATTGACTTCTCTTTGATGAGACTAAGCCTTGTGTCAAACCTTGCATAAGGCTAAGAATGGCCTTCCCTGGCATAAGACAAAGCATTGTCTCTCTTTCCATTGCATGAGACTAAGCATTTTCTCCCTTTCTTGCATGAGTCTAAGACCTACCTCCCTATTTGCATAAGGCTAAATAGTGCCTCCTCGTGAGACTAAGAATTGTCTCTTTCTGTATAAGTGTTGCTCCACTTTTAATTTGCATTATCTTTATCTCTCGAGGCTAAGATCTGCCCCCAAACTCTGCCCAAGACTAAGCTCTATCTTGTTATCACCTTTGGTATCATGTCTCTACTCCATGGGCTGATGTATAGACAGTTTGTCCAAATGCATCATAGTTCGAAGGCATCATCCTCATAGCCTGAAGACACCATGTCATGGCTTGAGGATCTCTCAATACTGCACACCATTATTCAAAGGCGTCATGGTTTAGAGGCACCATTTTCATGGCCTGAGAACATCATTTTATGGCCTGTGAATCTCTTATATCATGATTCATGGCCTGGGACATCACGATCAAATGTTATTGTCCTTACCGTCCAAAGACAGCCTTTCATGATCCAGAGGGAACTTACATCATGTTTAAATTCACGCAATACTCTATATACTCTAATGCATTGTGTTTTATGTTTTGTAGGTAATTCAGGAAGTAATTGTTCTTCAAACAGGAGTAATCTTCGCTCCGATTTTCATTCATACCCTTCTGGTTTCCATTTGTGCCTTACCATTACTTCAAACGTAATCCACCCTCATCAATTACCCATATTTACTCTGTGACCCTTTAGATATCTGCTCTATAATATACCCGTTACACTTCAGATTCACATTCATAAATCCATATGATACTATCCTACCCAAGAAAGGAACCTTTCTGAAACATGCTACCATTCCTATATAACAATCTTATTGGCTTTGTTCACTGTTGGGTCCAGAATTACACATGGCCTAATTTTTGCAAAACTAGGGATATGTAGGCAGCTTAGAAACAAGAGTTCTGCCTCTATTTTTTTAGAACATCCCATTCGGTCAAAATTGGTCATTATATCTTTACCCGTAAACTCTTTCATCCTTCCCTGATAAAAAGGGGAAGTTGTTTATACCCAATTTTTCCCTCACATATTTTAAAAATGCATATATACTTTAAAAATAGTGCGTGAGTATCAACCGACATTTTTCATAATTTTCTGAAAATTTAAAAGGATTTTACAAATTTATTCTAGCATTTTATTATCTAAACAATTACTAATTGCATCACAAATGATTTTATGATACTTTATTTCCTTAATTTTATTATAAATAATTATACTGAGCTTTGATTATTTCAAAAATAGTCATATGTACATGTTAGGGTGATAAGTGCAATAACTTTCCAATAATAGCCTATGTGTGCATAATTACGTGATTTCACAACAAAATAACCTTTTACATTTTTATCTAAGTAATAATTTTAAAGCATCTTCATGCATAAAAATCATTTTTATCATTTTTTATCATATGTATAAATTATTTTATTAATTAATTGGGTATTTAATAATAGCCCATTTTCCTTAATCATTTTCGGACATAACCCAATTACACCAGCCCAATTACTTAAAATCCTAGCCCAACCAACCTCAGCCCAAACTAAATAACCCTTACCTAACCCAGAACCTCCGCTAATCATTGTCGTGATCTCTGAGATCAACGGTCCACATTACCCGTTTAGTTTTTGAACCCAATGAACCTCCAAACCTTAATCACTCTCTCATTTGCGCCGCCTATGAATCCTCTCCTCTTCTTTTCTCTCTTAGACACTATCAAACCCTAGAGCACCGTCACTCAAAAATTCCCTCAAGCCTAATCAATTATTGACCTGATATGGGGTCACCTAGTGATTTATTGCCTTATCTATCCTCTCGCATCTTCTGGTTGTTCGATTACGTTGATTTATGAAAAAATCTCGAAGAGATTCTACTCAGATTTTATCATTACCATTTTTATGAACTTATCTATGGTCATATCCGTGTGTGAGAACTATTATCTTCTTTCTTATGGCTTGAATCTGTGGTTCCAAACCAAATCTTCTTTCATCTCAACCGTTCTTTTAAAACTATAGTCTCTTGCTACTCGATTATGTTCAAATCCTTGTAGATCTGAGATAATTTTAAGCTTATTCGTTATTTCTCTTTAAAACTTACTGTGTTTTATTATTATTAATCTATTTTTGTCTTCTCTAAGGCTAGGGTTTCATCCCTTTAAGGTTCTGAAAAATACTAATTTTTTAAGTGTTTAACCCTAAGTGTTTTTTACTTGTTCGACTAATTCTCATTACTATGTTCTAAACCCTTAGGTTTCTTTGCTTATTGCACTGATTACTTCAATTTTTCCCGTTATTATTTATCTCTGTCAATCAAAATAGATTGACTGATTTTATTAGGGTTCAAATTATATTTTTCTGTTAAAATCAATACTTCCCGTGATTTTACCTATTTTTCTTATTATGACTTTAATTGGTACTACTAGCCTTATTTATATTAATTACTCTAATTTATAGTCAATAATTGATATATTTACCTTGTTTGAACCCCAATCCATGCTGGTAACTGATTCTCTTTATTTCAAGGTGACTTCTCCGGATTCTATTTGTATCAATTAGCTTGGGTTTAGCCCCAATTAATTGGTTGTTTGTATTTACTTGCCTTATTTGTGAACTCTAATTTTCTTGCCTTAATTGTCTTCTCTGCTGAATGCTATACAAACTCCATCCTGATTTCTTTCAAACACAAGAACACACTAAAAAAACACACACACACACATACAAACTCTTGCTCTGAAACCTTTTTGTTACTTGTGTTTCTTACATTATCTAGCCGGCTAAAAGCCAAGACTAGACTATTTGATTCTGCACACTTTCAACTTCCTATTTGCTATTTCATAATTGGTATGTCTCCACTTCTGCTATCATTCAATATACTATGTAACACCTATGTGTTTCGTGCTTATTGATCTTAATCAGCATGTCTACTTCTATGTAATTAAACCTATATACTTCATGTTTATTGCTCTTAATCAACATGTCCACTTCTATGTAATTAGGACTATGTACTCCCTGTTCATGAATCTTAACCAGCATACCTACTTCCATGAAATTAGACCTATTGTTTTCGACATGTCTGCCTTTATGTAATTAGACCTATGTCTATTTGTTTCTCAACTAGCATGATTTATGTCATGTTTTAAGTGTTCACCCATTAATAAACTCCAGATTAATTCATGATTTCTATGCTCTCAACTTTTGCTACCTTTCTGTATGATTGTCTGGTCAGTAACTTGATCCCAGCATGTTGTTCTCTAATAAATATATGCATATATTGTTCACCTGGTAATAGCTAATAGATTTAGGCCATGTGAAACCTTGTTAAAATTAATTGTCACGTTGTTCTGTCTATTGTTTAATTGCCGGAGGTCATGGTTGAACTCCTTCTACTAAAAGTGTACTGCTTGTGGTTCTTTTAATCTGGTAATCTGTTTCTATGCACTTCTGAAATCCAAAATGTTTTCTTCCCTAAAATTACTTCTTACTTTTATACACTATTTTCAACTCCTACTCCTAGATATCTAGGGTCCTACCTACCTCCCCCCTCCCAATGTGAGCACTGCTTAAGGTCCATGAGACTCCTTTGAACTCTGATGTATTGGGGCTGGTTTCCAATCCTTTATGAACTGTGTGTTGAACATCTGACTCTGGTGTGAGCACTATACGGGGTCCCTGAGGCCCTTGGGAACTTTGACATGCTAGGAAACAACTTTATGTGTTATGGATGGACTACCATTATGCTCAAAGGTGATATGTTTGGAGGCTTGGTTCTAAATTGGTGTTGGGGAGGCTCTCTATAGTATAGTGATTTTCATCATGTAATTCATCTATATTGGTCTGTATAATAACTCTTGTAAAAAACAGAGATCGGGGTTATTAGTAAAGGCCGGGAGGGATTTTTATATATCTTTGTTGGAATTAGGTAGAGGACATGCCTATAGTACTTGACTATGTATTATTTTTTTGACTATGTTTTGCACCTATACATATTAGAAATCCTATTATAGGGCTTTACGTTTATTTTTGCACATTAAACATACTGTTTATAGGATTTGCACGTACTTTTTCAATCCATTGTGCATTAGCAACCATGTCTATAGGTTATTGACTATTTGAATAACCATTTTCTCTATCAATGCGCTCCAAGAATTTTTCCTATGCATGAATAATAGAGATCATGCCTATAGGAACTAAAGTCATCTAGATACCACGCCTTAAGGTTTAAAATTAATTTTTTTCATTTAGAAACCATGCCTATAATGTTTTAAAAATGAATTTCTACATTTAGATACCATGTCTATAAGGTTTAAGATTAATTTATGCATTTAGATACCATGCCTATAGGGTTTAAAAAATTATTTTTTACATTTAGAAGTCATGACTATAAGGAATTAGTATAAAAATAGTTCCAACACTTAGATATCATGCTTATAGAGATAAACACATAAAATCAGTTATGTAATGCTTTGATCATTTTCAGCACATAGACAACATGACTATAGGGTCTAAACAGATAAAATCTGTCTGTTTAACTAGTCACTGGTGTACAATACGTTTAGATATCATTCCTATAGGATCCTTCCGTTTATCACCTTGGCAAGCCTATAGGATAATTAAAACCCTGAAATTGCCAAATAACTGGGTTTGTTTGACTGCTTATAAACTGCCTAGATTTATGAAGTAATAAAATCAGTAGGCAAAGTGGTTAGGTATTTACTACCTCGCCTTAATAAAACTGCTGCATATTTTGTGCTCATCTAGATATCCTGCTATAGGACTTTAAATCGTATAAAACTGTTTGTTTGAGGCGTGCATTTGTTTTATCTATTTGTGGAGGTAAATATGATCCCTCTTAATTTCATCGTTAGGTGATAGTACTATTTGGATTTTTGTTTGTCACTTAGTTTTCTCCTTTTAAAACAACGTAGGTGAGTCTAGAACTTCCTTAAATAGAGGTCTTAAACACCTCTAGGGCCATAGGCAAGGGACGGATAATGCACGCATAGAGCATATATTGGATGTTATTAGAATGCTTAGGTAAATAACAAAGCGAAAGAGTAATTGGGTAGTAAAAGGAAATGATGGCATGTACGCTAATGCTATGTGTAAGACCCTAACTTAGGGACGATTACCAAGTATTGCACATAAATGATCCTATAGGCTAAAAAGCCTAGGACCTCTTTTACTCCCTGTTTTAAAAGTAACATTTGTTTGTTTATCTGCTTATAAGACTAATTCGCTTAAATTGTATTTGGCTGTGACCCACCATTGTGGATCTCAATGGGTGACCAACACCTTTCTCTCAAAGTTACATTGAGCCCTTACCCAATCTCTGGTAATAAAAACCGGTTTACGAGTTATTTGTTCTAGGTGCCCTAATGCACCTTAATCCATTGGGTGGCAACTCTTCAAATCTCATACCCAACTCCCAAAAGGAAAAGGAGTTGCCCCAATAAATGTCAAAACCCGAACTACGGGAGGAAAAAGTTGGTGCGACAATGGCTTATGTGTTATTAAACATAAAAAAAACTGGTCAAATCATAGAAAGTATTCATATGACATAGAACAAAATGTTTCCTCTTGAAATTTCAAAATTAGAACAAGTATTGATTGTTAGTGAAAAAAATTTTGAAAAATCTAAGTTGTGGCATTTATGTTATGGACACTTGAATTTGAATTGATTGATGTTTGTTGAGTCAACATAAGATGTTTCATGATTTTCCAAACATAAAATTTGTTGAAAATGTGTGTGAAGGTTGTATAAATGACAAACGACACAAAAAATCCTTCCTTGTAGGAAAATCTTGGAGAGCTACTAGTTGTCTTGAAATTATTCATGCAGATCTGTGTGGCCCTATGAATACGCAATCACTTGATGGTTCTCAATATTTTCTACTATTCATAGATGATGATAGTTAATTATATGAGTTGGGTATATTTTTTGAAGTTCAAATCGGAAACTTTTGCAAACTTCAAAAAAGTCAATGCATTGGTTAAGAACCAAATTGCTACTAAAATTAAGGTTCTTCATAAGAACAGAGGAGGTGAGTTTGTATCTCAGGAGTTTAAGTTGTTTTGTGAGGTAACGACATTCATAGGAAATTGTCCGCACCTTACTCTCCGAAGCAAAACAGAATTGTTGAGTGAAAGAATCGAACTGCTGGTGGAGATGGCCAGAAGCATGATGAAGAGCAACAATATTTCGAATCAGTTTTGGGCTGAGGCGATTCTACAGCAGTTTATTTGCTCAATATGTCTCCTACACGAGCAGTCATGGGTCAAACATCAGTTAAAGCTTGGAGAGGTAGAAAGTCGTGGGTAAGTTATTTGACAATTTTTGGTTGTATTATATATGCTTTAATAAATTCTCAACACCATCAAAAGCTTGATGAAAAATATGAAAAGTGCATCTTTATTGGATATTTCTCTAAATTCAAAGTTTTTTATTATATAACCCCACTAATGGAAAAGTGATTATCAGGAAAGATATGGTATTTGATGAAAACTCAAGTTGGAAATGGGAAAGCAGCAGTAAAAGTTCACAAGTTGTAATGGAAGATGTTTTCTTAGTGAAGTAAAAAGTCACCATTTTGTTAATACACCAAGCCATTCTTCACGAAGTTCCAGTAACATCAGTCCAGTTGAAAGAGCTCAACATTGATGGTTCCCGACTCAGAAGATTCTGATGAGGCTTCTCCACATAAGACATATTACTTGTAGATATTTATGAATCATGTACTTTTGCTTTATTTGGTGCAGATCCAGCTAGCTTTGAAGAAGCTTCAACAAAAAATAAATGGAGACATGCAATAGAGGAAGAGCTTATGGAAATAAGGAAAATGGAACATGGGATTCGGTAGATCTTTCAAATTGAAAAAATATTATAGTATTAAACTAGGTGTTCAAGACAAAATACCATATTGATGGGAGTGTGCAAAAACATAAACCAGATCGGTAGCAAAAGGATATTCACGGCAATAAGGTATTTACTTTGGTGAATCTTTCTCTGTAGTTGCTCATTTTGAAACAGTAAGAATACTTTAACATTGGTTGTACAGTTAAAATGAAAGGTTTATCAGTTTGATGTTAAACTGGGTTCCTTAAAGACGACTTGGAAGTGGAAGTCTATGTAGCCCAACCAGATGGCTATGTAGAGAAAGGAAAAAAAAACAAAGTGCACAAGCTGAAGAAAGTACTTTATTGGCTTAAACAATTTTCGCGCGCATGGTACAACAAAATCAACTCCTATTTCAAAGAAAATGAATTTGTAAGAAGTAAGAATGAACCAACGTTATATGTGAAGAAGTATGAGAAAAATGATCTTCTGTTGGTATGTTTGTTGATGATATGATATATATGGGCTCAACGTACTCCGTTATATGTGATTTCTAATCTTCCATGATGAATAAATTTGAAATGACAGATTTGGGAATGTTGCACTATTTTCTTGGACTTGAAGTGAAGCAAAGTGAAGATGGAGTTTTCATTTCACAGAGGAAATAGGCCATTGATTAGCTCAAAAGGTTTAATATGCTTAATTGTAAAATAGTGCCAACTCCTATGAATGTTAATGAGAAGGTGCAACTTGAAGATGATACTGTAAAAGTTGATGGAAGCTATTTTAGAAGCTTAGTTGGAGGCTTGATTTATTTGACTCACTCTCGTCTGAAATATTATTCTCTATTGGAGTTATTTTGAGGTTTATGCATAAACCTTCAAAGCATCATGTTCGAGCAGCTAAAAGAATCTTGCACTATGTTGTTGGAACTATGAATTTTGGACTATGGTACTCTTGATGTTCTAGTTTTAATCTGTATGGATTTTCAGATAGTGACTGGGCAAGATCTTTGAATGATAGGGAAAGTGTCTCTGGGAACTTTTTTCACTTTTCGTTCTGCAGCTATTACTTGGAGCTCAAAGAAACAAGCAACAATAGCAGTATCATCTTCAGAGGCAGAATATGTTAAAGCAACGTTATCAGCATGTCAAGCATTATGGCTATACTTGCAGATCTTTACCAAGAGCAAAAAGGAAGCAACAAAAATCATTTGTGACAATTTATCAGCAATTGCAATGGTCAAAAATCCTGTACATGGAAGGTCGAAGCACATAGACATTCGACATCATTTCATTCTGTACTAATTGCAAATGGGCTGATTGAGTTGAAGCACTGCAATATTGAAGAGCAAGTAGCAAACATTCTTACTAAATCACTTCCTCATGCAAAACACAATTACTTTATATTATACCTTGGTCTATGTGATTTTGAATCAAGGGGAGTGTTGGAAATTGATTCAAAAACTCTTTTAAGTTTATTGGCTAAATGAAGTTATTTACTATGTGTTGAATAAGTCTTTTACTAGAGTTAACAGAGTCCTTAGGTTAGTTGTTATTTTTCTAATTTGGTTGTTATTTTTCTGGTTGTTTCTTAGATTTTAGTCAAGTGGGTGTTATGGATAGATACTATATTTATGACCTTGTAAGCCTATAAATTGCATGCCACTTTCAGTTAATAAAATAAGCCCTTCTACAGAATATGTCTTTTAGCTTCTCTGCAGCTGCTTTAAGTTTTCTAGTTAATACAATCTCTTTTCTTTTGTTTTTACATATATATCAAAACAATGCAGTGCAATATAGTACAATACTATACAATACAAATGATACATAACAACTATCTAAACAAGATGGACGGTGTAAAATAAGTGAGAGCTAGGCTTTCATCTGTCATCGCTTTTAATCAACGACTGCTCCCTCTAACAAGGAGTCTGGAACCGAAATGTTATCTTTTGAACTCAAAATACTTTTTCAAGTAGAAAAAAAATAATTACCAAAATATGTAAAACACATTTTTGAACCGTGTTTTACCTTAAAAGCCATTTGGGACGTTAAGGTAAAATGCGGCTTAAGACTACGTTTTACAAAAACGCGATGAAAAACCACGTTTCACAAAAACACGGTTTCCACGTTCTACAAAAACGCGGTTTGAAGCAACGTTTTAACATCCAATCTATTCTCAGATTCAATTGACACCAAAGCCGTCGATCTTATTGAGTGCAAAACAAAATTAATATACAAATCAAGACCAGACTCATCTATCTACGCATATAAGGGCAAAATGAAACATTTCCTTTAGTCATTCTCATAGAGAGTGAGTAGCATTATAAGAATTACTAATAACCATATTCCTTTCGCAATGGAGTGACTCTTTATCTTTTCTGATTTGCTTTTCACATGTTTTACCTTCTTTTTTATTTTTTTCTATTCATTAAAAAGACGGGAAAATTTCACAAATATTCATGTAACTATGACTTTTTTACCAAAGTTATATTAATATTTTTTCTCATATAAAAATCATACAATTTTTAATAACTCACATAAAAACCATAATGACTGGAAATACAACTTTTCAATAGTATTTTTGTTATTTCACGATTTTTAAATTTTATTTTAGTCTAACTAAATAATAGTCCTATTAAAATAGGAATGACACTACCTGACCCTGTAATCATATATATAAATTAAAATAATATTAAAACTGAATCCTTCAAAAAACGACATTTCTATCTTTTTTCCTCCATGATTTTCATCAAGATTGATAGCATTTTTGTTTCAAGTATTCTCTAATTATAACTTCTATTCCTTTTTTATTACCAGAATCTCATGCATTCTAAACCAATTTTTTTGTGGTGGAGAATTCACTTTTAATATTATTTTAATTATATATATGGTTGCTGGGTCAGGTAGTATCATTTCTATTTTAATTGAACTATTATTTATTAGGCTTAAAATAAAAATTTAAAACTCGTGAAATAAGAAAATACTTTTGAAAAGCTGTATTTCCGGTCACAAAGATTTTTGTGTGAGTTATTAAAAGTTTTATGATTTTTGAATAAAAAAATATATTATATAACTTTGGTAGAAAAAGTCATAGTTATATGACCATTTGTGAAATTTACTCATTATTTTAATGAATAAAACAAATAAAAAAGAAGATAAAAAATGTGAAAAGCAAATCAGAAAAGATAAAGAGTCACTCCGTTGCGAAAGGAATATGGTTATTAGTAATTCTTAGAATGCTACTCACTCTCTATGAGAATGACTAAAGGAAATATTTCATCTTGTCTTTATATCCGTAGATAGATGTGTCTGGTCTGGATTTGTATATTAATTTTGTTTTGCACTCAATTAGATTGACGGCTTTGCTGTTAGTTGAATATGAGAATAGATTGGATGGTAAAACGCCAAACCGTGTTTTTTAGAACGTAGTATTTAACCGTGTTTTTGTAAAACGCAGTTTTGAATTGCATTTACTTTAACATTCCCAGCAGCCGTTAAGGTAGAAAGCAGTTCAAAATCGCATTTTATATATTTTGATAACAAAAAAATTTTCCACCTAAAAAAGTATTTTGAGTCCTAAAAAACATCATTTCGGTTCCGGACTCCTCTAACAAGTTCGGGTACCTCCATTAACATCCAATATGATACGGTATTTTCCCATTATTATGCATCATTTTTGGGATTGGATACTTATACAAGTAGAGTAAGCAGAGGCGGACCCAGGATTTAAAGGTAGCGGGTGCACTGTAACAGTACTTATAGGCAGTAGGTCACGACGGAAACAATTACTCGATGGCGTTAGGCGGACTAATAACTGATGGTTGCATGTGGGCTTTGAAAATTAAGGAAGAAGTTTTATGTGTGGAGAGAGATCATTCGAGAAGAAGCTTTTGATGAGGGGATTTAACTAAAAGTAAAAGGGGTGAGTCCATTACAAAAAACTAAATCAAATACACTAAACAACAACAACAACCACTATCCATTAAAATCCCACTAAGTGTGGTCTGGGGAGGGTAATGTGTACGCAGACCTTACCTCCACCCGATAGGGCAGAAAGGCTATTTCCGATAGACCCTCGGCACATATAAATAGAAATAGAAAAGAAAACAAGAAAAGATAACTCATTAGTGACTCTAGTAGTAACAAGTCAAACAACAAAAATATTAAATAAACTATTTATAAAAGTAATATACAATCAAACTAATTAAGATATTGCTACCTTGTTCTAGTTGCTCGAGAACATCTAAATCTTCCTCAAAAGCCGTCAACAAAACTAATCATAAATACAAATTGTCACTAAGCTTAACAAAAAAAGAAACATACATTGTCACTAGAGCAAATAAAAAAATTAGAGTAATAATACACTAAGTAAAAGAAAAAAGAAATGGGGTAATAATAGCTAAAACTATAAGCATTTGGGTGGGAAGCAACTTTGTAGCTGCAGAGATTTGAACCCAAGTATTTGACATGAAAGCATGCAACACCTACCAGTGCACCCAAAGTGCTTTTGAGTTTTAGGGGTCAAAGAGATATATATATCATAATTTGAAAGTATATACACACATATATCTATATTTTCTTCCGAAGTTACCGGGTGCCGGTGACCCTCTCCTCTACACGTGGGTCCGCCCCTGAGAGTAAGATGTGCATGGCACTAATTCTTTTGCATTATTTGTTGCCATTTTTTCTCAAATAGTACATCCAAATGATGATGATTATGATGATCACAATGTCAGGATGAGATCGTGCCCCGATCATAACGTTACTGGATTAAGTGGGCGTTCGGACATGAGAATTGTAAAATTTCGTAAAACGGTGGAAAAAAATTTCAAGTGAAATGATATTTGAACTTTATAGCCCGCTTGGCCATAAAAAATTCCCTTTTTTCTGATTTTTTTGAAAATCAGCATTTGTTCATAAAATTTTTATTTTTCACTTGAATATGCATTTTGAAAATTTTCGGAAAATTCTAAAGACCTCTTTTTCAAAAAATTTACTCAAATTACTCACAAAACTTCGAAAATAACCTAAAATTATATTCATATCCAAACACAAATCAAATTTTTTATTTATCCAAAAGATATAGATGCCCAAGCCCAAAGCAATATATAGTACAATAAAGAAAGACTAGAGAAGAAGTGGGAGAAAAAGAATAGAGATAAAGTGTGCAAATTGTATATTTGCATGTGAATTTACAGAACAAAATATCAAAGAAAAGAAGGAGAGCTAAGCTCTGTCCATTGATATTAACGAAAGAGTGTACAAAATGAAGAAGGAAGAAGAGACATTTATACTGTACATACCTAACTAATATATAATTAGCTAACACTCACGTGAGAGTCACATGATTCTTTATACACTAATCAATCATTAATCCCCCCCCCCCTTAACTATTAGTCATAATATCTAATGTACCTATACAAGCATTTCACGTAATTCCCATTTCATCACTCCGCCTTAAGCTGGTGGGTGAAAAAATATTAAGAACTCCCAGCTTTCCAATCAAATATTCATGCTGTTGTCTTCCTAATCCTTTAGTTAGAACGTCTCCCAGCTGTTCCTTGGAAGGAATATATTGAGTTCTAATCAGCCCTTTAATGTATCTTCTGTCGAATAAAATGACAGTCAATTTCTATATGTTTTGTCCTTTTGTGAAACACAAGATTTGTTGTTATTTGCATTGCAGCTTTGCTGTCACTTAATACAAGTATTGGAAGCTTCACATCCGCTTCCAGTTCTCTTAGTAATGATGTCAGCCATACCACCTCTGAAACTCCAAATGCCATGCTCATATACTCAGCTTCTGCAGAACTCTTGGAGACTGTGTTTTGCTTCTTTGATTTTCATGAGACTGGAGATTCTCCAATCTTGACTATATATCCTGACACTGATTTTCTGGTGTTAGGACATTAGGCTAGTCAGCATCACAAAACATGCTTATTTCATTTGATCTTTTACAAATTCCTAGACCTAGTTCCCTTTTAATATACCTTACCACTTTTGTGGTTGCATCCCAATGTGACCTGTTTGGTTGCTGCATGAATTGACTTAGAGTTTGCACAGAAAATGCAATGTCTGGTCTAGACATGGTTAGGTATAATAGCTTCCCAATTAGTCTTTGATACTGCCTTATATCTTCTAGCATTTCATCACTTGTTGAACCCATCATGATGTCCAATTCTGTGACTGTCAATTTAGTATTTGCCTCTAAAGGAGTCCATGCAGGTTCCCAAATTCGGATATTATCTCCAATGCATACTTCCTCTGATTAATTAGAATTCCTTTTGCTGATCTACTGAATTCCACGCCAAGAAAAAAACTTTAAATCTCCTAAGTCTTTTATTTTGAAAGCTTGTTGTAGAAATATATTGGTGTCTTCAATTAGTTTCAAGTTGTTTCCTGTCACCAACGTGTCATCAACATATACAAATATAATCAACACATCTGTTCCTTTTTTCTTGATGAATAAAGAATGATCTAAAATACTTTGCTTGAAATCAGCTTGTAATAATGCTTCTGCTAACTTTAAATTCCAATATCTGCTTGCTTGCTTCAATCCATAGAGAGGTTTTACAAGTCTACATACTAGTCTAGACTCCCCTGACTTGTAAAACCTTGTGGTAACTGCATATATACTTTATCATATAAGTCTCAGTGTAGGAAGGCATTATACACATCCAATTGTTGAACAGTCAAATTATGCATAGCAACTAATAGTATAACATTTCTCACAGTTGTAATCTTTACTACTGGAGAAAAAGTTTCATTGTAGTCAAGACCTTCTCTTTGATTATACTTTGGCTACCAGTCATGCTTTGAATCTTTTTAAATCTCTATTAGCTTTAAGCTTAACTTTGTATACCCATTTATATTCTATAGTTGTTTTGCCTTGAGGTAGTTGGACTAGTTCCCAGGTATTGTTGTCTTGAAAAGCTTGTATCTCAGCTTGCATAGCCTCTATCCATCTAGGATCCTTAGAGGCCTCCTCAAAAGTAGTGGGCTCAACAACAGAGGAAAATGCTCTTAGATAACTCTCATAAGAATGTGACAATTTAGCATAGGAAATATAATGATGTATAGTATATACAATATAATTACCAGACTTTTTTGTAGTCACATAGTCTGTCAACCATACTGGTTCCTTAGACTCTCTTTGTGATTTTCTCAAGGAATCAAAATGTGTTTGGCTTGCAGGATTGTTATGCTGGGATGTGGATGATATTTTTGAATTCATTATTGGAGAAGCAGGAGAAACAGATGTAGGATCATCAAGAGATATGTGTAGGTCTGGTTCAAATGTATTTGAGGGCTGTTCAATAACAACTACAGGACCATCATGAACATCTGACTCTTCAATGATAGACTCAGCTATGTATGTCTCCTCGAGATCAAAAATATCAGTAACATTAGGCTGGACCAGATGCCTAGGATCATATGTTGTTTCTTTTAAAAAAAATATGAATTCTTTGAATATCACATCTCTATTGATAAAAAAATCTATCTTCACTTAAGTCATATAGGATATAGCCTTTAGTGACAGCAACATATCCCATAAAAACAGCTCTTACTACTCTACTAGCAAATTTATTACCTCTAGGCAATACACTTGCAAAGCATAGACATCCTAGTGTTTTCTTATGAGAAACTGGTGGCCTTTTGTTGTAAAATACTTCATATGTAGACTTACCATTAAGTGACTGTGATGGCAATCTGTTAATGACATATGCTGCTATCAAAATACAATGTCCCCAGAACTTCATAGGAATATGCCCCTGAAATTTGAGTGCCCTTGCAACTTCAAGTAGTTGACTGTGTTTTCTCTCTGCTATACCATTTTGCTGTGGTATATATACACATGTTCTTTGATGAATTATCCCCATAGATATACATAACTCCTGCGTAGATGAGTTTATAAACTCCCCACCATTATCAGCCCTAAATATTTGTACTTTCTCATTAAATTGTGTTTCCACCATCTTAAGAAAAGATTTAAAAATAGTTATGACATCACCTTTGAACTATAAAAGAAAAATCCAGCACACACGAGAGTAATCATCTACAATTGTTAGAAAGAACTTATTACTATCATAGGTAGGAACACTGCAAGGCCCCCACACATCCAACTGCAACAGTTTAAAATTATTTGTAGTTTTAGTGGTATTTAATGAGAAAGATTGTCTCACATGTTTAGCCATTGGACAAATGTCACAACTATTTATTATAGATTTACATCCCAGAATTTCCTTCATTGATCCTTCAGATGCATGTCCCAATATTTTGTGCCATAAGGCTAAGTCTTCCTTTGTTGTTTGTACATTCAACCCTTTGACTATTGGTATATTGTTATCAGTATTTAGGTGAGCTCTTGGAACTAATATGTAGAGTCCATCCTTTTCCTTACCAATCCCCCTCACTTTCCCATTTGAGAGGTCCTGAAATAGGCAAAAATCGGGATAAAAAGAGGCAAAGCATTGTAAGTCCCTTGTTATCTTGGATATTGAAAGAAGATTATAAGCATATTCTGGAACATATAACACATCTTGCATTTTTCTTGTTTCTGTGATCTTTCAATTTCCAACATGTGATAAAATAGTGCAATCTCCATTAGGTAAATGAAGTCTTTTGTATCTATTAGGACTAACATTTTTAACATTTGTTAGCATTCCTAAATCAGCCACCATGTGGTTGGTTGCTCCTGTGTCAAGTATCCAGTTACCTCTAGTAGCTTTGGCCATAAAAGAATAGGTTGTACCTGCCATGTTTACCATTACATCCTTGGATTTATCCTTGTTGAGTAGCTTCATGATCTGATCATATTGATCATCAGTGAGCTGAGGAGCCCTGTGCCAGCCTTTCTCCTTCATTGCATCTAATACATTTCCTTCTCCATCATTCATTCCTGCAAGATTAGGATTAATATTTTCTACCTTTACATTATATGCACCTTTCTTTCTGCCTTTAAAATCTTGTGGATAGCTAATTATTTTGTAGCATCCTTCCTTTGTATGACCCTTCATATGACAAAAATCACACTGCATGTTCCAGTTTTTCTTTGGTCTTTGAGAATTCTAGTAATTTCCTCCTTTCCCAGCTAGTAGTGCAGTCATGTTATTTCCTTCAACCAAAACAGAATCATTAGTCACCGATCTTTGACTCTCCCTCTCAATAAACATTACATATGCTTTATTTATGCTAGGTATTGGAATGGTCATGAGAATTTGACTATGATCCTATTCATAGTTATCATTTAATCCCATCAAAAATTTCAACACCTTTTGTTTCTCCATAAAATCAATGAAACTTTTTGATCTAGCACAATCACATGGTGGTGGAACCGTACTATCGAATTCATCCCTTAAATTTTTGAGTTTGGAGAAATACATCGAGACACTGTCTGTTCCTTGAGCTAACGTTGCTATAGCCTTCTGCAATTGATAGACTCGTGATGTATTTACCTTATCGAATCGCTCTTTTAGATCCTCCCACGCCTTTCTCACATCCCTTGCATATAGAATTTCAGTTATCAATTCCTTAGATACTGAACTCGTAATACATTCCAGGACTATAGCGTTGTATCTGTCCCATTGATGACCTAATCCAGTAGAAAAATCTCCTTTCTTCAGAGTTCCGTCGATTAGACCTAGTTTGTTCTTTCCTAACAACTGGGTCTCCATCGCTCGACTCCAGGTTGAATAATTCTCTGAACCGGTCAACTGAATTGAGATGATCGGAGCTCCGGTAGTATCTGATGGATGAAGGAACAAAGGATGATTGTGATCGAGATCTATTTTTTCTCCCATTGATAAATCTAGTTTTCATATACAATTCACCACTGAATTTCTTACCGATTCAACAGGATCTTCGATTTCAAATCGCAATTGCGATTAATTGTATATTTGCATGTGAATTTACAGAACAAAATATCAAAGAAGAGAAGGAGAGCTAAGCTCTGTCCATTAATATTAACGAAAGAGTGTACAAAAATGAAGAAGGAAGAAGAGACGATTATACTGTACATACCTAACTAATATATAATTAGCTAACACTCACGTGAGAGTCACATAACTCTTTATACACTAATCATTCATTAATCTCCCCCTTACCATTAGACATAATATCTAATGTACCTATACAAGTATTTAATGTTATTCCCATTTCATCATAAAGTAAATTCATATTATGACTTGCTCTTGGCATTATTGA
Organism: Nicotiana noctiflora; assembly: GCA_032618575.1. Lineage (NCBI taxonomy): Eukaryota > Viridiplantae > Streptophyta > Magnoliopsida > Solanales > Solanaceae > Nicotiana > Nicotiana noctiflora. The sequence goes on from JASVEL010006708.1 coordinate 107,430, forward strand.
AAAAGATAAGCTTGCTAACTTTGTTTGCATCCAGATGGATGCCTCCTAAAGCAATACGGTACAACCATGTGTGCGTCTCAACTATCACGGAGCATATTCTCTTTTTTTTTTCCTTCTCTAACATAATAGTATCAAAAAGGTCGGTTCTGTGTGTTTTTTTTTTTGTTTTGTTTGTTTAAATGGATGAAATTCAGTCTTTGTGTGTAGTATATATTTACAAACATAGTTGAATTCAGGATTTAAATCTTATGAGTTTAACTTTTAAAGTTTTTTTTTTTATATTGAACACATTATATTTTTAAAGCTATGCCAGATTCATCTATACTATTTTTCTAACTTTAATGAATTTTAACCCGCGTCAAAGTTATGGGTTTAGTTAAACCCGATGATACTACACTACATCCGCCACCGTTTAAAAAAGATTTCAAATGTGTTTTTAGTATTCCAAGTTGTTGGTTATGGTAAATTACTGAGAGGTTTATCTAAATTATCACTGCCTTCCGAAAATCTTTATTCATCCTTCAATGTAGAGAATGTATTTCCAACAGATCTGGAATTACTGAAAAATCTTCCTTATCATGGCACAAGCGCTTAAGCAGGCCATAATTTTACTGAAATGATTAAAAGATTGATCAATAATGGTGAGATTTTACCTCCTTTTGACTTTGATGATTTGGGAACTTGCATATATTGCTTAAAAGGAATATACTGCTAGACATGTTTTGTATGAAACATAATTCTTTCTGTACAAAATTTTTTACCGAAAACTATTTCCTAAGGGAAGTGTTTTTAAAGTGAAGAACAATATTTTTCCAAAGAATATTTATAAATTTAATGGCACTAGCAGCAAATTAGATTGTTTTGATGGTAAAATTATATGAGTGTAAAGCTTGAGAATAAGGTTTATGTTGTGGTCGTTGAGCAAGACATGAAGCTAAAAATTGAGATAATTGTGTAGGAAATTAAGTTGCTTTCACCTATGAGTGAGGAAGTTATTTTTTCCTTTCGGTTAAAAGTATTTACTTAAGAACATTTCAGTAAACAAAACACAAGAAATATCTTCTTCTTGAAAAATATGTTCAACATACGAAATATGCTTAGAAAAAAAAAACTGGTGCAACTTTAAGTTCAAGTCGATCGTTGGCAGATATACACAAGGACATTAGTATTTAGTTTCTCCTTTGTGGTAATATGTTTCATCATTTTTATTGATGACTCTTTCCAATTCGGTTATCTTTACACGATTAATAGAGAAATTTGTGAGCTTGAGAAATTCTAACTATATTTTTAAGACTAAACTAGAGGAACAATTAGTAAAAGTCAGCAAGATAATGTTGTTTGGCCGCACATTTTAGAACTGAAAAAACTCCCCAATCCGCATAGAAAGATGAAGTTTCATATTGGGACCAGAACAACACAACAATGATAAAATTATGAAGAATGAACAAGCTGAAGTATCGGCGAAAGGACTTAAGAACTTGTTACTTGTGTTAGTTTAACTGCTGACTACTACCATCGGCATGATACCACTCACAACAAATATGACCTTTTACCTAATACTTCCAGCATTGTGGGATGTTAACAATACACCATGCCTTGACATTGCTTTTTTGACCCAAAAATTCTTAGTTGCTTTTTCATTGGATAGCTAGACCCAAAATGGATAAATGCTCTTTTGCCCTAATCGAGGTACTAGACATGATGTGGCAGGCATACTTTTTGTACAAATAAAAAGTCTATTGTTGATTTGTATGATAGCATGAGACTTTTTCTTTGTCATCGAATGTTCTTGATTGTAGCATATATCTTAGCAAAAACTCGTTATGACAATCCGATTCATCGTCTCCTGAGTTACCATTTCGTTTCCCCCATTTTCAGCTTATTTATGCTTCATTATCCATATCTCATGTGATCGAATTGGTTTGAATTGATTTTAGAAGGAAATGAGATACTTAGTCTCTTTAAGGAAAACTTAGTTTGAAAAAGTCAACCGGATGTTGATCCGTGAGTTAGAGGGCTCGGATGTAAATTCTAATGATTTGGTTAGCTTCGGAGGATGACTTGTGACTTAGGAGGGTGATCGGAAGTGATTTTGGGGGTTCGGTGTAGAATTAGGCTTGAATTGGCGAAGTTAGTATTTTTGTGAATTCCGGTTGATAGGTGAAATTTTGATCCAAGGGTTGAACGGAATTCCGAGAGCTGTTGTAGCTTCAATTCGTTAGGTGATTTGGGATGTGTGTGCAAAATATCAGGTTATTCGGAGGTGTTTTGATTGGATTTTTTATCGAATGCGTATTTCGAAAGTTTTTAAAGAACATAGGCTTGAATTCAATGAGAAGTGATGATTTTAGTGTTGTTTCAGGTGTTTAATGATTGGAACAAGTTTGAATGATGTTTTAGGATGCGTTAGTGCTTTTGGTTGAGGTCTCGTGGGCCTCAGAATAATTTCGGATGGCTAACGGGGAGTTTTGGACTTGGAAAAGTTACAGAAAATGCATCAGCTATTGCAGAATAATATTGTTCTCTGCGATCACACACAGAGGTATGTGATCACATAGGAGGATTTTGGGGAGTTGTTTGGTTGTTCATTCCGATCGCAGAGAAGGGCTTACGATCGCACAATGTAATGGACCTGGGGCTTGGATGGGAATTTGAGCTTTGTGATCGCATGGGTATGTATGCGATCACGTAGTGTCACGTAGTTTGTTCTTTGTGATCGTAGGGATTGTGATGCGTACGCATAGGGTAAAATGTGGAGCTGAGATTTTTGTGCATTGTGATCGCAAGCTTGGGGCTGCGGTCGCATAGAGGAAAAGAGGCTTGGGCAGAAGGGTTTTAATAACATTTCCTCCGCGAGCTAGGTTATAATTTTCATCATTGTTGAGCATCTTGAGAGCTTTTTGGGAGTAATTGAAGAGGGTTTCGACTAGGATTGATTGAGGTAAGTCCTATGAACTGAAAACATGATTATATTGTAGAATTTACCTTGAAATTCATGGAAACTTCGCTAAAATTGGAAGAACTAGGGCTTGAGTTTTTGAAATCTTAAATTGTGATTTGATGGGTCATTTGAGCACGGATTTGAGAGTTCTTGTTATGTATGGACTTATGGCTAGATAAGGAACGCGTTGATGTGAAAATTTCTGATTTTCAAAAAGTGGGCTCGGGGCTCGGATTTTAGCAAATTTTTGTGATTTTCGATGTTTTTCGATTCTTTTCGATTGGGTTATATTCCCCTAGCCTATTTTGATGTATTCGCTCTAATTTTGGATAGATTCGACGTGCAGAGACCGATTTGAGGGGCAAAGACATCACGAACTAGAGATTTCACCAGTTCGAGATGAGTAATGATTGTAATTAATATCTTGAGGGTTTGAAACCCCAGATTTGCATACCATAGTGTTATATTGAGGTAACTTGCAAGCTAGATAGTGAGCATGGGATAGAGTACCGTTGGAGATTGTAACATGATCCGTCCCTGTTGATTATTTTACGGTGTTATTGACCGAAACCTTTTTGTTATCCTCACGACTTGGGTTGATTGCCATATTTGGGCTTCGTGCCAACTATTTGGATGGTTGTTGAAATTTACTCACTGCTCGATTTTATACTTGAACTCAGTCATGTATTTTGCACTGTTTTCAAAACTCAGCCAAGTTTACGTGCTTTAAATCTTGCAATGATATTTTCAATAATATTTTGGGTTGAGCATCATGTTTATTATTGCCCGAGTGGATTATGTGATTCTGTTGATTAAGATAGGTCAAGGGTCTATATAGTGAGGATACTTTTGGATCGGACTGCACGCCGCAGTAATATATATATATATATATATGTATATATATATATAAGCACGCCGCAACAGTGTTATACTGATACTGATATGAGGACAAGGGCCTAGATTTGATGCCACGAGATGGCTTGATATAGCACTTGGGCCGTAAGGGGCCCTCCACAATCTGCACCACCCATAGTGAGCGCGGATACCCATATGGATTCGGTTGCACACCGCAGAGAGATACGGATCGGGCTACGCGTCGCAGTGATATGTGGATCGGGATGTACGCCGTAGCGGTTACTATATGATATTGTTCTGAGAGTGGTCTGAGAGAGAGAGAGAGAGAGAGCCCGATGGGCTGGTACGGTTTTTGAGGTGTTTCCCGAGGGGCAAACTTTTATATGCGCATCTTGCATATTTATTTTCCTTTTTACCTGTTATACTGTGGTATTTGTGCCCGAGGCTTAGGGGTGGATTTTTCTGTGCTTACCAGCACTAACTATTTTGAAATCATTTCGTAACTGTTAAAAGGATCATTTTTAAAAGTGATTTAAACTAAGCCAAGATATTTCTAAAGATTTCACAGTTTTTACTGTTTTCTCAGAGAATTGTACCCGGCTTCTATACAGCATGTTGGTTGCTTTACGTGATTTCTTACTGCTCATCTGTTATTTACCTTTATTACTCACTGAGTTGGAGTACTCACTTTACTCCATGCACCTCGCGTGCAATTGCAGGTATTTATTTACCCGGTAGCGGGTATTGGCTGCGTAAAGGCAGAGTTGTAGAAGTTTAGCGAGGTAACTGCCAACGTTTGCAGCACCACTGTCTTTCTATGTTATTCATTATTCCTCTTCCGTGTATTCCTAGACTTGTAAAGTGGAATTATATTCTTTTAGATGCTCGTGACTTGTGACACCCGGATTAGGGTTGTGTTGGGTTATAATTTCATTAATTAATATTATTAAGTCATATTTTTGTTGTTCACTTATGCTTAACTATTTTGAAGGAGACGAGCGGGTTAGTTGGCTGACCTTGTCTTCTCGAGGGGCAGCATCACGACCAATGCAGGATTTGGATCGTGACACCTAGCTTCCAAAATCAAATGTCCGAGTGGAAATATCATAGATCACAAATAAAATATTTAGATAGGAGGGGGACTAAGCCAAACATCCGAAGTCCTAGTCGAGATTGAACAACCTCAATCTTTTTCCTTTCATAGTGTTGTTGATTCTTGCAGGAACCTGCTCATGCCGTCTTGTCTTGGTTAGATATGTACAGTTGCGCACCATATCTTAAGAGTCTTAATTTACTAAACATGTAGCTAACACACAAACCTGTTTGTGATCATATAAAGTAGGTTCACTAACATGAGTGTGGGCCGAACATAGATGGGTGTAATTATGAGAACACAATTAATGGTGACTGAAAACAAGCATCAAGACTAGCAGTAATTTTTGTTGTACAAAAAACAAATATCACAAAAAGCAAGAAAGAAACATATGGAAAGGAAACTGAGGGATGCAGTAATTATTTGAGAAAGGAAAGAGAAATGAAAGTCCTTGGCACGTTGGAATTAGCATACTAAGAAATTGTTCTTTTAATTAAGATCGATGGCATAAATTATGCTGATGAGAAGCTTTTGTCCATAAAGTCATATCTGTTCCAGAACAACATCCTGAGCAGTAGGAGTAGCAAACTGGAGAAGATGCTGGTCATTCTCAAAGACAGACATTTGTTGTTCATTCAAGTGGACGGAGACTTGTATTCCTCCATCACGTGTACTTATCAAGGAAAAAAATTTGCTTATGAAATGACCTCCTAAACGTGCTCTACTTGGCTTCCCCCATCCAAAATCTAGATCTTGGAACGGGAACTGGCATAGGCTAGTAGAAACATACACATCACAATTCCTTTGCTGGAATGTCCCCTTTCCTGTTTTATATGCATTTACTATCTCCCAAGCCCACTCATTTTCTTTCGTATTGTCTCTGAGCTTCTGTTTTGAATTTCTTATATCAGTAACTATTTCTGACAAATTGAAGTCTCCTTCTCTACTAGTGTTATATATTGGTGTCGAAAAGACTGTTAGAAGATTTCCGATGGAGGTTGGTGGTAATGGAGGTGAAACACTTTGTCGAATATTTGAGTACTGGACCAACTGATGAGATTGATGAATGGAAGCTGCATTAGCAGCACATTTGTAAACAAGTGCATTCACGACCTCGTTCCTTGTCGGATTTTGTACTCCTGATTCAGCTTCAACAAAGGCTTTGAGGGCACTTATTTTCAAGGAAGAGAAATGAAAAGTCTTTTCTATACATTCTTGCTTTTTTTTACTCACCGGAGAAGCAAGAGGACCATCAGGCAGTGGTGATGGTATTATGGAATCCTCAACAAAGTATGGACTAGACGCGATTTTCGTGTTTGGATATCGTGTTAATGAGGCCCAATCCCTTAAAAACCAGTAGGAACTGCATCCATCTCCCACCTTATGTGATAAGCAGATACTGATTGCTATTCCTCCGCACTTGAAATGGCTGAGTTGTGCTATAGCTAAAGCACGATCCATACATTTCCCCCACGGTGCACCTTGAGGAAATGTGACCAAATCCTTGATTCTTGAATCTGAGTGATGAAGAACTTCATCCATTGAAGAATTAATTTGAACTTCAAAATACTCGGCTCCAGCATCATTGCATTCTACAGTTGCATTATCTTTTAGACGTCCTGCCCATGGATAGTAACAAGTTAATGTTTTTGACAAAGAGATCTCTAGAAATTTAGATAGTTGTTGTTTATGTCCATTTGGGAATATGGTATCTACTTGTTGTTTGGGGTAGAAAAACACCAAGGGTATATGATTGGGAGTGAAGGCTTGGCCAGGAAGGCAAAGCTTGTGCAATCTTTGAGTAGATGGGGTGGGAGAAAAAGGTTTGATGGTCTTCTTGGAAATTGTTGATGCAACCTCCATCTCGTTTCAAAATCCTCAACAATATAATGACAATTTCTTTTAATCTTTGCCTAACTGCTTGACTAGCTATTATATAAATACACGAGCCTTGGAAACACTCACAAATAGTTGGATGAAATTAAGATTCCTTAAAACAAAGAGCAAATAAAATTTTAAGCACTAATTAGTGGTCTGATTGCGACTGTTTAACAAATTAATTGAACTAATAGTTGGATTAATTAGTTACCTCCTATAGCAAATGTTGATAGTATCTTATTTATTTTAAATGAATACCGTTTCAAAAAAAATAATATTTCATAGCTACCTTTTGCTTTTTTATAGCAAAATATTTATTTCTTGTTACCTCCTACCCTTAAATCATAAAATAAATTTTATATTATTTTTCTCTCTCATATCCTCTCAAATTTCTCCTATCCCCTACCCCATATTTATTCGGCTATCTCTCAATCTTCTTCCCGATCTCATATCCTCTCCTTCTTGAAATATCTTAATTATGCTTTAAGATTTATACACTACAAAAAAATACGAAATTAATACGACTTTAGCCGGAAAGTTCAAATCCTTATCTAATAAGCAAATCGGAAGCAATTTGTCAATGATATATACGTTAACAAAATATTAGAAAGCAAAGTTAACTTTGAGAGTGTAAATTTTGGAGAGTGAACTTTATGGGTGGTAATTTTGCTTTGTGCTCATTACCTCCATGGAAACTTCGATCACGTACGATCTCCGATGTAACAACAGTTGGAATTAAATTTGGTGCTGGATTGTCGGCAATCGGAACCAACGGTGACGGCAAGCGAGGATTGATACTGACGATGGTTCAACGAGATGACATTAGGGTTGTTCTTGAACAAAGACGACGGAGTTGAAGGCTGGGCAACTTGAATTTTCTGTTAATATATTTTGATGTATTTCAATGTATCTCATTGTATTCTATGTATTTCATTGTATTCATTATCTTTTTTCATTGTATTTGCAATGTATCCCGCTGTATTCTATATATTTTATTGTATTCACTGTCTGGCTATATTCCATGAATATATTCATATGTTTGTTCTTAATTAATATAATTTATGTATTCAGATGTAATATATAATTTTTCTATAGATTGCTATGTTTTTTTGGGTATTTTTCGGTTGAGAATCTTTTTATAACTGAAAATAAAAATTTGTGTATTATAATAGAGTTTGTTCAGTTATGTTAGGAGTCTATTATGTTAATTGATTCATTTCCATTGAAAAATAGTGTAATTCCCTATTTCACACCGTCAATATAGTTGAATACAGTCGAATACAATAATCTGTCTAGCTGTAATCCCATGTTTCACGCCATGGATACGCTCGAATACAAAAATCTGTCTAGTTGTAATCCCTTGTTTCACGCCTAGAATTGCTAATGTATTCATGAACACAATAGATTAAATAGATTAAATAAACTCTAAAAAATCTAAAAATATAGCTATAGGAAGTAATATAGTAAATGATAGCTATAACTAGCTAATAACTACTGAAACATAGTGGTTTCTAAAAATTTGTTTGTATGTCACACTCATGTAAATAATTATCTTTAACCCATAGTGTGTACATGATGAAAAAAGTCATATATAGCAACGAGGGGGTCACTCAATCAAATTTCTCAAACTTTTGATTGTCTGATACCTATTTTACTATTTGATATTATGCACTTACCTGTAGAACAAATAAACTTTAGCAACAAATAAAAAATAGTTTTCTAGCATATACATAGTGAGAATAATTAAATGTTTCTGCCAACTTGGAATGCTCCTATCAAAGTATAAATATTACTCCTATTTTAGAATTAACTTTATTTTAAAATACTACTATAACTGTTTTGAGGCATACTACAAATTTTATCTTGCTTTTCATTAATACTAGACATTATACTAGCAAGGGGGTTATTTCTTTTCAAATTTTCCTATACTGAATGGGGTATAAAGGCCCGTCCTCTTCTTTCTTTCTTTTTTCGGTACAGATGAACCTAAAGAATTCTTGTGGTAATAAAATAGGGTATAATATTACTTTAAATTTAAATGAAATTAATGGCATATATTATCTTTTAGACGTCCTGCCCATGGTTACACGTTAATGATATTGACAAAGAGTTCTCTAGAAATTTAAAAGGTGGTGTTTGAATCTATTATTTGGGAATAAATGGTATCTACTACCTTTTCGTGTTAAGTCTTTGCCTAACTACTCTCCCGTCCAAAAAAAAAGTGATTTTTTGGCTTTTTTTTGTGGTCCAAAATAAGTGATTTTTTTGTATTTCAAGAATGACTTAATGATGTTTTTCCTTCATTGTCCTTGGAGTAAATAGTATCGGAATATGTGTTATGAGTGTTTATGTGAGATAATAAGGTTAAAATGGTCAATTCTATTGCTAATTAATGCTAAAAAGTAACTTTCTTAATATGTGTGAAAATATTCAAAAAATCACTTATTTTAGACCGAAGGGAGTACTTAAATAGCTACAATAGTATTTATAAACGTACGAGCCTAGAAAAACTGCACGAATATTAGGAAGAAAAGATCCCTTTAGAGATGAACTAACTAAATTTTGAGCACCAATAAGAGAAGTATGACCCATGATGTATATGAATTTAAAACTGCAAGTTGAGTTATTCTTGCACCTAAAACTTTATACTAGGAAGTTGTTACCTAGTCTCCCTTCTCGTACTTAGTCATTTATTTGTGTCGTGGTGCGGCAGCATCGATACCTCTGGTTTTATTATAGTATATATATGTTGTTGTTATTTTAAATTGCTCATACACCGACCAATAATCGTGGTTAGTAGAGTGTTAGTATAACTTTGAAGGGCATAAAAAATCTCGTTATTCAAAGATGAGCAGTGATGATGTGATAATGATGACGAACATGCTGATTAGAAAATTGTCTTTTATTAGTAAGAAAAGACTTGTACTTTCTGTTACATGAAGATAGAGTTTTGATACTTCAGTGCAATAAAAGTTTAGACACGGTCTGGGAAATTTACCATCTAATTTTTTTTATTATATGCTTATACTTTATGCAGGTGAACTGGTCAAGGAGAGATCATGTGACAAGAAACTCTTTAGAAAATCTTTTTGTATGGGTTATAATTCGATTCTACAACAATCAACAAGACTAATCGTTTCTTTTTGACTAATGTAAGCGTAATAATTGCCATGATCTCTTCTAATTAAGGGAGCTTTCCGTATCCACCTAAA
>JASVEL010006709.1:0-58317 GCA_032618575.1 Nicotiana noctiflora
TCAACAGGCATCTCGATTCCCGAACTCGATACCTTATTTTCGTGCTCTGGTCCGATCCATCACAAGGCTGACCTTCGATGCAATTCCCTGGCCTCGACCAGATAGTAAAATCTAGGCCCGATTTTAACCGTATACAGATAGTCCCCTCATTTCTTATAATGTAATGAGAAGAAACTAATTGAGCCTTCGATTTTGTACATTTATTTGTCATGACGTCATCCTCATGATGTAAGCGATGAAAGTGACCGAAACATCCCATCAGTACAGTTCCCAAAATCGTTAATAAGTGTTAGTTTACCTTCAAATCTTCGAAGCTCTTTACATATTTTAAGCCTTCCCGTTTTACACAGTCTTTTAGGCTTCGTTAACGACCCTTCCCCAAAACACCAAACAGTTTCCCCTTCTTCTTTCTTTACACAAAAATGGTGAAAATGTCAAAAATTATTCCTCAAACGGAGAAAGCCTCGTCATTGCGACTGGCCAGCGACAAAACACCGATGGAGCCGCGCCCTGAGAAGTGCATTCCCGAGGTAGGGTGTGATATTTCTTCCGACTTCAAAGTTAAGAAAACTTCGTATGTCCATGGCCGGTGTGAGCCAATGTCTAGGTGTATGTGCTCGATAACTGAGAGCGACCTTGAGCAAGTCAAGAAAGACTGCCATTGGGAAAACAATGAGGTGGTGATTCTGACTCCCGAGGAAGATATCACTACCCACGTGAAAGGGTTTCTTAGTGTTTACGCATATCCTTTCATGATGGGCCCTGTCGATTCCGTCATCATCGACTTCTGCTGCCAATACCAAATAACCTTAGGCCAGATCCACCCTTCCTTTTTTTTATTGTCATTCTGTTTCGATTTTTCGCGAGTAAAAAAGAAGCGACGCCTTTCACTCTCGACCACCTCATTAGGTTGTATACGCCCCATCTTTTTTGAGGTGGGTTGATAAAGTTTATGCTTCGGGCCACCATTTTTCTCAAGCATAGACAAGGACAAGGATCAAGGGTGGATGGGTCAGTTCGTTCAAATGAAATTTTCGACCTAATTCCGACCGAGAAGATGCAATTTCCTGAGAAGTGGAATGTGGAGGGTAAGTCCAATCCTTAATTTGGTTTTTATTTATTGTTTTGTTTCCTTTATTTCTCCTCATTGGCATCCTTTTCTGTGATGTAGCGGTCGCTTGGATGCCTGGTGCGATTCCGGACCTTGAGAGTTGGGTTTAGACCCTAGCTTCTATAACGACCCAAATTTTCGTTTAAGAATTTTACATTTTCGTTCAAAGGCATAAGACCTTGAGAAGCTTCATAATACACATTATGACTATCATGTGTGGTCAAGTTTGGGCTTTGTAAGATTAGGAGTTAAATTCAAAGAAAAATCAAAATCTTATTTGTGAAGCTCAAATGGAAAGAGTTGATCGGAGAGTTGACTTTTGAGCAAGCGACCCCAAATTGGGATTTTAATAATTTCAATACCTTCATATGGTGATTTCAGACTTAGACGTGTGTCCGAAATTGAATTTGGAAGTCCATAGGACAATTCAACGCTTTTCGACGAAGTAAGAAAGTTGACGTATTCTAATTATATTATTTATTATGTGAAAGAGTTCTATTACTATGATGGATACCAATTGAATATGATAGCAAGTGTACGAGGTTTACTACAAGATATATGGGGTCTAAGGGAAGTCCTATGTCTAAGCCAAGTTGGAGAAAATTTCATAATAGACGAAATTGTAAATGAGTGTGCACAAGACCTCACTTTAAACGATCGTATCTGCCTTTATATTAGCAGTTGTGTGAGGATCAAACTATCAAATTAAAGCCCTTTGAGTCTAGTTTCCAACACAACAAACCGTTCGTCATTTGGAGGTCTATAGAGAAAGTTATGACCATTTTATTGGACATGTGTTATTAGCGCGACCTTAGCGCATGAGCGCTAGTAGCCCGCGCTAATTGAGTTATCTTCTGCCTCACTAGCGCGGGATTAGCGCGGGCGCGCTAGTGTCAGGTCTCTAAATACACCTAAGGACGGGAAATGACGGACTTTGAGTCATTTCTCAAGCCTAGGGCTTCCCCAACTCCCCCAATTCGATCAAGGCACCCAATTGCACTCCTAAGGTAAGTTTTTAAGTGTGTTTTCATGGAGATTTCACTTCTCAATTACTAGTTACAACATGATTTTGATTGAATTTCATAGGATTTCTTCAAAACTTCAAGAACACCCCAAAGTTATCTTTCAAGATTTGGTCTACAAGAGGTAATCCTACACCTTAGACTTGCATATATGGAGTTATTATAGAATGAGTATTAATCATGTATTACAACATATGGCATAGTGATTGGAAGTCATAAATTCTCAATTTTAATGAATACCCATTGTAGAGATTGAAAGTTAATTATTTGATGGAATCTTGTTGGTTGGGTGTGAATGGGTGATCACACATGTGATATAAGGAGTGTAAGATGTTAAAGAATAATGGTGGGATGAATTGTTGGCAAATTATAGTAGTTGGATGAACTAATTCCATGGTTAAAAGATGTAGTCAAATGTACACACATAGTATTTGATGAAATGCCCAAAAGAGGTAAACCCATAAATATCCTCCTAATTGTGGTGCAATTTGTATGATTCTAAATAGATTGAAGTTGTTAGAATTTCCGGAATATTAGTAATTCATATGGAATTAATTCGTACGATTTATATTGAGTATATTGAATTATTATGACTAGATTTGAAGCTTCGGACGAATTCGCGAGGCAAAGGCTTATTGGAAATTTTGAATTGGTTGCAAAGCGAGGTAAGTGTTTGGTCTACCCTAGCTTGAGGGAATAGGAATTGAGTATAATTTCTACTTGTTATGTGTTGTGTCCGACGTATAGGCATGGTGACGAGTATATCTATACATTGGGGGTCGAGCATGATTGTGAGTCCTAAATTGCTAAATTGATGTATTCTTATTTGAACTTGTTTGAAGATCTTTGAAGCTGAGCAAGTAATTGTTATGACTGAGTAATTGTATCAATTGTGTTAAATAGAAATTTATAAGTTTGGTTATAGCTGGTTCTTCTTTGTCGGTAATATATACTATTGATTTAAAGATTATTGGTTTCACACCGTAGTATATATATATATATATATATATATATATATATATATATATATATATATATATATATATATATATATATATATATATATATATTGTTGATTAATTATTATTGGTTTCATACCGGTAATATATATATATATATATTGTTGATTTAAAGATTATTGGTTTCACACCGGTAATATATATATTGTTGATTAATTATTATTGGTTTCTTGCCGGTAATATATTAAGAAATGGGATCGTGTGGCACGCCGACCACTTATATATCAAGAAATGGGATCGTGTGGCATGCCGACCACTTATATATTGAGAAATAGGATTGTGTGGAACGCCGACCACTTATATATCAAGAAATGGGATCGTGTGACACGCCGACCACAATTTATATGATTGTTGGCATGGGCCATAGTTGTCGGTAGCCTATTATGTACTGTTATTGGCCATAGTTGCCGGTGACATATTGATAAATGAGATTATATTGAATTGGGAGCGAGTGGTACGCCTACCACAAGATACGAAATAAAATGGGATCGGGTTGCACGCCGCAACGGTATTAAATAAGATTGGAACGGGTTGCTCTTGCAACGAGATGTGATCAAAAAGTGAAATATGTCGTTGTTTTCCTTATTCTTGTTAGTGGCTGGATTTTGTTTCTTATAATGGTGATGACATGCACTTTCTACTGCTGTGTTTATTTGTGGTTATCAATTCAAGTGTTTAAAATGTTTGAATTCTTTTACTGTTGTGACCCTTCGTGTTAGAACCTACAGTGTCTGCAGTATTTCACACACACACACACACACACACACACACACACACACACACACACACACACACACACACATATATATATATATATATATATATATATATATATATATATGGTCATGGACCCTGTGAACTGAGTAAAAAGAGAATATTGTTGTGCAATGTGAAATAGAAATATGTTGGCACAAGGTGCCGGGGAAAATATTATAGTTTTGTTTAATTGCACGTGAGTTGTCCGTGCGGTTGTAATATAAATATGGGCACGGGATGCCGAAAAAAATCAAAATATAAAAGTGGGCTGAGACCTATATTATTATGATTTTGAAATGAGACGTCACAAGGTGACCTTTACCCGAAAGAATTATATTCGAAAGATACTTATTTGAAGGAAATATATTCGAAACATATTATTGAAAGCATATTATCCTAGAGATTATTACTTAGAGGATTTATAGGCAAAGTATTTATCTTTGAAAGACTCGATTAATTGATTGCACTTGTATTTATTATTTGTTGAGAAGTATTTGTGGTGTTCTTGTTGCCAGCTATTATATCTCTGGTAGATCATTATTTCCATTATTGTAATTTGCTTCCTATTATTTTGTACATTATAAACTGCACAGGTTTATGTGAGTGTCTGGTCTTAGCCTCGTCACTACTTCGCCGTGGTAGGCTAGACACTTACCAGCACATGGGGTCGGTTGTGCTGATACTACACTTCTTTACATTTTTGTGTACATATCCAGGTATTTGATCGATGGTAGCTATTCGTTGCGGTGGACACTCAAGGTAAACCTGCTATAGCGTTCGCAGTCCTCAAAGTCACCTTCAATTGTACTTATTTCCATTCATTCCCTTTGATTGGAACAGTGATGTAATTATAATGTATAACTACTCTTAGAAAGGCTTGCGACTTGTACTACTGGTTTTGGGAATTGTAAATCGTTTAGAGAAAGTTCAGTTGAAGTTAATAAGTATCAATGTTATTTCGGTTTATGTAAGGCTTACCTAGTTTGAAGACTAGGTGCCATCACGGCTCCTTCAGAGGGATTTTTGGGTTGTGACAAGTTGGTATCAGAGCTCTAGGTTCATAGGTGCTACAAGTCATAAGCGAGTTTAGTAGAGTCTTGTAGATAGGTACGGAGACGTCTGTACTTATTTTCGAGAGGCTACAAAACTATTAGGATAACCTCACTTCTTTCATTCCTTATCGTGCGACGTTTATTCAACTTATATTATATAACTTATGTTGTTTTACATCCACTCGTGTATGAAATTGCGCAATCGATAATAATTATGCACCAATGGTCAGTGGTACCACAAAGAGGTTATAAGGGAGCCAAGATTTCTAAATCACTCTTACCACGTGTTGCCAAGATTGATGATGTGAAAGTATTGATAAATCACTTAGTGAATCATGTAGCGGTGCAATGAGCCCCGACGTCTAGTTGACTTATATGAGTTGTGAAGGTTAACATTATGGATCATCGAAAATATGTCTTATGATTTAACACTCAGTGAGAAAAGTCAATTATCAACGATAAGATTGCGAGATCATGTGTTATACCAATTTTGACTCAAGATGTATTTATGTGGTATTGAAAGGTTCTCCAAAACTTGTATATGATCAAGAGCTAAGATTTGAACAGGATTATAATGAGACTTGAGATATTCCCGCATCTTTAATAATACTACATTTCAGTATCAACGGGGTCATGGAAACATATTCAGCATACTCGTAGTGCTTAAGTTAATCACAACACTCGCGTGGGGCAGTCATGTTTTAATGTACTAGTGGCATGGGATTCTTACAATGGTTATCCTAGTTATCCGACATAGACTCAGTAAGATATGTTGGACCACAGGTTGGTTGTAATGAATATTGTGATACTAGGAACATCATGATAAAATTGTCTTAGACATGGGAGAAATCTGTTCCATCATAGCACACGTGCCACGTACTCTATTATAGTTACTACTCTACATACACTACCGAGTAGGGGTGGAGAAAAAGCCGGTAGATGGTGCCTAAGATGTGGAGGCTCGACCCATTGATATATTTGCTTTGGTATAGCTGAGGTCATTACACCTTATGGTGTCATTATAAGTATGATCTCGAGTTATTATAAAGTAACAATTTCCGTTACTTGATTCGGTTTTGGGTATAGAGATAAGTCGTCCTAATTTGCTCCAATCATGAGTAAGCTTCGTAATCTTACATTAACTTATGTGAATACTCCTGTTGGGATATTATATAAAGTTAACTATGTCTATCATTATGTGTTAGTCACTAAAAATATTTATAATGTGGGTTTGATGTGATTTAAAGAAAACTGATTTAAATTGTGAAATTTTATTCTCTATCGGTGTGAGGGTTCATTATATGATGTGGTTTTGTTTGATGGAATTTATTTAGAAGAAAAAGAAAGGAAATGAAAAAATTTCAGTTGGCACTATGTGCATATTACTTGTGGTACGGATTTAAGAACGAGATCCTCATATTTTTTTTATGATGTGAGATATTTAAACCAGCTACAGGCTGCAGTGGATGTTATAAAAGGACGAGGTCCTTGTTTTGAAAAATTGATGAATTTAAAGTTCTCCCTTGTGAAATTAAAAAAATGGTACTATAGTACCTATAGTATGCCTATGAGGCTTATTTGAAAATTCTTGTATGAATATCTCTGTGCATAATTTGCCCATTTGTATTGTAACTATAGAGTTATTTTCCACAAAATAAGTGCCCGGGTGGCGTTAAATGTGACTCGTTAATTTGAATAATTAATTTTAAGGTCTTCATGCCTCGTTGTTAGAAAATGGAGGTTTGAAACGAGATTTTTGGTTAGCATGAGATTAGCTAGCAATTTGTAATCGATCATGAATAACTATTAAGACCAGAGATGTGGTTATGGTCATAAATATGATGTGTTTCATGTCCATATATCTTTATTATAATGTCACGCTTGTAATGCAGAGAATAGTGTTATCGACATATACATTATGGGGCATTGTTGAGTTATGAATGTATTATTATGAGTTGTTTGGGTGTTACTCTGACAGGTGGATAGTCCCGAGTACAGGGGAGACTCTGCCGAAATTTCTCAAAAATTTGGGAGATAGAATATTTTTGGAATATTGAGATCTGCGAGGAAATATATACATTGTGTATTTGAGGACGAATAACCCTAAGTGGGGGAAAAGGTAAGCGCCGTTAAAAGTTGATGTGTGTTGACATGAGAATAATACTGTATGGTGATGTGAAAATTAGACCTTTTGAAAAAGGATATGAGTGTAAGAAATTTGGTCTTAAAGTTTAAAAGAAAAAAAAATATGGAGGAAAGGAATAATGTCAATTGAGATGGCATTGTCATACATATTTCGAATGCGGTAATGTGGGATCATCCGTGAGTTCTTAGTAACCTCTTCCGAATAATTCTTAGTACGTTCGAGGACGAACGTTTGTTTAAGAGGTGGAGAATGTAACGACCCAAATTTTCGTTTAAGAATTTTGCATTTCCGTTCAAAGGCATAAGACCTTGAGAAGCTTCATAATACATATTATGACTATCACGTGTGGTCAAGTTTGGTCTTTGTAAGATTCGGAGTTAAATTCAAAGAAAAATCAAAATCTTATTTGTGAAGCTCAAATGGAAAGAGTTGATCAGAGAGTTGACTTTTGAGCAAGCGACCCCAAATTGGGATTTTAATAATGTCAATAGCTTCGTATGGTGATTTCAGACTTAGACGTGTGTCCGAAATTGGATTTGGAAGTCCATAGGACAATTCAACGCTTTTCGACGAAGTAAGAAAGTTGACGTTTCTAATTATATTATTTATTATGTGAAAGAGGTCTATTACTACGATGGATACCAATTGAATATGATAGCAAGTGTATGAGGTGTACTACAAGATATATGGGGTCTAAGGAAAGTCCTATGTCTAAGCCTAGTTGGAAAATTTTTCATAGTAGACGAAATTATAAATGAGTGTGCACAAGACCTCACTTTAAATGATCATATCTGCCGTTATATTAGGATTTGTGTGAGGATAAAACTATCAAATTAAACCCCTTTGAGTCTAGTTTCCAACTCAACAAACCGTTCATCATTTGGAGGTCCAAACAGAAAGTTATGACCATTTTACTAGACATGTGTCAGTAGTGGGACCTTAGCGCGGGAGCGCTAGTAGCCCGCGCTAATTGAGTTATCTTCTGCCTCACTAGCACGGGATTAGCGCGGGCGCGCTAGTGTCAGGTCTCTAAATACACCTAAGGACGGGAAATGACGGACTTTGAGTCATTTCTCAAGCCTAGGGCTTCCCCAACACCCCCAATTCGACCAAGGCACCCAATTGCACTCCTAAGGTAAGTTTTTAAGTGTGTTTTCATGGAGATTTCACTTCTCAATTACTAGTTACAACATGATTTTGGTTGGATTTCATAGGATTTATTCAAAACCTCAAGAACACCCCAAAGTTATCTTTCAAGATTTGGTCTACAAGAGGTAATCCTACACCTTAGACTTGCATATATGGAGTTATTATAGAATTTTGAGTATGAGTCATGTATTACAACCTATGGTATAGTGATTGGAAGTCATAAATTCTCAATTTAAATGAATACCCATTGTAGAGATTGAAAGTTAATTATTTGATGGAATCTTATTGGTTGGGTGTGAATGGTTGATCACACATATGATATAATGAGTGTAAGATGTTAAAGAATAATGGTGGGATGAATTGTTGGTAAATTGTAGTAGTTGGATGAACTAATTCCATGGTTAAGAGATGTAGTCAAATGTACACACATAGTATTTGATGAAATGCCCAAAAGAGGTAAACCCATAAATATCCTCCTAATTGTGGTGCACTTTTGTATGATTCTAAATAGATTGAAGTTGTTAGAATTTCCGGAATATTAGTAATTTCATATGGAATTAATTCGTACGATTTATATTGAGTATATTGAATTATTATTACTAGATTTGAAGCTTCGGACGAATTTGCGAGGCAAAGACTTATTCGAAATTTTGAATTGGTTGCAAAGCGAGGTAAGTGTTTCGTCTACCCTAGCTTGAGGGAATAGGAATTGAGTATAGTTGCTACTTGTTATGTGTTGTGTCCGACGTATAAGCATGGTGACGAGTATATCTATACATTGGGGGTCGAGCATGATTGTGAGTCCTAAATTGCTAAATTGATGTATTCTTATTAGATGCTTATGAGAACTTGTTTGAAGATCTTTGAAGCTGAGCAAGTAATTGTTATGACTGAGTAATTGTATCAATTGTGTTAAATAGAAATTTATAAGTTTGGTTATAACCGGTTCTTCTTTGCTAGTAATATATTGTTTGATTATTTGTTATTGGTTTAATACGGGTAATATATATATTGTTGATTAAAGATTATTCGTTTAATACCGGTAATATATGTTGTATATATATATATATATATATTATTGATTTAAAGATTATTGGTTTCTTGCCGGTAGTATATTAAGAAATGGGATAGTGTGGCACGCCGACCACTTATATATCAAGAATGGGATCGTGTGGCATGCCGACCACTTATATATTGAGAAATGGGATTGTGTGGCACGCCAACCACTTATATATCAAGAAATGGGATCGTGTGGCACACCGACCACAATTTATATGATTGTTGGCATTGGCCATAGTTGTCGGTAGCCTATTATGTACTGTTATTGGCCATAGTTGCCGGTGACATATTGATAAATGAGATTATATTGAATTGGGAGCGAGTGGTACGCCTACCACAAGATACAAAATGAAATGGGATCGGGTTGCTCGCCGCAACGGTGTTAAATAAGATTGGAACGGGTTGCTCTTGCAACGAGATGTGATCTAAAAGTGAAATCTGCCGTTGTTTTCCTTATTCTTATTAGTGGCAGGATTTTGATTCCTTATAATGGTGATGCCATGCACTTTCTACTGCTGTGTTTATTTATGGTTATCAATTGAAGTGTTTAAAATATTTGAATTCTTTTACTGTTGTGACTGTAAGGCCCCGTAAAATTTTTTGTGCATAAAACCTAGTAGATATGGTGTCATGGTCCGAATAATGTGTTAGGAATGCGTAGAATTCTTCGCGGCGAGCTTGCGAGCCGCGGTTCGGACCCTTGGTAATGATTTAAGTTTCAAAAATGTAGAGAAATAATTTTTCCGAAAAAGTGTCAAATATGCGGTCAAGAATGCGACCGCGGAATCAACATGCGGACCGCATTCTTGCCGCAAAACATTCCAGAGAGTTTCTCAAAAATCCGTCAAATGTGCGGTCGATATGCGATCGCATGTCAAATCTGCGGTGCATTTTGCGACCGCAGATCAAACATGCGGACCGCATTCCGGCCGCATTCCTTAACAGAAACTTGTAATTTTTGAGGCCATTTTGCGGTCACTTTGCGGACCGCATGTGTGTTCTGCGGTCGCATAGTGACCGCATAATTGACCCCGGCCCAGTTTTTGTAACATTTTGACCCGATCTCTTCTTTAATATAACACACCTCTTCTTCATTTTTATCATATCATCTCACCAAAAATTAGAGAGAGAAGAGAGGGTTTTTAGAGAGAGAAATCTTGCATCTTCAAGGATTGTTCCAATCATTTTAATTCCAAGGGATCCTAGGGCAAGGATTCAACTTCCCCAATATTTTCAAGGTAAAAACCCTAACTATTTTCTTTGATTTTCAGTTTTAATTGGGTAAAGAGAGGTTTGCATATAATAGCTTTAAAAAATAGAATTTTTACACTCATGCATGATTATTGAACTTGATTTCTAGTAAAAAGAAGTGAGTAGAAGTAAGAGTCTTCAAGAACAAGGTTGGCAAGAGTAAGATAGCTTGGGTAAGCATAAAATAGGAAGTTAATGGAAGAAAACTCATCACCAGGTATGTATGGCTAATTTTGATTCTTGTGAAATCGCCGTATATGTAAAATTGTTTGGCATGTGTTGATTTGAGAAACCGTATGTGATTATTTGATGTTGTTGTTGGATATTCAAAGTTGTTGTTGAACTATGAGTGTTGTGGTATGAAATATGAGCCGAAAGGTAAATGAGAGTTGAATTGGGTAAAGAATTTGTGAATAATGATTATGATGGCCTTTATGGCACCTTGTGGAAAAGAAAATGAAACACTTGAGAATTGGTTTATTGTGGAAAGAGATGAAACACTTGAATTATGGAAAAATTGTTGAATATACATATGTGAATATTCTTGAATGTGGAAACATTGTAACTTGGTTGTGATATTGGCTTGAGAAGTAATTGAGAACATGAAACAATGTGCAAGTTGCTTATTTGAACTTGTTGAAATTGTGTGTAGTACCTTATCTGCTGTTTGAAATTGTTGTGTTTTCAACTGTAAGGCGGGGTCGTGTCGCGCGCCGCGACGTGGTGAAATAAGGTGTGGGTTGGGGTGATAAGGGTGGCCGAGGTAATAAGGGTGGTCAGGGGCAATAAGGATGGAAAGCGATCGAAATCGCTATTGAAAATTGATACATAAATCAATAATGTGAAATTGTGAAAGGAGACAGCAGGAGAGTTTGCAACCTGGGGAGCACTGATTGCTCCTATGTTTGACTACTTGCAATTTATGTTGTTGATTGGTCGTTGTTCCATTTGTGACCTTGAATGTGCTTGTGTTGAGGCTTATCCGAAATGAGTAAAAGGTTGGGAACATGGTTAGTTAGCTTAATTGATTTCTTGATGTAATCTATTGGCTGTCTTAACACGGTGATCCTTGTTTAATGGCTTGAGTTTACTTGGGACAAAGTTTGTCCATACATACCAGTACAATTCAAGTGTACTGACGTCCCTTTTGCCGGGGGCGCTACATTCGTGTTATGATTGTAGGTGGATCAGTAGCAGGCACTTCAGCTCATCGGCAGTAGTATCTTTCATCCTCCACTGCCCGTTTTTGGTGAGCCCCTTTCTTCCTCGGGGCACAGTGTGGCTCATGCCACTTTTATTTCAGACTTTCTTTTGGATTTTGTAAGGTATAGCCGGGGCCTTGTTACCGGCAAGTATTGTATTTCCCTTTTTGTATCCTAGAGGCTCCGTAGACAGGTAAACTGTGGGATTGTGGCCTATGTATACGTATGGGGCGTTGTAAATATAAATTATGAACTTGTTAGTAAATAAATCACATGGTTATGTTTATGCATTGTGAAATCAGTCATTGTTGGTAAGATATTGTGGTTAATGAGTAACAGTCAACACAGGGGTAACGCGTGGGAATGGAAGGCACCCAGGTCCGCTTGACTGGGGCAACCCGGTCAGGCGCCGGTCATGTCCCTCGATTTGGGGCGTGACAAACCTGCTGCTCTACCTATTCAGCTACTTTCTCCGTTCCCTACTCTCTTTTCTTTCACACACACACACACACACACACACACACACACACACACACACACACATATATATATATATATATATATATATATATATATATATATATATATATATATATATATATATATATATATATATATATATATATATATATATACACACACATGGGTCATGGACCGTGTGAACTCAGTAACAAGAGAATATTGTTGTGCAATGTGAAATAGAAATATGTTGGCACAAGGTGCCGGGGAAAATATTATAGTTTTGTTTAATTGCATGTGAGTTGTCCGTGTGGTTGTAATATAAATATGGGCACGGGACGCCGGAAAAAATAAAAATATAAAAGTGGGCCGAGACCTATATTATTATGATTTTGAAATGAGACGTCACAAGGTGACCTTTACCCGAAAGAATTATATTCGAAAGATACTTATTTGAAGGAAATATATTCGAAACATATTATTGAAAGCATATTATCCTAGAGATTATTACTTAGAGGATTTATAGGCGAAGTATTTATCTTTGAAAGACTCGATTAATTGATTGCACTTGTATTTATTATTTGTTAAGAAGTATTTGTGGTGTTCTTGTTGCCAGCTATTATATCTCTGGTAGATCATTATTGCCATTATTGTAATTTGCTTCCTATTATTTTGTACGTTATAAACTGCACAGGTTTATGTGAGTGTCTGGTCCTAGCCTCGTCACTACTTCGCCGTGGTAGGCTAGACACTTACCAGCACATGGGGTCGGTTGTGCTGATACTACACTTCTGTATATTTTTGTGTACATATCTAGGTATTTGATCGATGGTAGCTATTTATTGCCGTGGACACTCAAGGTACACCTGCTATAGCGTTCGCAGTCCTCAGAGTCACCTTCAATTGTACTTATTTCCATTCATTCCCTTTGATTCGGAACAGTGATGTAATTATAATGTATAACTACTCTTAGAAAGTCTTGTGACTTGTACGACCGATTTTGGGAATTGTAAATCGTTTAGAGAAAGTTCAGTTGAAGTTAATAAGTATCAATGTTATTTCGGTTTATGTTAGGCTTACCTAGTTTGAAGACTAGGTGCCATCACGGCTCCTTCGGAGGGATTTTTGGGTCGTGTCAGCTTCGACCTCCTCGTATGTTGAGCTCTCATGGCGCGATTTAGCAAGTGGCCGATGGAGGCCAAAAATCACGGTAAGCCTTTTTTTGACATATCTGCTGGCTGTGAGCACGTGATTTTTACCCTAAGTAAATTATTCCTAAAATATAAGCAAAATGATTTTTTAAATAATTTTGTGGCATTTTTTGTTAATTGTGTTCATAATAATAATTCATATAGATAGAAATACCAGGATTTTATTTTTTACAATTTTTGTGATATTGGAAACAAATTAAAGGAAATCAAAATACGCATTTATTTGTTCTTAATTAGAAAATACTATAAAAAATAGAAATTAATTACTTTTTAAAATTAGTTAAAAATCAGAAAAATTAGAAGAAAAAGAAAATACAAGAAAATATGAAAGAAACTATAATACAAAAGGTAAATATAAAAAGAAAATAAATACAAAATACAAAAATACAAAGAAAAAAGGTATAATACAGAAATACAATACAAAAATTTTGGGCTAAATACAAATAGTACAAATAACAGCCCAAGTGTATAACACCTACCGAGGCCCAAAGGGACCAAACCCGGTATGCCACAAACTATGCCAAAACGACCTCGTTTTAAGGTAAAAGATCTGAACCGTTCAAACAGGAATGATGGTCATCACTCGTCGTGTACTAAAATCAATTTGAGTCGTTGATCTTATCAATCCAATGGCCACAATTTAATGGCCACTTAAATGAAACGGCATCGTATAGAGGGTAAAAGAATCTGAGTCGTTGGTTTATTAGATCCAACGGTCTCAGATCCTTAAAGGTTTTTAAATATACCAAAACGCTACATACTCTTTCATTTTACATCCTTCGTATCCACTTGCAAACCCTAGCCGCCCTAGGTTTTTCTCAATTACCCACTGGAAACCTACTGGCAGGGAACACCACCCTCTTTGATGAAGCCACCCTTAACATCATAGGGCCTCCTCCATCTCCTCTTTCACCCCATCTAACCAGTTTTCTTCAAAAATCCCTGGAAACCTTCGAATATTTCAAAAGGTGTCGCCGGAACCCTACTCCGGCGAACACGACTTTTGATTCAGAACCCATCCTTAACACCATAGGGCCTCCTCCATCTCCTCTTTCACCCCCTGTGAATCTTTTTTTTTCGAAGGAACCCAGAAACTTTCGAATCTTTCAAAAGGTGTCATCGGAAACCTACTCCGGCGAACACTTTTTCCAAAACCACTCTGAGACATCCCAGAACACCCAGCCTAAGAATCTTTTCAATAAAAAGAGACTCAACAGTCTGCCTGATATAAAAAACCCCAAGAAATGACATACAGGGTTTCAAAGGTTCTGGAAAATCAAGAAAAATGAAGAAAAGGAAAAACAAAAGAAAGAAAGAAAGAAACAAAAGAAAAATAAAAGAAAGAAAAAATGAAACTAAGTATCTAAATCCCTTTTCTCTTTTTGATTTACTTGTGTTAATGATTGCATGACTTCGATTTCTCTTATGTGAATAATTCTTAATAAAAATTGTAGGTTTAATTGCTGTTCATATTGTTATACTTAGATTTTAGGGGTTTTAATTGTTAAAACCTGATTAGTAACTATGTTTTCTGTTAATTAGATTCTATATCTGTTTCAGTGCTCTTTTCAATCTCATTAACTGATTACTTGATTTTGATTTGGGTTTTATCTGTTAAAATTGACGAATATTTGGTTAATTTTATGAGTTAGTTAAGATTTTTGACTTTGATTTCTGGGTATCTTATTAATACAGGGGTTAAAAGGTAAATAAGATAAAAGGTAGGGTTAATTTGGGGAAGGTTAATAGGTACGATGTAATAAATCTAAGGGGGTAGGGTATATTTGGAAATCCAATGTGGTTTATGGTAATTATATAAAGGGTGAAGGGTATTACGGGCATAGGAAAAGGGCAATTAGGTAAAACATGAAAGCAAGTGAGGGCAGGTTAGACATTTAAGGGTTCAGGAATATGGTAGATGCCACTAGAACCTTCTGGAAGAGGTTCTAGTGTAATTTTTAACAAAAGAGGTGTAGTTATTTGTAAAACGAATCATAAGAAGGGGGTTAAAACTGAGAATAGTAAATTCAAATTTCCGTCCCATTTTGTTCTATAAATAAGCCTTACTTGGCCATCCTGAATGTGACGACCGACCCGTCGTCTTGTGATTTACCATCTTGTTTTCCCCTTATTGTGTTGCTTTAAGTTTCATTATCAGTATTGGGTGCGTTAGAATTGATTTGGAGTGATTTTATTAAGAAATGAGAAATTTAGTCTCTTTTAAGAAGACTTAAATTGGAAAAGTCAACCAGATGTTGACTTTTGAGTTAGAGAGCCCGGAATTGAATTTCGATGATTTGGTTAGATCCAGGTGAGGATTTAAGACTTAGGAACACAATCGAAAGTAATTTTGGAGTTCCGGTGAAGAAATTAGCCTATTTTGGCGAAGATAGTATTTTGGCGAATTTCGGTTAATAGGTGAGATTTTTATCCGGTAGTTTGAATGAAATTCCGAGAGTTGCTGTAGCTTCATTGTGTCATTTGGGATGTGTGTGCAAAATTTCAGATCATTTGGACATCGTCAGGTTGAGCTTATGATCGAAAGTGTATTTCGGAAGTTTTTAGAAACTTAGCTTGAATTCGATGAGTTGTGGATAATTTGATATTGTTTGAGGTATTTTGATGATTGGAATAGGTTTGAATGATGTTATGAATTATGTTGGCATATTTGGTCGGGGTCCCATGAGGCTCGGATAAGTTTGAAAGAGTTTTTGGAAGATTTTTGTCGTTTTGAGCATAAACATGTAGTGATCCAAAAGTCCATTTATAGTTCTAGAGATCGAAGTTTGATTTCGAGACTTTCTAAATTTTGATAATGAATTATAGAACTGATCTGGAAAGTTTGGTTTAATTTCATCAAGTCGCGATTGTGTTTTTGATGCGAAACATGTGTTAATTATTTAACAAGAAAAATGGATATATCACTAAGCAAACGAGCTCCAAACTGACTTTCGATTGAAGCGCTATGTTTGTATTATTATTTATGACTCATAGGAACAAGAATCATCAAATTCCGAGGTCACATGCCTGAGAAATGAATTTTTGAGTATAATTATTTTCTGAAAATATTTAAGGAAAATGAAAGTGAAATTTGATTAGAAAGTGTTGGTATCGGGCCCGTATTTTGGTTTTGGTAAATGAAAGTGAAATGAATTCTTATATATGGTTTAAGCACTTTATGTAAAGTTTGGTTGAAAACAGACGTTGTTTGATGTGTTTCGGACTCAAAATGGAAAATTTGATGTTTTATGAAATTTGAAAGAATTCTTGGATTTTAAAGCTTAATTTGTGGTATATGAAATTATTTTGGTGATTTGATCGCACGGTTAAGTTTCTATGATGTTGTTGAGTTCGTGTATGTGTTTGGTTAGGAGACCCGAGGGCTCGAGAGTGTTTCAGAGGTGTCTCGGAGTGATTTCGGATTTAGAAGAAAATGCAAAAACTTGCAGAAATAGTACCCTGTGAACAAAAGCATGAACAGTAGCCATGAACCACCGTGAACAGTATCCGTGAACAGTGACGTGAATAGTGTCGGACATAATGTTAAGTTTTGGAAATGAGACTTTGAACCCATTTTCCATTTTTGCGATTTGGAGCTCAGATAAGACAATTTTTGGTCCGATTTTCATAGAGAACAATGGGGTAAGTACTCTTAACTTAATTTTGGCTGTATAACTCGAATCTATTGCAAGATTTGGTATTTAATTTGAGAATTTTTGTTGAAAATGGTAGAAAACCCTCTTGGATAAAAATTGTGATTTAAAGGGTCAAATGAACTCTGATTTTTGTGAATTTGGTATGTACGGACTCGTGGCGAGACGAGGATTCCGTAAATGTGAATTTCAAAATTTTTTTGAGACGTGGGCCCGAGTCTCGGGTTTTGCCAATTTCGTGATTTTTAGTATTTTTCGAGTTCTTTCGATTAGGTTATGTACCATTAGCATATTATGATATATTTGGACTTCTTTGGTTAGATTTGATGCGCGTGGAGGCCGGTTTGAGGGGAAAAGATGTCGCGGGCTGGAGATTTCGCCGGTTCGAGGTAGGTAATACTTGTAAATGATGTTCTGAGGGTTTGAAATCCTCGACTTGCACATCATAGTGCTGTATTGTGGTGACTTGCACGCCAGGTATGAGCGTGGGGTAGAGAACCATTGGGGATTGTAACTTGGTCCCACCCGGTTGTTGATTTTATCGCGTATTTAATAAAGAATTATTGATTGTTATCATAAATTGGGCTTATTGCCATACTTGGGCTTCATGCCAAATTATTTGAAATCTTTTGTGAATTTTCATCACTATTATTGTAAGGCCCCGTAAAATTTTTGTGCATAAAACCTAGTAGATATAGTGTCATGGTCCGAATAATGTGTTAGGAATGCGTAGAATTCTTCGCGGCGAGCAAGCTCGCCGCGGTTCGGACCCTTGGTAGTGATTTAAGATTCGAAAATGTAGAGAATTAATTTTTTCCGAAAAGTGTCAATTTTGCGGTCAAGAATGCGACCGCAAATATGCTATGCGGACCGCATTCTTGTCGCAAAGCTTTCCAGAAAGTCTCCCAAAATCATGTTGAAAATGCGATCGATATGCGATCGCATAATGAATCTGCGGTGTACTTTGCGACCGCAGATCAAGAATGCGGACTGCAAATTGGTCGCATTCTGTAACAGAACTTGAGTAATTTTGAGACCATTCTGCGGTCACTATGCGGACCGCATGTTGATTCTACGGTCGCAAAGTGCACCGCAGAATTGACCCCGGCCCAGATTTTTGTAACATTTTGACCCGATCTCTTCTTTAATATAACACCTTTCACCCTCATTTTCTCATATCATCTTACCAAAATTAGAGAGAGAAGAGAGGGGTTTTAGAGAGAGAAGTTCTTTATCTTCAAGGATTGTTCCAACCACTTAATTCCAAGGGATCCTAGGGCAAGGATTCAACTTCCCCAATCCTTTTCAAGGTAAAAACCCTAACTATTTTCTTTGATTTTCAGTTTTAAAATTGGGTAAAGAGAGGTTTGCATATAATAGCTTTTGAAAATAGAATTTTTACACTCATGCATGATTATTGAACTTGATTTCTAGTAAAAAGAAGTGAGTAGAAGTAAGAGTCTTCAAGAACAAGGTTGGCAAGAGTAGGATATCTTGGGTAAGCATAAAGTAGGAAGAATACTCATCACCAGGGTATGTATGGCTAATTTTGATTCTTGTGAAATCGCCTATATGTGTGAAGTTTGTTTGGTTCGTGTTAAATTGACAAATTGTGTGAAATTCTTGATGTTGTTGTTGGATATTCAAAGTTTGTTGTTGAGCTATGAGGGATGTAAAATGAGAGTTTAATTTGGTAAAAGAATTGTAAATGATGGCTATAATGGCATATATGGTACTTTGTGGAAAATAAACGAAACACTTGAGGATTGGTAAGTCATTGAACAATACGGTATGAATACTCTTGATTTTTGGAACATTTGTAACTTGATTGTGATATTAGCTTGAGAAGTAATTGTGAACATGAACCAACCTATAAGTTGCTTATTTGAACTTGTTGAAATTGTGTGAAATGCCTTATCTGCTCTTTGTACTTGTTGTGTTTTAAAACTGTACGGTGGGATCGGGTTGCGCACCGCAACATGAAGAAATAAGGTGTGGGTTGGGGTGATAAGGGTGGCCGAGGTAATAAGGGTGGTCAGGGGCAATAAGGATGGAAAGCGATCGAAATCGCTATTGAAAATTGATATAAAAATCAATAATGTGAAATTGTGAAAGGAGACAACAGGAGAGTTTGCAACCTGTGGGGCACTGATTGCCCCTTTGTTTGACTATTTGTGCTTTACGTGATTGATTGGTTATTGTTAAATTGGTTGATCGTAGAAAGTGCTTTGTGTTGAGAATTATTTGAAATGAGGAAAATGTGGAAACATGGTTGGTTGGCTTAATTAATTGTTGATGTAATTCAATGGCTTGAGTTTACTTGGGACAAAGTTTGTCCATACATGCCAGTACAATTCAAGTGTACCGACGTCCCTTTTGCCGGGGACGCTACATTCATGTTATGATTGTAGGTGGATCAGTAGCAGGCACTTCAGCTCATCGGTAGTAGTATCCTTCTCCTTCCACTGCCCGTTTTGGTGAGCCCCTTTCTTCCTCGCGGCCCTGTGTGGTTCATGCCACTTTTGTTAGATTTCATTTTGTTTTTTGCAAGGTATAGCCGGAGCCTTGTTACCGGCAAAGTATTGTATTCCCCTTTTTGTATCCTAGAGGCTCTGTAGACATGTAAACTGTGGGACTCCAGTCTTATGTATATATTATGTTATGTCGGGCGTTGTAAAAACTGCAAACTTGTTAATGAATCACTAGTATGGTTTTATTTGTTTAATGTGAAATCATTCATGGTTAGTAAGATATTTTGTTAATGAGAAATAATCAACACAGGGTTAACGCGTGGGTATGAAAGGCACCCAGGTCCGCTTGACTGGGGCAACCCGGTCAGGCGCCGGTCATGTCCCTCGATTTGGGGCGTGACAAACTTGGTATCACAGCCTATGGTTTTTAAAGTGTCCTAGGATGTCTCGGAGCCGTGTCTAGTAGTGCCCTTCTTATAGGTGTGTTGTCGACCACATCATATAAGTAGGGGGCTACACGGGCATTTAGGAAATTTACCTACTTCTTTGTTAATCTATATCATGCGGTAAAGTGCAATGTGGAAATATCTATGTCTAATTCGCGCCTTGTTCCCAAATTTTCAGAATATGGCACCCAAGAAGAAGGCTAGACTCGGCCTTAGGGCCAATGCCGGCCCAAGTGCAGCTGTTAATCATGTACCCGATGCCGTGGGAGAGAATGACCCACCGGTCCCGAATTTGCCTGGCCCATCTGTTCAAAACCCAAGTGTCCCTATTCCAGACGCACGGCAGAGGATGCCACCATTCCTCCTGCCAGTGTTCCTGACTCAGATACAGTTCCTGCTTCGGGCTTCGGTATCTCTAATGAAGATCTTAGGGGAGCCATTCATATGTTAACACAGTTAGTGGCCGCCCAGGCCCAGAGATCCCATGATGCTCCTGCATCCTCCAGCGGACAGGGAGATTCCTCCGGCTCTAGAGTCCACCAGTTCTTGTGATTGGCCCCTCCAGAATTTTCAGGTACCGATCCAGAGGCTGACCCACAGGAATTCCTTGATGAGATATACAAGACCCTCAGAGTGATGAAGGCTACAGATATAGAGGGAGTAGAGTTGGCCTCTTACAGGCTGAAGGGAGCGGCACGTTCATCGTTCGAAATGTGGGAGGATTCCCGTGAGGAAGGGAGCCCTCCGGCCAGATGGGATGAGTTCGTAGATGCATTTATGGACCACTTCTTACCTGCTGAGGCAATGGCAGCCCGTGCCACTAAGTTCGAGGTTCTCA
Source organism: Nicotiana noctiflora (assembly GCA_032618575.1). Taxonomy (NCBI): domain Eukaryota; kingdom Viridiplantae; phylum Streptophyta; class Magnoliopsida; order Solanales; family Solanaceae; genus Nicotiana; species Nicotiana noctiflora. The sequence continues at coordinate 20,846 of JASVEL010006709.1, forward strand.
AACAGGGAAGTATGAGTGTTTGGGAGTATCACATGGAGTTCGTAAGGTTGTCCAAGTACGCTCCTCATTTAGTGTCGACCATGGATGCCCGGGTTCGACGGTTTGTTCAGGGCCTTAGCCCTTTGGTAGTGAATGAGGCCGCCACAACAGCTTTGCACTCGGATATGAACTATGGGAGGATCGTGGGGTTTGCTCAGGCCACAGAGGCCAGGAAATTGAAGATTCGTGCAGAAAGAGAAAGTAGCAGCAGGGCCCGGTCAATGGGTCATTCAGGGAGATCACTTCCAGGGAAAGGGTCATCAGGGCCATCCCAGTCATATGCTCGGTCCTCCGCGAGTGCACCGCCATCCGTGCACAGTCATCAGCAGGGCAGTTACTCGAGACCTGGTTCAGACAGCAGGAGGTCTCGTCAGTCTGGTCGTCCCGGGGTGAGATCCCAGCAGCAGGGGAGACCTACATGCCCCAAGTGTGGGAGATTTCATACAGAGACTTGCTACCTTGACCTTCCAGTGTGCTTTCGGGTGCAGGGTGAGAGGTCACATTCAACGGGACTGCCGTGCACCCCGCCAGGGTATAGGTAGGGGATCTGCTCAGTCATCCGGTTCTTCGGCTGCTACATCATCAGCGCGTACTCCAGCATCAGCAGGGCGTGGTGCAGCTAGGGGTGGAGCTCATGGTAGGGGTGGACCTAGCCGATTCTATGCATTGAGTGGCCGCCAAAATGCCGAGGCTTCTCCAGATGTTGTTACAGGTATCCTGTCTGTTCAGACTATCGATTGCTATGCCCTTATTGATCCAGGGTCCTCCTTGTCTTATGTTACTCCATTCATTGCTTCAAGTTTTGGGATAGAACCCGAACAACTTCATGAGCCGTTCTCTGTGTCGACTCCAATCGGTGATTCTATTACAGCCTCACGAGTCTATAGGAATTGTGTTGTTACGGTGGGTGGTCGTGATACCACAGCCGATCTTATTGAGCTTGGGATGGTAGATTTTGATGTAATTACGGGGATGGATTGGCTCTATTCGTGCTTTGCCAAACTTGACTGTCGAACGAGAGTTATGAGGCTCGAGTTCCCTAACGAGCCAGTTATTGAATGGAGAGGAAATGGTGTGGTGCCAACGGGTAGGTTTATTTCCTACCTTAAGGCTTCGAAGATGATTAAGAAAGGGTGTATCTATCACCTGGTTCGGGTAACGGACACCACCTCTCAGATGTGCCTACCCTCGAGTCCGTGCCAATTGTGAATGAATTTCCTGAAGTGTTTCCAGATGAGCTTCCAGGCATTCCGCCGGATAGGGAGATTGACTTTGGGATCGATGTATTGCCGGATACTCGGCCAATATCCATTCCACCATATAGAATGGCGCCAGCAGAGTTAAGGGAGTTAAAGGAGCAACTGAGGGATTTATTAGAGAAAGGGTTCATACGACCGAGTGTGTCACCGTGGGGTGCTCCGGTTCTCTTTGTCAGAAAGAAGGATGGGTCACTTCGAATGTGTATTGATTATCGGCAGCTCAACAAAGTCACCATCAAGAATAAATATCCTTTGCCTCGAGTGGATGATCCGTTTGACCAATTGCAGGGAGCGAAGTTCTTCTCAAAGATTGATTTACGGTCCGGGTACCACCAGTTAAAAATCAGGGAGCAGGATATTCCTAAGACCGCCTTCAGAACTCGTTATGGTCACTTCGAGTTTTTGGTCATGTCTTTTGGGCTAACTAATGCCCCAACAGCTTTCATGGACCTTATGAATCGTGTTTTCAAGCCATTCCTAGATTATTTTGTGATTGTATTCATTAATGACATCCTCATCTACTCTCGGAGCAGAGAAGATCATGCCGTTCACCTCAGAGCAGCGTTTCAGACCCTTCTTCAGCATCAATTGTATGCCAAGTTCTCAAAATGTGAGTTTTGGTTGAAGTCCGTAGCCTTTTTAGGGCATGTTATTTCCAGTGAGGGAATTCAGGTGGATCCTCAGAAGATTGCGGCAGTGAAAGATTGGCCTAGACCCACGACCCCGACAGAGATTCGTAGCTTCTTGGGTTTAGCATGGTACTATCGGAGGTTTGTAGAGGGGTTCTCAACCCTCGCTTCCCCATTGACAAAACTGACGCAGAAGGCAGTTAAGTTCCAGTGGTCCGAAGCATGTGAGAAAGGTTTCCAGGAATTGAAGTCAAAATTGACCTCGACACCAGTATTGGCCTTGCCAGAAGGCACAGAGGAATTTGTGGTTTATTGTGATGCCTCCAGGGTTGGTTTGGGATGTGTATTGATGTAGCACGGGAAAGTCATATCTTATGCTTCCAGGCAACTCAAGAATCACGAGAAGAATTATCCGACGCATAATTTGGAGCTTGCAGCTATTGTGTTTGCTTTGAAAATATGGCGGCACTATCTTTATGGAGTTCATGTAGATGTGTTTTCAGACCACAAGAGCCTCTAGTATTTGTTCAAGCAGAAGGAGCTAAATCCGAGACAGCGGCGGTGGTTAGAATTGCTCAAGGACTATGATATGAACATATTGTACCATCCAGGAAAGGCAAATGTGGTAGCCGACGCTCTTAGTCGAAAATCCATGGGTAGTTTGGCTCATTTGGGTGTGGATCGGAGACCCCTGGCTCGAGAGGTTTACCAATTAGCCAGTTTGGGGGTTCGTATCTCGGCGTCAGACGAGGGGGATATTTTGGTGCATAATGGAGCAGAATCATCATTGGTCGCGGAAATCAAGGAAAAACAGTTCATGGATCCAGCATTGGTTCGGGTAAAGGAAGCGGTCATGAATAACAAGACCTCAGCATTTGTACTCAGCAGCGAAGATGGTGTATTGCGGTGTCAAGATAGGCTGTGTGTTCCGGATGTGGACGAGCTTCGGGAAAGGGTAATGGCAGAGGCTCATATTTCCAGGTATTCGGTACACCCAGGTTCCACGAAAATGTATCATGACATTAAGGAGATTTATTGGTGGAACCGTATGAAAAGGGATGTAGCAAGCTTTGTAGCTAAATGTCCGAACTGTCAACAAGTGAAGGCCGAGCATCAACGGCCCGGTGGATTAACTCAGCTTATAGAAATACCAAGGTGGAAATGGGAGATGATCAATATGAATTTCGTGGTAGGGTTACCTCGCACTCAGCGTAAGTTTGACTCAATATGGGTGATAGTGGATCGACTCACCAAATCAACTCACTTCCCGCCTGTCAAGTCCACTGATACCGCGGAGCAATATGCAAGATTGTACATCAAGGAGATAGTAAGACTTCATGGCACTCCACTTTCTATTATCTCGGATCGCGGGCCTCAGTTCACAGCTAACTTTTGGAAGAAGTTTCAGCAAGGTTTGGGAACTCAGGTGAATCTCAGCACAGCTTTCCATCCGCAGACCGACGGCCAGGCCGAGCGGACCATTCAGACGCTCGAAGATATGTTACGGGCTTGTGTCTTAGATTTTAAAGGTAATTGGGATGAACACTTGCCAATGATAGAATTTGCTTACAATAATAGCTATCATGCTAGCATTCAGATGGCCCCATTTGAGGCATTGTACGGGATAAGATGTAGGTCGCCAATCGGGTGGTTTAAGGTAGGTGAAGCGGAATCGCTAGGGCCAGATATTGTGTACGAAGCTATGGAAAAGGTCAAGGTTATTCAGGAGAGAATGAAAACAGCACAGAGTCATCAAAAATCCTATGCGGACGTTCGCCGAAGGGATTTGGAGTTTCAAGTCGATGATTGGGTGTTCTTGAGGGTATCTCCTATGGAGGGAGTCATGCGATTCGGAAAGAAAGGGAAATTGAGTCCTAGGTATGTCGGGCCATATCGGATCGTTCAAAGGATTGGTCAAGTTGCTTATAGGCTAGAGTTGCCTCCCGAGATGTCATCAGTGCACCCGGTATTCCACGTGTCCATGTTGAAGAAAGTGATCGGAGATCCATCTACCATCATGCCAGTCGAAGCTATAGAGGTTAATGAAGATTTGTCATATGAAGAAGTTCCAGTTGCCATTCTTGATAGGCAAGTCCGTAAGTTGAGAAATAAGGAAGTTGCCTCTGTTAAAGTATTGTGGCGAAGTCAACAAGTCGAGGAGGCCACATGGGAAGCGGAAAAAGAGATGAAGGAAAAGTACCCCCATTTGTTCGATCAAGCCTAGAAGAAATTAGGTGACCCTCCTACTCCTAGTAACTGTCATTTTGACTAAGTTGTTTCCCTCTTAGTATTAGTAAAGTCCCCTTCATTTTATAATGAGTTAAATGTGTTGTTGCCTTGGGTCACTTGAACCTTTCTTGATAAATCAAATCCTTATAAATATTCACGTGTTAAATAAACATATAATAGTAAGTGTAGATTGGTAATGGTTTGTTGAGTGTACATGGTGTTAAAATGGTTAAATAAGGTAAAAATTCATTGAAGTGACTAGTTTTTGTGCAATTGTAACAATGTGATAGAATATGTGCATTCGTTGAGGTAAGAAAGTGTATACCAGTTGTGGGAAATGATGTATTTGTGTATTATTGTTTGGTAATGTGTTTCGGGGGCCCTCTGACAGGTGGATATGTCCATAATACAAAGGAAACTCTCGCGAAATTTTTCTAAAATATAAGAGTTAGTCAAAATTTTGATGGTTTCATATCATGTCTTTCAAAACCAACTCATTTATTTCAAAATCCTCATTCGAGGACGAATGATCTTAAGGGGGAGGATGTAAGGCCCCGTAAAAGTTTTGTGCAAAAAACCTAGTAGCTATAGTGTCATGGTCCGAATAATGTGTTAGGAATGCGTAGAATTCTTCGCGGCGAGCTTGCGAGCCGCGGTTCGGACCCTTGGCAGTGATTTAAGATTCGAAAATGTAGAGAATTATTTTTTTCCGAAAAGTGTCAATTTTGCGGTCAAGAATGCGACCGCAAATCTGCTATGCGGACCGCATTCTTGCTGCAAATCTTTCCAGAAAGTCTCCCAAAATCATGTTGAAAATGCGGTCGATATGCGATCGTATAATGAATCTGCGGTGCACTTTGCGACCGCAGATCAAGAATGCGGACCGCATATTGGTCGCATTCCGTAACAGAACTTGAGTAATTTTGAGGCCATTCTGCGGTCACTATGCGGACCGCATGTTGATTCTGCGGTCGCAAAGTGCACCGCAGAATTGACCCCGGCCCAGATTTTTGTAACATTTTGACCCGATCTCTTCTTTAATATAACACCTTTCACCCTCATTTTCTCATATCATCTTACCAAAATTAGAGAGAGAAGAGAGGGGTATTAGAGAGAGAAGTTCTTTATCTTCAAGGATTGTTCCAACCACTTAATTCCAAGGGATCCTAGGGCAAGGATTCAATTTCCCCAATCCTTTTCAAGGTAAAAACCCTAACTATTTTCTTTGATTTTCAGTTTTAAAATTGGGTAAAGAGAGGTTTGCATATAATAGCTTTTGAAAATAGAATTTTTACACTCATGCATGATTATTGAACTTGATTTCTAGTAAAAAGAAGTGAGTAGAAGTAAGAGTCTTCAAGAACAAGGTTGGCAAGAGTAGGATATCTTGGGTAAGCATAAAGTAGGAAGAAAACTCATCACCAGGTATGTATGGCTAATTTTGATTCTTGTGAAATCGCCTATATGTGTGAAGTTTGTTTGGTTCGTGTTAAATTGACAAATTGTGTGAAATTCTTGATGTTGTTGTTGGATATTCAAAGTTTGTTGTTGAGCTATGAGGGATGTAAAATGAGAGTTTAATTTGGTAAAAGAATTGTGAATGATGGCTATAATGGCATATACGGTACTTTGTGGAAAAGAAATGAAACACTTCAGGATTGGTAAGTCATTGAACAATACAGTATGAATACTCTTGATTTTTGGAACATTTGTAACTTGATTGTGATATTGGCTTGAGAAGTAATTGTGAACATGAACCAACCTGTAAGTTGCTTATTTGAACTTGTTGAAATTGTGTGAAATGCCTTATCTGCTGTTTGTACTTGTTGTGTTTTAAAACCGTACGGTGGGATCGGGTTGTGCGCCGCAACATGAAGAAATAAGGTGTGGGTTGGGGTGATAAGGGTGGCCGAGGTAATAAGGGTGGTCAGGGGTAATAAGGATGGAAAGCGATCGAAATCGCTATTGAAAATTGATATAAAAATCAATAATGTGGAATTGTGAAAGGAGACAGCAGGAGAGTTTGCAACCTGTGGGGCACTGATTGCCCCTTTGTTTGACTATTTGTGCTTTACGTGATTGATTGGTTATTGTTAAATTGGTTGATCGTAGAAAGTGCTTTGTGTTGAGAATTATTTGAAATGAGGAAAATGTGGAAACATGGTTGGCTGGCTTAATTAATTGTTGATGTAATTCAATGGCTTGAGTTTACTTGGGACAAAGTTTGTCCATACATGCCAGTACAATTCAAGTGTACTGACGTCCCTTTTGCCGGGGACGCTACATTCGTGTTATGATTGTAGGTGGATCCGTAGCAGGCACTTCAGCTCATCGGCAGTAGTATCCTTCTCCTTCCACTGCCCGTTTTGGTGAGCCCCTTTCTTCCTTGGGGGCCCTGTGTGGTTCATGCCACTTTTGTTAGATTTCATTTTGTTTTTTGCAAGGTATAGCCGGAGCCTTGTTACCGGGAAAGTATTGTATTCCCTTTTTTGTATCCTAGAGGCTCTGTAGACATGTAAACTGTGGGACTCCACTCTTATGTATATATTATGTTATGTCGGGCGTTGTAAAAACTGCAAACTTGTTAATGAATCACTAGTATGGTTTTATTTGTTTAATGTGAAATCATTCATGGTTAGTAAGATATTTGGTTAATGAGAAACAATCAACACAGGGGTAACGCGTGGGAATGAAAGGCACCTAGGTCCGCTTGACTGGGGCAACCCGGTCAGGCGCCGGTCATGTTCCCCGATTTGGGGCGTGACAATTATCCTCAGTAATCGAGATATTATCTGAATTTAGTCCAATTGAGTTATATTATTTTGTGAACTCAACTATGTTTATAGTCAACTCGAGATTTAAATGATATCTAAAATGTCAATGAGCTGAGCACTATTGTTTTACTGAAGCTCAAGAGACTTGTGATTATTTCTGGACTGATTGAGGCCTAGGGACATCTGTGAGGATATGTTGAGTGATGTGAGGAGGCTTTCAGGCCTAGAATTTGGGATGTAGGAGCCCCTCCGGAGTCTGACACACCCCCAATGAGCGAAGGGTACCCAGGTGAGTTGGGAGTGGGCCCGAGAGGCTGTTGTTTGTGTCTGGTAAGTTGGGAGTGAGCCCGAGGGGCTGTTGTTGTGTCTGGTGAGTTGGGAGTGAGCCCGATGGGTTGTTGTTGTGTGCTGGTGAGTTGGGAGTGAGCCTGTGGGGCTGATACTATACTGAGATTTGATATATAGCCCGAGGGGCAAACTTTTGATTATTTCTTTAATTGTTGAAATGTTGTTTCCACTGTTTTAAAAAGAGAATGAACTGATACCTTATGGTTTTTATGGTATAATTGATTTTACTACTTGAGATAGCATTATATTTCAGATATTTTTATAAAGGATTTTCATGGAACTACTGATTCTCGTAAGAGTTGTATCGTACTTTATAGCATGATGTAGTGCTTTTACGTGATTTCTTGCCTCTCAGCATTATTTACTCTTATTACCACCGAGATGGAAGTACTCACTCTACTCCATGCACTTCGCGTGCAGTTGCATGTATTGATCACCCGGTAGCGGGTTGTTAGAAGATTGAAGGTAATACTGTTGTAGCTGAGCAAGGTGACCTCCAGCGTTCGCGGCACCGGACTTCATCTTGAACTTCAGATTTCGTTTCATATATTTATAGTTGACTCTGTAGTTGTGTTCCTACATCTTAGATGCTCGTGATTTGTGACACCCCGGTTGGGCTGAGTTGGGTTATATATATATTGTTAATCAACGTCATTTAAGCTGTATTTTCTATTCGATATGTTTAAGAATTACTAAAAAGGCGATTTGGGTTAGTTGGCTGGCCTTGTCTTCACGAGAGGCACCATCACGATTAGGTTTGGGAATTTGGGCCGTGACAATAAGTTTGGAAGTTCTGGTATTCTAAAAACATTTCCATATCTCTACAATTTCAAATTTCATAGTTTCTATCCTTAGAAAAATTCTCTAAAATTCTACAATACTATTGTTCCATTGATTCCGGCTCAATTTCAAGCTCTAATTGTCCTGTATTCGACATTTTATCTGTTGATTTGTGTTTTATGTGGTCTGGATTTGGGTGCTGGAGCTGTGTTTATTGATTGCTGTGTTGTTGTGATTATTGATCCCTGTTTCATCTTAGTTTCTCTTCAATTTTCATTCTTTTCTTAGGTACACTTCTAATACTCGAGGATGTAATCGCAAGTTTGAAGAAATGAAGTTGTTAGACTGATTCTAATAGTTTACTGTTATTTCTATTTCTATCAACATAGAATTAGCTAAGCACATTTGTATTCATTAGGGATTAATATATATATAACTAGACTGTATGGACTTGGACTTTTGGATTTTAAAATAGTTTAGTTTAATTACCATAGAAATAATCACGTTTGAATAGGATTAGTAGTAAGAAAATTGTATTAGATTAGAGAATAGCGAATTAGTAATAATATCAAAGTCTATTCTAGTTTAAGTTTCTGGATTTTAAGCAATTATGAACCGTTAAAATGTAATGAAAATTTTAAAATTCATTTGTTAGCCTTAATTTTGTATTAGTCAATTTTAATTTTAAAAGCATGCTCTTGTTAGATTCGCATGTTGTTAATAGCCGTGATATGTTTAGACTAATTAGACTATACAAATCGTATTGAGTTCTACTAATGGATATAAAATAAGTGCTTAAGTACGAATAAAATTTGCAATTCAATCTGAGTATATTTTCTGTAGTTTAGCCTTCATGTGTCCAATTGAATAAAAATAGTAATTCAACAGGAATAGTTCAATCATATACTTCTCTGAATATTGGTTCGATTCTGTAAAAATAGAAGAGTAAATTGTTCTGTTAGCCATTGGGCTTTTCCGTTTGGTCCAGTAATTGGACTGATTCAGGCCATTGGACCTGGATATTTTAACATGCGATCCAAAACTCTGACCTAATCTGGAATTAATTAATCCAGTGGTAATAGGCCAGGACACTACATTGGGCTTTAATCAAGCCCAAAACAAATATAGCTTGAGTTCATATGAGTCCACCGCCCAGATCATTTATAAACCATTACCAATATTTGATATCTGATTTGAAATTAGCCGATGAATAATAAGAGTTGGACTTTCATCATGAGCCTGATTCGTTGGGTTAATGTTCACTAAATATTCTTAAGTTCAACCATTTTAAAATGAAATATTGCTTCAGACTTATTTCCCTCTTATTGCTAGAGACAAAAACAAGTAGAGAATATAGTTCATCTTAGGATCAACCTTAATAAAAATGAAATGAGCCTCGTTGCTTTAAAAATATAATTGCGGGGCCCTCAAATAAATTTCTATATAAAAATTTTAGATTCTGAAGGACCGTTTAGCGAATTTCACGGTCTTTCCCAAATTTATTAGATGTGGATGATTTAGGCGCGATTTATAATACACTTTCTCAAGTATGGGTGCACATTTATGTGACCCAAATCTAAATCTCAATGAAGTCAAAATGTACTAAAAGCCACATGCGTATTGATACGGTATGGCCCGAAATACATTTTCATGATGTTGCAATTCTTATAAAAATGATAAAGCAGAATATTTATAAATGCACATAAAAATGAAACATATATAGAAATCATATAAAAACAAATACAAAAGTTGAGCAGCTGTGCTAGAATCACGGAATTCATGAGTGCCTAACACCTTCTCCCAGATTAATAGAATTCCTTATCTGGATTTCTAGTTCTCAGACTGTAACAGAATAAAACTTTCCTCTATTCGGGATTAAACCGGTGACTTGGTACACCATTATTTTCCCCAGTGGCAACTCTGAAATTTGAATAAATAAGTTCCGTTTCGAATGTCCTTAAATTAGAAAAACTCCTTCCTTTTATTATATCCCTTCCCGGGGTGTAGTAAATAGGCTCCGTTCAAAGATTAAAAAAGGAGGTGTGACAGCTCTGGCGACTCTACTGGGGATAAGAAACCCAGAACTTCGGTTCAGGGTTTAAGAATTCGAGCTCAGTTAAATTGCTGTATTTATTTATATCTGATTTCTCTATATGTTCATGATTACTATGCTAAATATTTACCGCTTTGATATTACTTGACTTGTATATAAATTGTGCTGAAAATCCTTTTCTTCTTACCTCTGGGGATATGCTTATTGGTTGAGACTCCCCATTCTGTTAGTGTCATACCCATATAACAAAAGAGGCCGGACAAGTTACTAAGCCGGACGATCTCACGGGTCCCCGGTACGTAGCCCCTCCTCGACTCGAGTCGTCCGCTCGAGTGCATAGTCTAGAACATAAAACTAGGATATTGAACCTAGAAATAGGACGTTTATTTGCATCATATCTGACTTAGGGGACTCAATACAGGGGTTGGATCCGTCTAGGATAGGTGATCTAAATATGAAAAGACCATCATTATTATATGTTGCATTTATTTGTTTTGAGCCATCATGCTGACCCGTTAGGAAAAGAATTAAGGGAAAGAAAAGAGAAAAATAATAATTGTCGATTTTAAAAGAAAATCGATTTTCAAATACTATCAAAACTTTGTCGATATTTGAAAAAAAAGAAGAGATTGTTGATTCGTTTTGGATTGTAATTAGAAATTTTGTCGTAAAAAATGATTGGGATATTCAATTTGATAACAAAAAGGAATAGATTGTCTAAAAAAAATAATTTGACCGAACTACGCTATTTTGATTCTCACCATTAGGCGAGATACTGTCACGCCCCAAATTGAGGGACATGACCGGCACCTGACCAGGTAGCCCCAGTCAAGCGGACCTGGGTGCCTTTCTATCCCACGTGTTACCCCTGTGTTGATTATTTCTCATAAACAAAATATTTTACCAATAACTGATTTCACAATGTACAAACATAACCATACGATAGATTCACTAACAAGTTTGCAATTTACAACGGCCGACGTATATATACATAGGCCATAACCCCACAGTTTACATGTCTACGGAGCCTCTAGGATTACAAAGGAGGATACAATACTTGACGGTAACAAGGCTCAGGCTATACCTTACAAAATCAAAATAAAGTCTAAAATAGAAGTGGCATGAGCCACACAAGGCCCCGAGGAAGAAAGGGGCTCACCAAAATGGGCAGTGGAAGATGAAGGATACTACTGCCGATGAGCTGAAGCGCCTGCTACTGATCCACCTACAATCATAATACGAATGTAGCGCTCCCGGCAAAAGGGACGTCAGTACACTGGAAGTACTGGTATGTAAGGACAAACTTTGTCCCAAGTAAACTCAAGCCACTAAATAAGTAATCACGATGATAAGACAACCAATAAATTACACCAAGAATTAATAAAGCCAGCCGACCATGTTTTCCACATTTTCCTCATTTCAAATAATCTTCAACCCAAAGCACGATTAAAGAACAACAAGGAGGACAACAACCAATCAATCACGTAAAACACAGTTAGTCAAACAAATTGGCAATCAGTGCCCTACAGGTTGCAAACTCTCCTGCTGTCTCCTTTCATAATTTCACATCAATGATTTTCATATCAAATTCAATAGCGATTTCGATCGCTTTCCATTCTTATTACCCCGGCCACCCTTATTACCTCGGCCGCCCTTATCACCCTAACCCACACCTTATTTCTTCATGTTGCGGAGCGCAACCCGATCCCACCGTACAGTTTCAAACACAACAATCACAAACAGCAACCAAGAACACTACACAAGATCACAAACAAGTGCAACACGCAAATTACAAATTGGTTCACGTTTCCAAATACCTTTCAAACCGATTTTACAACAAGGTTACAGTATTCCATATTCAAGAGTACCCATACCATTATGTTCAACAATTATCACAATTCAAGTGTTTCATTTCTTTCCACAAGAATCTGTGTATGCCATCACAACAATTATTCTCAATTCTTTTCCAATTTCAATTCCCTTTTTATCTTTCGGTTCGTATTCCATACCATACCACGCATAGTTCAACATCAATCGAATGCCCAACAACAACATCAAAGAATTACACACAATCTCCCAAATTTACACATACCAAACAAATTGCACACATATGGGTGATTTTACAAGAATCAAAATTAGCCATACATACCTGGAGTCGAATTCTACTTCTTTCAATCTCTTACTCAAGCTCACCCAAGCTATCCTAAGTTGCCAACCTCGTTCTTGCAGACTCTGACGTCTATTCACTTCTTTTTACTAAAATTCATGTTCAATAACATGCATGAGTATTACATTCTATTTCCAAAAGCTATTGTATGCAATTCTTTCCTTACCCATTTTATAAACCGAAAATCAAAGAAAATGGTTAGGGTGTTTACCTTGTAAAGATTGGGGAAGAGACACTTTCCTTAAGAACCTCCGGACCAAACGATTAGGAAAACTCTTTGAAGATAATTAGACTTCTCTCTCTAGAACCCCTCTCTTCTCTCTCTAGTTTTGGTAAGAAAATGTGAGAAAAATGAAGGTGGAAGATGTTTTATTAAAGAAGGGGTCGGGTCAAATTTTATAAAAAAATCTGGGCCGAGTCAATTCTGCGGTCGCATCTGCTATCGCAGAATCGATATGCGGTCCGCATAATGGACCGTAGAATTGCCCCTAAAAATGAACATGTTCTGTTACGATATGCGATCGGAATGCGGTCCACATTCGTATTCTGCAGTCGTAGAATGCACCGCAAATTTGATACTAAATAATTCTAAAGAAATTATACGGTAGATCTGCGGTCCGCATTTCCATTCTACGATTGCATATTTGATCGCATTTTCAACATAAGTTTTGGATAACATTCTGTTAAGCTCTGCGGTAGGAATGCGGTCCGCATAGCAGATCTGCGATCGCATTCCAGACCGCATAATCGACATTTTCTCGAAAAACTTATTCTTTCAATTTTGAAACTTAAATTACTACCAATGGTCCGAACAGCGGTGAGACACATTCCGAACCATGACACCACAACTACTAGGTTTTTAAGCACAAAACTTTTATGGGGCTGTACAGATACGTAGGCAACCGTTAACGGGTCCAACCACACTTTTTGCGAAAACAGCCAAAACATCAAAATTTTAAATTTTTATCATAAATCAAGTGATGCCTTTTTGTCAAAATAGCTAAATATCTTGAAAGGGCACCGGAAGGCTATTTTCGCAAAAATGGCCACTTTTGAGTCATTTCTCCAAAATATTAAGTACAGCCTTAAAATCTTCAATTGAAGTGTTAAAGGGCTGTATTTGCAGAATTGGGGCTTTATCTTGAAAATAAAATTGTGAAAATATATTGTCTTTTTAGGGTCATAATAAGTGATTCAATCACCTTAATAAATGTGTAGGATGAGCACGATGCAAAAATGAACCTTATTCAATTATGAATAAAATCTCTTTGGAGTTACGTCTATGGTGGAGTGATTTGGGTAAAGACGGACAAGATGGAGTTAAGAAATATTTGAAAAGTCTTACCGGATTACTTGATATTATACCCCAAGGAGATATCATCAGAGCCTTGGTTACATGTTGGGATCCAACACACAATGTGCTTTATTTCTCGGACTTCGAGCTTACTCCGACATTAGAGGAAATTTCCAGTTATATTGGGAAAGATGTGGTTTCCCTGAAAGACAAATACCTGGTTGCTCCAAGAGCCGTTACCGCTCATAGATTCCTCGATTCCTTGAAAATAACCCGAAGCATTCATAATGTATATTTGGCCAATGGTTTTTGCACTATGAATTTCATATATAATAAATATGGTTATATCGGAGGCTTTAATAACCCGGCAAACAAACTCTGCAGCAAAGCAACCGTACAAAATGGGAGGAACATAGACGTTTTGCTTTAATGGTGGCCTTTTTGGGTTTGATAGTATTTCCAAGGAAAGACGGGAACATCGATATAAGAGTAGTCAGAATTGTCAGTACTCTCTTCACACAAGATAATAGTACTTTGGCACCTATGATAGTAGCCGATATCTTTCGTGCCCTTGCAGCTTGTAAAGCCGAAGTATATTTCTTCGAGGGATTCAATTTGCTATTACAAATGTGGATGATCGAGCACTTGTGCCATCGTCCACAATTTCTAAGTCATGAGTCTTCAGAAAGAACATGCATAGAAGAATTCTACACGAGGATAAAAGGGGTTAAGTTGTCGCAAGGGTTTAAGGGTTGGATAACATACTTCCAATCTCTCACTACTAGCCAAATAGAATGGACATTCGGGTGGCTACCTGTTAATTAAATTATATACATACCGACAGAAGGATTGCATTTCTTAATGGGGCTTAAAAGTATTCAACCCTATGCTCTGTCACGACCCAAACCCTGGTCGTGATGGCGCCCAACACATAGCTAGGCAAGCCCGACCATATTATCCCTTAAACCAGCCAGTTATTAATCAAATTAAACTTAAACAGTAAATGATCATATCAAGTGATAAACGAAATGTAAAACATACAAAATACGGTCCCAACCATATCGTGGTGTCACGAGACTGAGCCTCTACAGAATAGCATCCTAATACAACCAAGTCTAGGCAAATAGGAAATCAACAAGATGATAAAGAAGGAGAAAACAAGCTCTGCGGACGCTGGCAGCTACCTCGTAATCTCCGCAAAAGTAGACAAGGATCAGCAGCTACAATGTCTCAACTGCTCTCGGGCACCTGTGGATCTGCACAGAAAGTGCAGGGGAGTGGGGTGAGTATATTTCAACTCAGTGAGTAACAATAATAAATAATAACCGAAGGTAAGAACTCCTGTGCTATCACTTAGCAGTTCTAAGGCAACCCTCACAAGTACGTCATCACTATAGAAATACTCAAATCTCCAATCCACGTTTATCTCTATAAGATTCTACACTGATCCAACCCCCACTCGTACCCCTACGGTGTACGGCCATCTCAACATATAAAGACACATACCTATGTCTATAATGTATAAGTATTTAAGTAGATAATAGGATATGATTAAGTATAATGCCGCGGCGTGCAGCCCGCTCCAATACATATACCGCTACGGCGGGCGGCCCGCTCCATTTAACGTCGACGGCGCTCACTAGGGGTGTATACGGACTTCGGAGGGGCTCCCTAGGCCCAAGCACTATTATATCGCGGCGTGCAGCCCGATCCACACATGTATTATTGCGGCGTGCGGTGCGATCCAATATATATGTATATATATTTATACCGTCGCGGCACGCAGCCCGATCCCATAATATACACCGTTGCTCACCGAGAATGTGTGCGGACTCGGACTCCGAAGGGGCTCCTACGACCCAAGCGCAATACTACGCGGCGTGCGTCCGTCCCACATGTATATTACATGTATATTACGCGGCGTGCGGTCCGATCCAATATATATACTGTCGCGGCGTGCGCCCCGATCCAATGTCGGTATATATATATATATATATATATATATATATATATATATATTTATACACCATAATGGGTCCTCGACCCTATCTCAGTCAGTATGTACTTGGCCTCTCAGGCCCAATATAATATATCACGGTGGGTCCTTGACCCTGTCTCAGTCAATATAGACTTGGCCTTTCATGCCCAATATAACATCTCATAGTGGGTCCTTGACCCTATCTCATCTCAATCGGTATAGACTTGGCCTTTCAGGCCCACTCAACTAGAATAGGGAATTCCACCTTAGATAATCTCTCTCAATGTACATATCTAGTACTGGCTCATATTATGCTATACAACTAGAGTTACGACTGAGTGAATGTTTCCAACACGATATACGGGTCACCTAGCTCTATAGGTTCCCTAATGCTCTACAGATCGGCACAAGGCCCCAAACATGGCTATTAGCCCAATTGTACAGTTATAATCTCATTAACAGTCATACAACAAAGTATTCTATTAGCCGGGAAGGACTAAGTCCGAACCCCCAATCACAATGTCACCACGCCCGTCATAGAACGCGTGTCTCATCTCAATATAGCACTGTGAAGTGCTAGTACGGGGTTTCAAATCCTCAGTACATTGTTTACTACTACCACTCACCTCGAACCGGTAGAAGCTTCCATCCGCCTTGCGCTTGCCTCGTAAATCAATCTCCTCGGATGCCAAATCGCTCAAAATCATAGAGAATGCATCAATATATGCTAATTTCACGCAATTCATTCGAAATAACCCAAATTATATCAAAACCCACAAGTTGTCAAAACTCGACTTTTGGTACTCCTTTCTAAAAATTACAAAAATCACATATTCGGAATCCTCATCTCGATACGAGTCTAGGCATATAAAATATACCGAAATCGGACTCCATTTGCCCACTCAAATCAGTGTTTTTCTTTAATTTAGGCCTAGGGCTCAAACCCACCTTTAATCTTCCATTTACAGGGATTTAACCAAGGAATTCATGATAAAAGCGCGTAATTAAACCACAAAACTTACCTCCGACAATATCCCGATGATCTCCAGCAATTCCCGTCACTTTCTCACTCTAGAGCTCAACAATGGGGGTTTCTAGGAGTGAAACCCGTAAATGAAATGTTCCGCAATTTAAGGACCTGCCCAGTCATTTAACCCTTCGCGAACGCGACACTACCCACGCGTTCGCGATGAACAAAATTATCAGCCTCCGAATTTACTCTACGCGAACGCGTGGCTTCCAGACGCGTTCGCGATGACCAATCGCTCAGACCTACGCGAACGCGTTCACTCCTTTGCGATCGCGATGCTTCCCAAGCTTGACCCTACGCGGACGCGTGCAACCTCCCGCGAACGCGATGCCTCCGGTCCTGGACTTACGCGTTCGCGTCCAGCCCATCGTGAACGCGATGAACAACTTTGATACCCTTCGCGGACGCGTGCCCTTCATCGCGAACGCGATGAAGGAATTTCCTCTGCAGATACAGCAGCAATTCAGCTGCTGTCTTAGGCCAAAAATGGTCCGATTGGACCCCCGAATTCATCCCGAAGCCCCCGGGACCCCAATGAAAGCCACTAATATACTCCATAACACAATTAAAACTTGTTCCAATCATAAAAACACCATCCTAAACATCAAAATCACCAATTACGCACGGATTCAAGCCTAAGTTTCTTCGAAACTTCCGAAATCGACATTCGATCAAAAACCCGACCAAACGACCTCCGAATGACCTGAAATTTTTGCAAGAACATCCAAAATCACCTAACGGAGCTATTGCAACTGTCGGAATTCCATTCCGACTCCCGGATCAAAATCTCACCTATCGATCGGATTTCGCCAAAATGCAACCTTAGCCAATTCAAGCCTATTTCTGCACCGGATCTCCAAATTCAATTCCGATCGCTCTCCTAGCTCACAAATGACCTCCCGAAACTAACCGAATCATCAGAATTCGATTCCGAGCTCTCTAACTAAATAGTCAACTCAGGGTTGACTTTCCTTATTCAAGTTTCCTCCAAAAAGGCTATATGCCTCATTTCTAATCCAATTCACTCCTAACTCCCCCGATAGACTCTAACACTGATATAAAAGTATGAATTATGTAATTACAACACAACGGGGTGGTAATTCCCGTGATGACGGGCCGGGTCGTCACATTCTCCCCCTCTTAAGCAAACGCTCGTCCTCGAGCGGGTCAAGAAACATACCTGAAGTCTCAAATAGCTGAGGGTATCTGCTCCGCATCTCCCGCTCAACCTCCCAAGTAGCCTCCTCTACGGGTCGACCTCTCCACTGAACCTTAACCGATGCAATCTCCTTCGACCTCAATTTCCTTACTTGGCGACCCAAAATAGCAATAGGCTCCACATCATAGGATAGATCACCATCAAGCTGAATGGTACTGAAGTCTAATACATGAGACGGATCTCCGATGTACTTCCGGAGCATGGACACATGGAATACTGGATGTACGCTGGATAAGCCGGGTGGCAAGGCTAACTCATATGCCACCTCTCCAACTCTCCTGAGTATCTCAAAAGGACCAATGTACCTGGGACTCAACTTCCCTTTCCTCCCGAATCTCATGACACCCTTCATGGGTGAAACCTTCAGCAATACTCTATCACCAACCATGAAAGACAACTCTCGAACCCTACGGTCCGCATAACTCTTCTGGCGAGACTGTGCTGTGCGAAGCCTCTCCTGGATCAACTTTGCTCTATCCAGAGCATCCTGAACTAACTCGGTCCCTATCAATCTATCCTCACCAGGCTCAAACCATCCGACGGGAGATCTACACCGTCTGCCATACAATGCCTCGTACGGGGCTATCTGAATACTCGACTGGTAGTTGTTGTTGTAGGCAAACTCAGCAAGTGGCAAAAACTCATCCCATGAACCACCAAAGTCAATCACACATGCTCGCAACATATCCTCCACAATCTGAATAGTACACTCAGACTGCCCATCTGTGTGGGGGTGAAATGCAGTACTCAACTCAACCCACGTACCCATCTCTCGCTAAAATGCTCTCCAAAACTGAGAAGTGAACTGAGTGCCTCTATCAGATATAATAGACACTGGGACCCCATGCAACCCGACAATCTCCCGAATAAAGATCGCTGCCAACCGCTCCGATGAGTAAGTAGTACTAACTGGGATGAAATGTGCGGACTTAGTCAGCCGATCAACAATCACCCATACGGAATCAAACTTCCTCGCTGTCTGAGGAAGCCCAGTAACAAAATCCATGGTGATCCTCTCCCATTTCCACTCGGGAATAACCATACGCTGAAGAACACCGCCCGGTCTCTGATGCTCATATTTGACCTGCTGGCAATTGAGGCACTTAGCTACATGCCTAACAATATCCATCTTCATTCTCCTCCACCAGTAGTGCTGTCTCAAGTCTTGGTACATCTTTGCGGCACCTGGGTGAATAGAGTACCGCGAACCGTGTGCCTCCTCAAGTATCAACTCCCGCAAACCATCAACATTGGGCACGCATATACGGCCCTGCATCCTCAGAACACCATCACTGTCGATAGTCACATCTCTAACATCATTATGCTGCACTCTGTCCTTAAGGACAAGCAAATGTGGGTCATCATACTGTCGCTCCCCGATGCGATCATATAAGGAAGATCGAGAAACAACACAAGCCAACACCCGACTCGGCTCCGAAATATCTAATCTCACTAGCCGATTAGGCTAGGGCCTGAACATCATAAGCAAATGGCCTCTCCCCAACTGGGATGAAAGCTAAGCTGCCCATGCTAACCGCCTTCCGACTCAAGGCATCGGCCACCATATTGGCCTTCCCCGGATGATACAAAATAGTGATATCATAGTCCTTAAGCAACTCCAACCACCTCCGCTGTCTCAAATTAAGGTCCTTCTGTCTGAATAAGTGCTGAAGGCTGCGATGATCCGTGAACACCTCACAGGAGACACCATACAGGTAATGCCTCCAAATCTTCAAAGCATGAACTATGGCTGCTAGCTCCAAATCATGAACAGGGTAGTTCTTCTCGTGGGGCTTCAACTGACGAAAAGCATAAGTAATGACCCTACCCTCCTACATCAACACACAACCAATGCCAACTCCCGAGGCATCACAATATACAGTATAAGAATCTGAAGCTGTCGGTAGAATCAAGACTGGTGCTGTGGTCAGTGCTGTCTTGAGCTTCTGAAAGCTCTCCTCGCACTCCTCGAACCATAATAAAGGAACACCCTTTTGAGTCAATCTAGTCAAGGGTGAAGCAATAGAAGAGAACTCCTGAACGAATCGGCGATAATACCCTGCCAATCCCAGAAAGCTACGGATCTCAGTAACTGAGGTCGGTCTGGGCCAACTCTGCACTGCCTCGACCTTCCTCGGATCTACCCGAATACCATCACAGGACACCACGTGCCCTAAGAATGCCACGGACTCAAGCCAGAACTCACATTTGGAGAACTTAGCATATAGCTTCTCCTCCCTCAATCTCTGCAACACAATACTCAAATGCTGAGCATGCTCCTCTTGACTACGGGAGTAGACTAGAATGTCATCAATGAACACAATCACAAATGAATCCAAATAAGGCCTGAATACACTGTTCATCAGATGCATAAATGCTGCTGGGGCGTTGGTCAGCCCAAAAGACATCACAAGGAACTCATAATGACCATATCCGGTCCGAAATGCAGTCTTCATAATGTCAGACTCTCTAATCTTCAGCTGATGGTAGCCTGAACGAAGATCAATCTTCGAGAACACCCTAGCTCCCCGGAGCTGATCAAATAAATCATCAATACGAGGCAGAGGATACTTATTCTTCACTGTTACTTTGTTTAGCTGCCTGTAGTCAATACACATCCTCATAGATCCGTCCTTCTTCTTAACAAACAGGACCGGTGCACCCCACGGCGACACACTCGGCCGAATGAACCCCTTATCTAGGAGTTCCCGGAGCTGCTCCTTCAATTCCTTCAACTCAGCTGGTGCCATCCGATACGGAGGAATGGAAATAGGCTGAGTGCCTGGCACCAAATCGATACCAAAATCAATATATGTGTCCGGTGGCATGCCCGCCAGGTCTAAGGGAAACACATCAGGAAAGTCTCACACAATGGGAACAGAATCAATACTGGGAGTCAAGGCCTCGACCTCCCGCACAAATGCTAAATAAGAGAGACATCCCTTCCCAACCATTCGTTGGGCCTTGAGGAAAGATATTACCCTGCTAGGTACATACTCAGTCGTGCCTCGCCACTCGATCCTCTGAATGCCCGGCATAGCCAAGGTGACTGTCTTAGCATGACAGTCCAGAATAGCATGACATGGAGATAGCCAGTCCATGCCCAATATAACATCAAAATCAATCATGCTGAGAAGCAACAGGTCTACTCGGGTCTCCAGACCTCCAATAGTGACCAGACAGGACCGGTATACGTGGTCTACAACAATAGTATCCCCTACCGGGGTAGATACGTGCACTGGCAACTCAAGACTCCCTCGGGTCGTGCCCAAATGAGGAGCAAAATATGTAGACACATAAGAATAAGTAGAACCGGGATCAAACAATACCGAGGCATCTCCGTGGCAGATTGAAATAATACCTGTAATGACAGCATCAGAAGTAACAGCCTCAGATCGGCCCTGAAAAGCATAGCATCTAGCCTGTCCGCCTGATCGGCCTCCCCCTCGAGAGCGACCCCTAGCCGTCTGACCCTCACCCCTAGCTGGCGGGGCGGGTGCTGAAGTAGAAGGACCAGATGACGAGGGCTGCCCCCTCTGCTGATAAGATTTGGAAACAAGACGGGGACACTCCCTACGGTGATGCCCAAACTCTCCGCACTCGTAGCAACTCCCCGGTGCTGGGTACTGAGACTGATAAGGACCTCTGGCGCTGGAGTGGCCAGCTGATGAACTAGGCCGAGATGAACCCTGAGCGGATGGGGCCTGTGAAGAACTCTGAGCTGGCATGGCACTGAGAGATGGCTGGCTCTGGTGCGAACCCTGATAACCCTGTCTAGGAGACCATCTGCGACGATCTGAGCGACCCGACTGCGAAGACCTGAAAGAGCGACCTCGGCTCTGCTGACTCTGGCCTCTGGTCTGAGTGCCACCGGAACTAGCTTCTCCTCGAGGCCTCTTGGCCTCCCTCTCATCCCGCTCCCTGCGACAATCTGTCTCTATGTCGTGAGCAATATCCACGACATCCTCAAATGTACGACTCAAAACCCTCTCCCGAGTCATCGAATACGAATGGGATAAATGAGGCCGTCCACGAAGCGCCCAATCCTCTCTCTGTCGGAATGAACCAACCACGGTGCATATCCGGACAACTCTGTAAACCTGATCTCATACTCTGACACCGACATGTCCCCCTGACGGAGACCCTCAAACTGCCTACGCATCTCCTCTCTCTGAGATCGAGGCACCCATTTCTCCAAGAACATAGTGGAGAACTCCGGCCATAATAGTGGTGCTGCCCCTGCCGGCCTGCGGCGCTCATAAGCCTCCCACCAAGCGAAGGCTGGCCCCTGAAACTGAAAGGTAGTGAAAGATACCCCACTGGACTCCAATATCCCTGCCGTACGAAGCATCCGACGGCACTTATCCAAAAAACCTTGGGCGTCCTCGCCGGAGCACTAGTGAACACTGGAGGAGATAACCCGGTGAACCTCTCGAGACGACGCCGCTCATCGTCCGTCATAGCCGGGACCCTGTCCCCCGAATCCGATCTGTCGGCGAACCGGTACCACGGTGCCGAACCGGAGGAACCTCTCGGTGTCCGTAAGCCCCGCACCGCCGGCTGCGGAGTGCGCATCGCGGGGGTTTGATGACCACCCCCGATCCCCGACGCAGCTTGCCGCAGTAGTAACCGAAACCGCCTGTGCTAGGCCGGTGCAGACGCTAGTATCTGAGCCGGGGTCTCCTGTAGACCCGAATAACAATGGGCACACGCGGTGCTCGATCCGGTGCCGCCGGCACCTCTCGCAATCGGGGCCGTGGGTCGGCCGGCACCGCCTCGGCCGCCCTAACTCCGCCACGACCACGACCGCGTCCACGGCCTCTAGCAGGTGGTAGTGGTGGTCGTCCTCCACGTCCGGATGATCGAGTTCTCGCCATCCGCGAGAGAATAGAATGTCAAAGTTCGGATCAAGTCAAAAGTAATCGCACGACAAGAATTCCAAGAATTGAAACTTTTCCTAAAAAGGTTTGCGGCCTCCCGAGGATAAGTACGGGCGTCCCCGCACCGATCCACGAGACTCTACCAACCGGCTCATGACTCGCGAGACCTGTTAACCTAGGCTCTGATACCAACTTGTCACGACCCAAACCCTGGTCGTGATGGCGCCCAACACATAGCTAGGCAAGCCCGACCATATTATCCCTTAAACAAGCCAGTTATTAATCAAATTAAACTTAAACAGTAAATGATCATATCAGGTGATAAACGAAATGTAAAACATACAAAATACGGTCCCAACCATATTGTGGTGTCACGAGACTGAGCCTCTACAGAATAGCATCCTAATACAACCGAGTCTAAGAAAATAGGAAATCAACAAGATGATAAAGAAGGAGAAAACTAGCTCTGCGGACGCTGGCAGCTACCTCGTAATCTCCGCAAAAGTAGACAAGGATCAGCAGCTACAATGTCTCAACTGCTCTCGGGCACCCGTGGATCTGCACAGAAGTGCATGGGAGTGGGGTGAGTATATTTCAACTCAGTGAGTAACAATAATAAATAATAACTTGAAGGTAAGAACTCCTGTGCTATCACTTAGCAGTTCTAAGGCAACCCTCACAGGTACGTCATCACTATAGAAATACTCAAATCTCCAATCCACGTTTATCTCTACAAGATTCTACACCGATCCAACCCTCACTCGTACCCCTACGGTGTACGGCCATCTCAACATATAAAGACACATACCTATGTCTATAATGTATAAGTATTTAAGTAGATAATAGGATATGATTAAGTATAATGCTGCGGCGTGCGGCCCGCTCCAATACATATACCGCTGCGGCGCGCAGCCCGCTCCATTTAACGTCGACGGCGCTCACTGGGGGTGTATACGGACTTCGGAGGGGCTCCCTAGGCCCAAGCACTATCATACTGCGGCGTGCAGCCCGATCCACACATGTATTACTGCGGCGTGCAGTCCGATCCACTAATATATATACATATATAACTATACTACTGTGGCGTGCAGCCCGATCCCATAATATACTCCAGCGCTCACTAAGAATGTGTGCAGACTCGGACTCCGAAGGGCTCCTACAGCCCAAGCGCAATAATACTGCGGCGTGCAGTCCGATCCACATATATATTACATGTATATTACTGCGACGTGCAGTCCGATCCAATATATATACTGCTGCGGTGTGCAGCCCGATCCAATGTCGGTATATATATATATTTATACCCCATAATGGGTCCTCGACCCTATCTCAGTCAGTATGTACTTGGCCTCTCAGGCCCAATATAATATATCACGGTGGGTCCTTGACCCTGTCTCAGTCAATATAGACTTGGCCTTTCAGGCCCAATATAACATCTCATAGTGGGTCCTTGACCCTATCTCATCTCAATCGGTATAGACTTGGCCTTTCAGGCCCACTCAACTAGAATAGGGAATTCCACCTTAGATAATCTCTCTCAATGTACATATCTAGTACTGGCTCATATTATGCTATACAGCTAGAGCTACGATTGAGTGAATGTTTCCAACACGATATACGGGTCACCTAGCTCTATAGGTTCCCTAATGCTCTACGGATCGGCACAAGGCCCCAAACATGGCTATTAGCCCAATTGTACAGTTATAATCTCAGTAACAGTCATACAACACAGTATTCTATTAGGCGGGAAGGACTAAGTCCGAACCCCCAATCACAATGTCACCACGCCCGTCATAGAACGTGTGTCTCATCTCAATATAACACTGTAAAGTGCTAGTACGGGGTTTCAAATCCTCAGTACATTGTTTACTACCACCACTCACCTCGAACCGGTAGAAACCTCAATCCGCCTTACGATTGCCTTGCAAATCAATCTCCTCGGATGCCAAATCTGCTCAAAATCATAGAGAATGCATCAATATATGCTAATTTCACGCAATTCATTCGAAATAACCCAAATTATATCAAAACCCACAAGTTGTCAAAACCCGACTTTTGGTACACTTGTCGAAAAATTACAAAAATTACATATTCGGAATCCTCATCTCGATACGAGTCTAGGCATATAAAATTTACCAAAATCGGACTCCATTTGCCCACTAAAATAAGTGTTTTTCTTTAATTTAGGCCTAGGGCTCAAACCCACCTTTAATCTTCCATTTACAGGGATTTAACCAAGGAATTCATGGTAAAAGCGCGTAATTAAACCACAAAACTTACCTCCGACAATATCCCGATGATCTCCCAAGCAATTCCCGTCACTTTCTCACTCTAGAGCTCAACAATGGGGGTTTCTAGGAGTGAAACCCGTAAATGAAATGTTCTGCAATTTAAGAACCTGCCCAGTCATTTAACCCTTCGCGAACGCGACACTACCCACGCGTTCGCGATGACCAATCGCTCAGACCTACGCGAACGCGTTCACTCCTTCGCGATCGCGATGCTTCCCAAGCCTGACCCTACGCGGACGCGTGCAACCTCCCGCGAACGTGATGCCTCCGGTCCTGGACTTACGCGTTCGCGTCCAGCCCATCGCGAACGCGATGAACAACTTTGATACCCTTCGCGGACGCGTGCCCTTCATCGCGAACGCGATGAAGGAATTTCCTCTGCAGATACAGCAGCAATTCAGTTGCTGTATTAGGCCAAAAATGGTCCGTTTGGACCCCCGAATTCATCCCGAAGCCCCCGGGACCCCAACGAAAGCCACTAATATACTCCATAACACAATTCAAACTTGTTCCAATCATAAAAACACCATCCTAAACATCAAAATCACCAATTTCGCACGGATTCAAGCCTAAGATTCTTCGAAACTTCCGAAATCGACATTCGATAAAAAAACCCGACCAAACGACCTCCGAATGACCTGAAATTTTTGCAAGCACATCCAAAATCACCTAACGGAGCTACTGCAACTGTCGGAATTCCATTCCGACTCTCGGATCAAAATCTCACCTATCGATCGAATTTCGCCAAAATGCAACCTTAGCCAATTCAAGCCTATTTCTACACCGGATCTCCAAATTCAATTCCGATCGCTCTCCTAGCTCACAAATGACCTCCCGGAACTAACCGAATCATCAGAATTCGATTCCGAGCTCTCTAACTAAATAGTCAACTCAGGGTTGACTTTCCTTATTCAAGTTTCCTCCAAAAAGGCTATATGCCTCATTTCCAATCCAATTCACTCCTAACTCCCCCGATAGACTCTAACACTGATATAAAAGCATGAATTATGTAATTACAACACAACGGGGTGGTAATTTCCGTGACGACGGGCCGGGTCGTCACATGCTCCATATCATGTTTTACGGCAACTCGGAAGATATCAAATAGTGCCAAAAGACGGAGACCTCAACACCTAAGTAATTGAGATTAGCCCTGATGGGCAGTTTCTTGAAGCAAATGTCCGTCAAATTTGAAATGAATGCCAATGTTTGAAATCAGACACCTGTGTAAGGGATCGGGCCAAAGGCGAAGTGTCACCTGGTTATTCTGTGTGGTATAGAAGAGATTGTGAGCATGAAAGGCTAGCGAAGAGACCTCACATCCAAGAATTTGCCGAGCTGTCAAAAGAGCAGTGGGATTGGTTGGTAAAAGAAAATGAATACCGAGCAAAGATCAGCATGCTATAAAAACAAGTTCAAGACCTCAAGTTCGAAAATAGCATGCAAGTAGCAGCTGACGAGGGAGAAAAGAAGCAACTGGTTAAAGAAAATGCGGCCCTATGAGCTCAAATTCAGAAAATGAGAATAGCAACTGAAACCCCTGTCCGAAATGCCTGGGATGAAAAGTTGATTGATAATTTGTAGCAAAAAGTGAGTGATTATAGTTTCGACCTGGACAAAAAGAAAAAAGAATTGACCGGGGTTTGAAAGCAATTGGCAAGGAATGCAGAAGAAAGGTCTCGCATGATTCAATAACTGAAGGAAAAACATAATGTCGAAGTTACCCGATTGAGGAAAAAGAATATTACTGTTGAGGTCATTAACAAACAAGTGAAAGAGTTCAGTATGGAAAGAGAACATTGCTATATGGACTTGGCACGATTAGAAATGGAACTACTGCATCGACAAGAGAAAAGCCAACGGACTCTGGAGGCTCGTGCTAAACAAATATGGAGGTTACTTCAAGAAAAGGGGATGATTAGAGAAAGAATCCTTAACATTGCTCATTATATCACTCGGAAGTGCCAGATATGTGAAGATATGACCCAAACCACATTTTCCGCCTTGAAAATGATATTCGTAAGGCAAATAATGGGTGATTTAGACAAGATCCAAAGGGAACTTGCATATAGGCCCGCAGCGAGACCGAACGATGTCCCGCGAGCACTAGGATCTTTGATGTATGCTTATGTTAAGCATTCAAGTCCGTATTTTTCATTTTTTGCATTGTTTAGAAGATTGTAGTTCAGTTATCATCTTAGAGTTTATCTTTGTAATCGTTGTTGGTTATTAATAAATTCAAAAAATCCCAAAAAATCTGTACTTGTGATCTTTGTTTTTCTTTTTTCTTTAAACACATATGCGGTAGGCAAATCTATAGGATCGACATTTTTCAAGAACCAAATAAAGAAAAGGAGATATATAAAAAAAAGGGAGGGAAATTGTGGTGGTGAAAATGATGATGAGAAAAGAGAGAGAAAAGAAAAAGAAAAAGCCGAAGCAGAATAATTGGCAAAACAAGAAAAATGCAAATGAATGAAAAGCCATAACTAATAAAGCCGGGATGACGCATGTGGCCGAACAAAATTGTGTAAATATGTATGTGCTTCCAACATGCGATTATTTGATCAATAATGGCCTAACCACTAACGAGCATTGTTGTTGTTGAGTCCAGACATGTGGTTTTTTAGTTAGCTGGCATTCTGGTAACCCATCATTACAACACTCGTTCTAAAGATATGACAAAGGCAATCACCCAAGAGATTGAGTCTACGGTTGTGGACCCAGCTCGGGAAGATGAGGTGGTAGACGTAAGTTCTATGAAAGAAGAGATGTACAAGCTCAAGCAGCAGATGGCCGAAATGTACCAGGCCTGGGCGAAGGGACAACCTTTACCCACATACCCAACCAATCCTGCTTATATTTCTCCACCGGTCCAAACACAGGACCCACCCACCGTAAATTCATCTCCTGCCTACCCCACATACCCACCTTACTATGCAACTACCTCACAAACACCACCACCTCCTCCACCACCAAAACAGATCCCACCACCACCACCGCATGTTGCTCTCGTGTATGTGGCTCCTCCGTCAGATACATTACACCAATCATCCAATGAACCATTATTTCATACCCAATACAATCATTATTATCCTCTAGAGCCTACCTTCCGACATCATGATGCTATACTCCCCTCATAGAAATAGACGAGGAGGGAAAACCACCCAAAAATCCTGAACAAGAAGAGATGATCCGAAAAATGAAGAGTCTTGAACAATCTTTCCGGAACACGCAGGGCCTTGGGGGCCAAGTGAGCGTAGCTTATAAAGATTTGTGTTTATTCCGGAGGTGCAACTACCGACATGTTTTAAGCTACCAAAATTTGATCTCTATGACGGTCACGGCGACCCAGTGGCACATTTGAGAGGCTTTTGCAGCAAAATGCGAGGCGCTAGCTGTCACGCCCCAAATAGAGGGACATGATCGGTGCCTGACCGGGTAGCCCAAGTCAAGTGGAACTGGGTGCCTTTCCTAACCCACGAGTTACCCCTGTATTGTTCATTACTTATAAACAAAAGAATTAACCAATTTATAATTGAAATCACACTTTTACAAACATAACAACACGCTTAGTTTCTTAACAAGTTTACAATTTACAACGGCCGACATATATTTACATAAGACCATGATCCCACATTTTACTGTCTACGGAGCCTCTAAGATATAACAGGATGATACAATACATGCCGGTAACAAGGCTCCGACTATACCTTACACAAAAATCAAAATAAGACTCCAAAATGGAAGTGGCATGAACCACGTAGAGTCCCGAGAGGAAAAAGGCTCACCAAAACGGCCAGTGGAATATGGAGAGTGCTACTGCCGATGAGCTGAAGTACCTGCTATGGATCCACCTACAATCATAACACGAATGTAGCGCCCCCAGCAAAAAGGACGTCAGTACACTGGAATAGTACTGGTATGTATGGACAAGCTTTGTCCCAAGTAAACTCAAGCCATAAACAAATAAGTCACTATAATAAAACAACCAATAGATACACCAAGAAATAATGAAGCGAGCCAAACATGTTCCCACACTTACTTTGTTTCAAGTAATCCTCAACCCATGTACACATAGAGATCAACAAAGAAGGCAACAACTAAACACATACGGGAAGCATAATCAAGTCAAACAAAGGGGCAATCATTGCCCCACAGGTTGCAAACTCTCTTGCTGTCTCCTTTCACAATTTCACATCAATGATTTCACAATTGTATTCATATCAATTTCAATGGAGCTTTCGATCGCTTCCACCCTTATTACCTTGGCCACCTTTATCATCCCAACCCACACCTTATTACTTTGTGTTGCTGTGCGCAACCTGATCCCACCGTACGGTTTCAAATCATAATAATCACAACAATCACAAACAACAACAAAAACACTGCACAAAGATCACAAACAAGGGCAATAAGCAACTTATAAATGTGTTCATCTTTTCCAATTACTTTTCAAGCCAGTACCACAACAATGTCACAATGTTTCCATATCCAAGAGTACCAATCCCATTATGTTCGACAGTTTATAAATAATTCTAGTTGTTCCATTAATTACCCACAAGAGCCAAGTATGCCATTACTACCACTGTCCCTAATTTTACCATTTGCAATTTCCTTTTTCATCATTCGGTTCACGTCTCATACCACACAACACATGGTTAAACCGATTGAACACCCAATAACTTAATCATAAGAATTACACAATAATTCACATAGTTATCACATACTTAAATAATTTGTACACATAAGGGAGATTTCACAAGGAACAAAGTTAGCCATACATACCTGAAGTCCAATACCCTTTCTTTTATCTCCTACTTCAAATTCACCCAAGTTATCTTATGTTGCCAACTCCATTTTTTCAAACTATTGCTTTTATCCACTTTTTTTTTTACTAAATTTCAAGTTTAAAGAACATGTATGAGTGTTTAAATTTCCATTTTTAAAAGCTAATGCATGAAAATCTTCCTTTCCTTTTAAAAACTAAAAATCAAGGAAACATGGCTAGGGTTTTTACCTTTAGAATTTGGGGAAGAAGACACTTGCCCTAGGATTTTCGGTCCAAGCGATTAGAAAACAATTCTTGAAGATGTTAGGTTTCTCTCTCAAGAATCTCTCCTCCCTCTCTCTTATTTTGCTCAGAAAATATGAAGAAATAAAGAGTTGGGGTGTTTTATTAAAGAATCGGTAGGGTTAAAATTTTAGAAAAATCTGGGCCGAGTCAAATCTGTGGTCGCATCTGCGATCGCAAAATTAACATGCGGTCCGCATAATGGACTGCAGAATTTCTCCTAAAAATCACATGTTCTGTTACGATATGCGATAAGAATGCGGTCCGCATTCGTGTTCTGCGGTCGCATAATGCGCCGCAGAATTGACCCTAAAAAATCCTTAAGGAATTATGCGATGGTTTTGCGATTCACATTTTCGTTATGCGATGGCATATTTGACCGCATTTTCAACACCAATTTTGGAAGATCTTCTATTACACTCTGCGGTAGGAATGCGGTCCACATAGCAGTTCTGCGATCGCATTCTTGACCGTAGAAATGACATTTTCTGGAAAAATTTATTCTTTCTATTTTTATAGCTTAGATCACTACCAAGGGTCCAAACCGCAATCCTAACACAATATTCAGACCTTGACACCACGAGCTACTAGGTTTTAAGCACAAAATTTACGGGGCCATACATCCTCCCCCCTTAAAATCATTCGTCCTCGAATGAAGATTTTGAAAATCAGTTGGTTTTGAAAGACATGATATGCAAACTGTCAAAATTTTCACTAACTACCATATTTTAGAAAACTTTCGCCAGAGTTTCCTTTGTATTATGGACATATCCACCTGTCAGAGAGCCCCCGAAACATATTGTCCAAGAAACAGTACACATTTACAACATTCTCTACAACCTGTACACAATTTATCACCTCAGCAATTGCACATATTCTATTACATTGTTACGTTTTGCACATAAACTAGCCACTTCAATGAGTCCCTACCTTATTTAACCATCTCAACACACCATATACACATAAACAAATAATTATCAATCTACACTTACCCTTAGTTGTTTATTTAACACATGAGTATTTATAAGGCTTCCATTTATCAAGGAAGGTTCAAGTGACCTAAAGTAACAACAACACATACAACGCTTGCAAAATTAAAGAAACTTCACTAACATTAAGAAGGAAGCAATTGGACGTAATGGTAGTTGTTTCAAAGACATAAGGGTCACCTAATTTCTTCTACGCTTGATCAAACAAATGGGGATATGTTTTCCTTCATTTCTTTTTCTGCTTCCCACGTGGCTTTCTCAGCTTGTTGACTTTGCCACAACACTTTAATAGAGGCAACTTCCTTATTTCTCAACTTACGAACTTGCCTATCAAGGATGGCAACTGGAATTTCTTCATATGACAAGTCTTCATTAACCTCGATAGTCTCGACTGGCACGATGGTGGATGGATCTCCAATCACTTTCTTCAACATGGACACATGAAACACCGGGTGCACTAAGGACATTTCAGGGGGGCAACTCCAACCTATAAGCAACTTGCCCAATCCTTTGAACGATCCGATACGGCCCGACATACCTAGGACTCAACTTTCCTTTCTTACCGAATCACATGACTCCCATCATAGGAGATACCCTCAAGAACACCCAATCATCGACTTGAAATTCCAAATCTCTTTGGCAAATGTCCGAAAAGGATTTTTGGCGACTCTGTGCAATTTTCATCCTCTCCTGAATGACCTTAACTTTTTCCATAGCTTGGTACACAAGATCTTGCCCTAGCAACTCCGCTTCACCCACCTTAAACCACCAAATTGGTGACCTACACCTTCTCCCGTACAATGCCTCAAACGGGGCCATCTGAATGCTAGCATGAAAGCTGTTATTATAAGCAAATTCTCTAAGTGGTAAGTGTTCATCCCAACTACCTTTGAAATCCAAGACACAAGCCCGCAACATATCTTTAAGCGTTTGAATAGTCCGCTCGGCCTACCGTCGGTCTGCGGATGGAAAACTGTGCTGAGGTTCACCTGGGTTCCCAAACCTTGCTGTAATTTCTTCCAAAAATTAGCTGTGAACTAGCCCCCTCGATCCGAGAAAATAGAAAGTGGAGTGCCATGAAGCCTTACTATCTCCTTGATATACAACTTAGCATATTGCTCCACAGTATCAGTGGACTTGACTAGTAGGACGTAAGCTGATTTGGTGAGTCGATCCACTATCACCCATATTCAGTCGAACTTACGCTGAGTGCAAGGTAACCCTACCACAAAATCCATATTAATCATCTCCCATTTCCACATTTGTATTTATATAAGCTGAGTTAATCCACCAAACCACTGATGCTCGGCCTTCACTTGCTGACAATTCGGGCAATTAGATACAAAGTTTGCCACATCCCTTTTCATACCGCTCCACCAATAAATCTCCTTAAGCTCATGATACATTTTCGTAGAACCTGGGTGCACAGAATACCTGGAAATATGAGCCTCTTCCATCACTCTCTACCGAAGCTCATCCATGTCCGGGACACATTGTGAGCACGTGATTTTTGCCATAAGCAATAAAATTCCAAAATTAAATAAATAATATTTTTGTGTGCAATTACATGTCTGTTTGAAATAAAGTGAACTGGTTAAAAATGAAAATTAGAAAATTAAAAAATATAGGTTAAGTATAAATATCACAATTAAAGGAATTAAAAGAAAATTAGCAAAAATACAAGTATATTCCAGAAAATAAAGAAAAATAGCAAAAAATGGCAAAAATACTAGAAAAATTGGAAAAATAGGAAATTAAAAGAATTTGAGTAATTGAAAATGAATTCAAAAAGAGAAAATGAAATACAAAAAAAAATACCAAGAAAATAATTAAAAAATAAGGAAAATACAAAATACAATAAAATTGGGCTAGAATTTGAAAATACAAGCCCAAATGTAAGACAACCCAAGAAATTAAGCCGGCTAGTTTGTGTTCTGAACCATAC
The DNA here is from genome assembly GCA_032618575.1 of Nicotiana noctiflora. Classification (NCBI taxonomy): domain Eukaryota; kingdom Viridiplantae; phylum Streptophyta; class Magnoliopsida; order Solanales; family Solanaceae; genus Nicotiana; species Nicotiana noctiflora. The sequence continues at coordinate 53,824 of JASVEL010006709.1, forward strand.
GGCGTCGTGTAAAGAAATTTAATCATAGCCATTGAAGATATTGATCTAATGGACTATATAAGGCGGCTTAATATAAAGTTAAACGACGTCGTAAAGGATCTTAATCCTGGCCGTCCAAAGAGTTGATCAAACGGATGTTGATAAGTCTCCTTAAAGAATTAAACGACGTAGTATAGCAAACTAATCCTGGCCATCCATGTTCTAAGATCTAACGGATGGCAGGATGTCTCTCATTAAATGAAACGATAGCGTTTAAGGAAAAGCAATCTTGGCCATTGATCTCAATTGATCCAAAGGCCAGGATCACTCAATACCAAAGGGGTATATAAGCCCAGTCTCCCCGTTCATTATACACAATACACAATCATATACACAGACTAACCCTCGCCGCCCTGTGCTTCACCTTCTTCTTCTTCTCAAACTCGCCGGCCATGGAGACTGGCCACTCTTCACGGCAATCTCCAGCCACCCTCAAGCCCAAAACCACTCCTATCCTGCTTCCCTACCCAGACCACCATAGACAACCAAGAAAACCCAGAAACCCCCAATTTCTTGAAAATCCGGTCACTGGATTTTTTCTCCGATGACCACAAATCTATGGCACCGGCTCTCAAATTAACACCATAAAACCACCATCTCTTTATCTACCACCCCATGAAAACCATTTCCCTCGAATCTCACCCTAACTGCTCGAATATCCAAAAACAAGTCGCTGGAACCCTAACTCCGACCGACTCAAAACCAAAACCTAAATCAAAACACTTTCATTAACACCCCTGAACCCATCTTTGTTGGTAAAGACAATAAAAGACTTCGAATTTGAAGTCTGAGAAGAAACTGGAAAAAGAAAAAAAAAGAACAAGAAAAACAAAAGAAAAATGGGGAAAAGCTCAAGAGACCAATCCTTCAAGCTAAGTTCCCTCTCCATCTCTTTATTTTTGTTTGATTGATTCAGCATGCTTTTCTGTGCTTAAATCTGTTTTCTTTGATTTAGTTGATTAATTAGTTGCATGTTTAGTTTAGCTTCTTTCTTTGATATGCTTTCTGTTATAACTCTGTTTCTCTTTTGATAACATGCTTCATTGGTCTCTTTGATAATTCTGTCTATTACACTTGATTAAATATGCTCGAGCCTTTTTAGGGTTTTTGTGAGTTTGAACATGAAAATATTCTGAATATATCTCTTTATGTTTAATTTGTTATACTACGCCTGAATCTGAGTTGTGAGTTGTTTAATTGAAATTCAACCATATTCAAATTTCTCTCTGAGTTTTGGTTAGATGATATATGATTTCTGATTTGTGGCTATGTGTACCAATTGATATAAAAGGCTATGTTTGTGATAAGTTCATGTTTCAGACTATAATTAGTCTTATTATGCTTTAGGGGATATTGGTTATAACTGTAATAAATAGGTAATTAAATAATTGGCTAATTCTGAAAGTATGTTAATTATTTTAATTGGTTAGAAATGAAAATAACATAAAATGGTTACAATTGAAATAAGTAATAAAGTGGTCAGTATTGAAACTGGCCAACTCTGTGATTCTTTAGGCTTAAATCTAAATGGCCAATTCTGAAAATGGCCAAATTTGTAATAATAAGACTTAAATATGAAACTGGCTAAGGTCTTAATCTAATTCTAAGTGGCCAATGAATGATAATTGACTAATTTTGCAAAGCCAAGTCCAAACACTGGACTGGCTAAAATTTAAAAGGTTTAGACTTAGGTAAATAAGCAGGCTAGTCTTGCAAATCAATTCTAATAGACAGTAATGAAATGATTACCTCTTAAAAGAGGTCAAATTTGAAAAGAAATTAAAGTTCAAATCTGGCTAAGTCTTAAATGACTTATAAATACTGGCCAGTAGTCTAAAATTGAACATTCAGACCTTAGATAGGTCGGGTAAATAATAGTTGCCATTAAGGGTATAATTGGAATAGAATATGGCATAATTATGGATTTAATAGAGCCTATAAGGACATTTAAGACATTTAGGCCTAGTATTTCTGCAATATTGCACAAAACTAAGGGTATAATAGACCCAAATAAAAGGCAAATCAGTGAATAACCTTAGCAAGTGAGGGTATACTAGTAATACACCCCAAATAGAATCAAATATAACCTTCCAGCACATGCTGGAAGGCAAATTCAAATCTGAAAAGGGTATTGAAGTGTAAAAATCGAAAGAATTCAGGGGAGGGAGTTAGAAATAACTTTTCAAATTCCCCCCCCCCCCAAATCTCACCAATTCTACCTATAAATAGACCTTGTTAGAGCGTGAAAGGGCTGGATTTTTGAACAAAATTCAGAGATACACTAAATATAGATACATAGGGTAATTCTGCCTGGGTTAGTCGAAGCTATATTCTGAAGCTGTAGAAAATCTCTTGCTGTTACTGGTTTTTCTATGGTTTTCTGCTGGATATTGCTTTGCTGGTTCTGGGATTCATATTTGATCGCTGAATTCATTTGTGCTGCCGTGATTCCTTCTCTTCCATTGCTGTTGCATTACTCGCTGTGACCTACATGCTTACTTTCTGCCTTCATCTCCCTTAGACTCATTGGTTTCTATTGCTGAATCAGGTACACAACTTGAATTCTATGTAATTGCAGTTGGAATTGAAGTTGAAGAAATAAACAATCTATTTGCTACAAGTTCTGTTAATGTTTTTTTGTCCGGATTTAGCTTTTGTAGTTAGATTATAACTTAGTCGAAATTGTAATTTGGTAGGAAGTGTTGTATAATTGACTCAAAAATGAGATACGGATAAACTGGGAACAATGTAATAGTGTAGTAAATAGCCTAGTATAGTAGTAATCACCTAGTTAATTAGAATAGGTTAACAATTAATCTGATATAAGGTAAATCTGCAAACGAGTAGATAATCAATGACATTAACATGCAACAACTAGCTTAATTCGGTATTTCTTAGTTTAATCTGAACATTGTTAGTAATAAATAAACACTTCGGTTAGATGATATTCTAGTATAAAGTCACATATCACATAGTATATATTTAGTTTAATCTTAATACATTCAGTAGTTCTCAGAAATTTGCAAGTAATTGAGATTAGTATGATATCAAATAATAATGCTGATTAGCTTCAGATGCAAAAGTAATTAGATTCAGTAGTTTAAATAGCTGTCAAACATGAGAACAAAAACAACCAGTTAATTAGATTTCATTCATACGAGACATTTAAAGTTTGAACTTATTATTGTAGTTCTGTATTTCATTTCTTCTCATTGAATAAAATAGTTTGAATTTCTATTAACTTTTGAATATTGATCCTCTGTGTACACAATGCGTTTTGATTTCTATTACCTTTTTCTGATTATGTCTGATCTGGGCCTAATAAGTTGCGAAGGCCCAGAATTATATAAATGTGTTATTGGGCTTCTGCTGAACCTGTTTCAGCGTGTTCCTGGGTTTTCAGTACCCAGGAATGTAAATTGATATGTATCAAATGCAAGCCCAAAGTCCAGGCCCCGTTTAAATAAAAATAAGGCCTCGACTTAAATTTTGAAAAAACAATGAATTAGGGGAAAAACCATAAATAGAAAAAAAAGTATATATATTAGGATCAGACTTTAAAACTAAATTGGGACAAGCCTTGCATTGAAAACAAAACAGCGGGGCCACCAAATAAATGAATAAGTTATATATTAGATTCGGGAAGGTTGCTAGATAATTTCACAACCTTTCCAAAAGATTAAAAGAAGCCGATAGACGATTTAGGCACGACTTAAAATATACTTTCCCTAATACGAGTGCACATTTGATGTGACTCAAATCATAAATCCCGGTGAAGCCGAAACGTGTCAAAGGTCACAGGCGTACTGGTTGCGGTGTGACTCGTACGCTTTCACGACGTTGCAATTCATAAAATATTCAAGATGAAACACGTACCTATTGTTAAAAGGCATGTAATAAATCATATAAAACCAAGAATGATAGTTGAGCGACCGTGCTAAAACCACGAAATCCGGGAGTGCCTAACACCTTCTCCCAGGTTAACAAAATTCCTTATCTGGATTTCTCGTTGCGCAGACTGATAAAAACCGAGTCAATTTCCTCGGATTCGGGATTAACCGGTGACTTGGGGCACCATTATTTTCCCAAGTGGCGACTCTGAAACTGTAAATAAAATCCCGAACCGATTGTCCTTTATTTGGAAAAACTCCTTCCTCGTTGTTATTATATCCTTCCCGGGGTATTCATAATATCGAGGTATGCCTTATTCTCTTGATCGGAGAATTAAATAAAAAGGTATTTAAAAGGGAGTTGTGACAGCTCTGGCGACTCTTCTGGGGATAAGCAACCCAGAACTTCGGTTCAGGGTTTAAGAATTCAACCTCGTTAGAATTGCCGTTCTCGGTATTATTTGACTTTGTTACATGCTTTGACCAACATGCTACGTGTTTTATCGCTTTGATATTATGTGGATTATATATATAAACTGTGCCGAAAACCCTTCTCTTCTTCACC